>VDFB02058242.1:261209204-261605153 GCA_007258455.2 Sequoia sempervirens
GGTCCAAAAATGGACCCCCAAAAAGCCAGAGAAGACCACAACAGCACTACTCCATAATGTTCAACAACTCCTCGGCTTCCTTTTCAACTTCACTCATATCCTGTATTCCCTGCTTGAGGATTTGAACCGTATGTGGAGATGCAGGGGCCTTCCTCTTCGTGTTAGCCCGGGTACGAGTCGAAATCCCTTCAACAACAGCTCTGCTACAACCTCTGTCCGCATCCAATTCCACGACCAGCGAGCCCTTTTGATTTTTTTCCAACTTTTCCACCATAGCGTTAATGATAATGGCGTTGTGCCTAGCAATTTTATGATTATGCGTCACAGTAGCCCTGATATTTTGGCCTATCTTGGATATATTGCTCTCCAGCCTAGTCAATCTTTCCTCCTGCAACTGTTTTCTTTTCTCCGTTAAGGGGGTGTCCTGTCCTTCATTCTCATTACGGCTCCAGCTCACCTTCTGCTCCAACTCCATGACTGTGTTGCTGAGATCTCTATTACGGCCACTCAAATCACAAACTTCCTTCTCGGTCCACTTAAGAACAGTGAAAAGGCCATGAACACTTTTTTCCACCACACTCGTTATGTCATCAGGCCTAAAGTTATTCGGGGAAGAATTAATTTCGTCCTGATTTGGGGGTCTTTTAAGGGCATTCACAAATCTTCCAGGCGCAGGGGCACTAGGGGCCGACTCTTTACTGGCCATAGGTTTTTCAGAATGAATTTCCAAAGAATTCCCAGAGTACGAAACCAATTTCGTAACCGAGGTTCCTTTAAACCCATAGACCAAACCCGGGGTAGGGCAAGCAGGTGAAGGCTGGGGATTAAGACAAGAAGGCGGAGCAGAACCCGGGGTAGGGCAGCCAGGCGAAGGCTGGGGATTAAGACAAGAAGGCGGAGTAGAACCCTCAAGGACATTCCATCAAGAAAGGGACTGGGGATCAGTGGTTTTAGCACCAACAAGAGCAAAAGCAAAAGGGGCCAGAGGATCATTCTCCCTGCTACTTTCCGTATCCTCGTCGTCCAAATCGCCAGCAGCAATATTTTTAGGCAGAGCGGGTAAATTTTGGAAATGCTCAAAGATGAGCCTGACAAGACCAGGGTGAATAACAGAAATCCGCCTAGGGTTTCTTTCGACTTCATCAAGGAAATTCTTCAGAGAAGAGAATAAATAAAATGGCAAAGAGATACGAACCTTGTGGCGAAAGTGGTTCAAAATGGCAAAGTGATAACCATACGCCCTGGTGAAGCGCCCATCAACCGTGATGTACTCCATAATGACTCTCAAAACTTTCCTCCAGATCGATTTAGTGGACTCTCAATTTTGTTGTTTTAAGGTCTAGGTTCTATTTTCCATCATTTCTTTTTGCATGATTTTCAGGGACAATTTGTCTAGTTTTGGCCCCTCTGCAACTTATAATATGTAATCACTGATGGAATTCTCATGCCCTTTTATATTAATATAAATAGTTCATATTTTTTCCTTTTTCCAAAAAAAATGAAACCATCTACAATCATATCATTAAAGTATATTAGAAAACCTAATGGGCCACAATAACAATCCCATTGCCATCCACTATAGTATACTTCCACATTTAGCACTGAGCAATCACCGGTCTAACTCTAACTCAATTGGCTAGGATTATTTACATGAATCAATCTTGATTTATTCAATCATCTACATAATTTTTTGGAGGTTGACCTAGGAGAATAAGTTCTATAGAAATATACAAATAGATCTACTTTTAAATATCATTTATCTAGATGGGAAATGAAATAGAAGAGAATAAATAAGTAAAAGTATGTAGTCTATTAGATCATTTTTTGTAGGTACAAAACACTTTTGCAAGTCTAAACCTAACCTTGATCTATAAATTAAACCCACCACTATGTAGATTGAATTTTCTACTTGGTAAAATAATATTAAAAAAATTGTACTTTGAAATTTAAGAGAATATAAAATGCAATGCACCAATAGAATCATTCTTCTCCCTTGAGCATAAAACTATAGAATTTCACTTCTTATATTTTATTTTACTAATTAAAATTTCATATTCTTGATTTCTATACTCACAAGTGTTAGCTTGTGTATGCATTAGTATATGTTTTTTATAAAGATATTTTATTTTATTCAAGATTCTCATTTGAAATAGTTCTTATATATTTTAAAATCTTACATAAATCAATACACAGAAGTAGATGATCAACCACCTTTACTTCCAACATGTAAGTACATTGGTTTCAAGAATAAAGGCATCAAACATTTGTGTAAAAGGAAAGAATGGATTTGTATAAATAAACAGGTTCTAATTTTGTGGATGAGACTGATTAGAAAATAAAATAAAGATATGGTTTTAGTGGCTCTCTAATGCTAAGACTCAAAAACTGACATTACAATGATCCAACCATATGCTTTTAGTTATGTTCTAAGAAAACAACTTTCATGGAGGCCTAACAACATTTATCCACATACAACACTTTTATTATTTATGTAGGAGCTTGTGAGCCTTCTCACAAGCTTAAATGTTTCCTATCTCTTTCAAGTAATATCTAATTATTAGATTTAAAGCTTTCACATCTCCATTGCCATCAAAAGTAGGTTCTAATTATTGTAGAGGAGTTTACAAAAGAAAATGGGCTCTTTGAGATACAATCCTTCATTACAAACACCAAAAATATTATGTGAATCCTTTTATCTTACATGTTCTTTATTTTTTATTTTTTCATTTTCATTTAGTAATTAAAAAATTCAAATTTCTCAAAGAAATAAATTTGTGCACTATCATTTCTTGGTTTTCTAAGAACAATAACTTTGTACATTGTCGTTTCTTTGTTAGAATAGGAATCTTTATTTTTTTAAAGTTTATATTGATTTATTTTAGATAGATTATATTTTCTTTCTTAATTTTATTACAAAATCCCTTGATCGCAATGCAAGACTCATTAAATTGAAGCTTATTATGAGTATTTTTATTCAATTTTTTTTTTAAAAAGCCCAAATCCTAATACTCTCACCAAGAAAAAATAAACTATGAATATTACGTCAAATTATTTAGTTTATTTTAAAAATTGTAAATCGAGTAGCTTATTTTCAAAAAAAGATAAAATTGTATATTCTTTGATGTGTCCATCTTCATTAGCAGTAAATAAAACAAATGTAAAAAGAAGTAGAAGCTCACAATATTAGCATGAGAAACTCAAAAAACTTGGAAAGAAATTTCTTCCCTCTTTCTCTTTCTGCAATCTCTCTTCCTCTTGAAATGGCTCACACTCAATGTGTCCTAGAGTCAAAGAAGATTGGATAGAAGAAGATCATATACAAATTTATGAAAGGTCTTCTTATTCAAGTAATTCCAACCAAAGAACGGAACACACTAGCAAAATGTTTTATTTTTAAATAAAGATTAGCATTGCCATGGCTTTTCCTATTATATCGAAAATAATTACATTAAATCCGAAGGGGTAGCAGAGGAAACTAAAAATTCTACAAATCCTAATTGAGCCAGATGAAAGAAAAAAAAGAACAGAGTATTTTACCAGCAAGGGAATTACAAGATAAGCTACGCTTTCGAATATGATCGTCAAAACCAAAAAACCAACTACATAGAACTCAACCCTGGAAACAAACAGGGGAGAATTATAAAATTGAAAAGAAAACTAGTGGAAAGATGAGAGTAACTCGAAGCCACCGAAGAAACAGAGGAATGGTCAAGGCACCACCAAAAGCCAACGCTGAAGCCAAGAGGAAGCTGAGCAAAGGAGCCGAAATGATTCAAGATGTTCCAATAGAGCATGAAGAAGCCAAAAGAGCACCATGTGCTTCCCTTCAGATAACCTACAAGAATGTACCACAAAGTAAAAACGTCTTCCCAACACCTGGAATGTCAAAATGGAAGAGCATCAAAGTAGAACTGATTTGTGTAAACAAGTCCAGAATTTCAAAATAAGTAGATGAGGAAGAAAAATCCTCAGGTTGTGCTTCCTTCAGATGAAGCTATATCTGTTGGCAGAGGGAAAAAAGGTTCTTCATGAGGTTGTATTATGGAATGTTGAATAAGTAGGCGAATTTCCTTAAATAGCATATAGATTAGATCACTGATCGAATTGCCATATTTTTGGGCAAGAAGACTAAGGCGGACTTTAAATTCACTATTGCCATAGGCCATTGCTAAAAGTAGTTTAGAAAGATGATAATCAGTGAGGAGACGTTGCCTACTTATGATTCCCTTAACTAAACATGAACCCTGTAAAATATCATACATCTCTAATGCAGGTTGGAGAGAAGAAATTGGACACACATGGGGAAAGAGGTATGTGCCCACAAGAAATTTAACCATCTCAATATCACCCAATATATCCATCAAGTTTGAAACGAATTAAGAAGCAAGCTCGTAGGGTAAAAGCATTGTATGCATGTCTAACCAGACAAAACCCAAAACAATTTGTATAGCATCAAAATACCTATTTGAATTCAAAGGAGAATGCATTTTCCAGCTTATCCTCTGTGTAGGAAGATTCCATTCTAATCTCATGAATACGGGGTGGAACCAGGACCCGAAATAGGTTGTCCATTCAATAAAATGAGCCAGAATATCTGAGTACGATGAAAACTGCTACACTGCCGAGTGTTATTTCTTGGGAAAGAAGGAGAAAAATGGGAGGTGCCGAGGTACTAACAAAATATGCATGTTGAAATAATTGTTCTTATATATTTGAAAATTTTACATAAATAAATTTCAACACACCGGGAATTAGATGATCAACCAGCTTTCCTTTCAACATGGAATTACAGTGATTCTAAGAATAAAGCCGTGCCAACGGTTGGCTGTAGTTTTATTCTCTATTAATGCTCAAAACAAAGAAGGGTGCAATTAAACAATTTTGTAGAAGGCAAGAAAGGAATTGTAAAAATGAAGACATTTTAATTGTTTTGCGTGCCCTTAGCTGAGACTACCGATCAGAAAAGAAATACGAATACGGGTTTCAGTGGCTCTCCCTTCGCTGAGACTCGGAAGCAGGCCTTTCCACATTATGAGCGAGCCGTCCATATGCCCAGTTCTGTCCTGAGAATACATCCTTCTGTGATGGACAACGTGGGTCTGGAGATTTGCCCTGGTACCTCGCACTGTCATCTAACTGTTCTGACAAAGCAGCATTCTTGGGGGGTGGTGGTGAGCACTGTGGGTCTGAGCCATTGCCCTTGCAGTTTGGAACAACAGCTAACTGCTCTGAAAAAACAGCCTTCTTGGCGGCTGGTGGTGAGCAGCGTGGATCGGTACCACTGCCGCTGCAGCTTGGATTACCATCTAACTGCTCCATACCTGTAACCAGATTATTGTGTTGTGCATCATGTGGGAGGTTATATCGAGCGGAGACACAGACCGTAAACAGAAACAAGAGCACCACAAGCAGTGTGCTTATTTTCACGAGCATCAAACTCCCCATATTAAAGGCTGAGAGCTTTTGCTAAATCAAATGCAGGGGAAAATCTTTAGCTTTCGACTGAATAATCGATTGGTAGATGAAGATTGAGATAGAATACAATACAATGTAACTGGTCATATATAGAGGAAGCGTTAAATTTTGAAAACAATACTAGTAAATAGATAATTGAAAAACGACGCAACAAAGTCATCGCGTGACGGAGACGGTGAAAATAAGGAGATTTCGCCCAAAATAATCGTCGATTTGACTAACTACAACTAGAACCCTCATTTCAGTATTCACGTTGTTATTCAAATTCAAAATTTTTGACTTTAAAGTTAAGGTGTTTCAAGGAACTTAGTCAAATTAATTTTTAAATGAGAAGATTCGACTACTTACATTAAATATTTCATTAGTTACAAGGTTTTCCCTAATTTTTGTATATGTTTTGTTTCTATTCATTGAATGCTCTTCGAATGTCTCTATGTGGAGCTATTTTAGACATTATAACAAGAAGGTATTGACTAATTTATACTTAAATTTTACGTAAACAATAAATTATAATTAATTTAAAATGATAAGAATTTAAAAAATATAAATTAAAATATTTTTAAAAATTAAGTGTAAGGAGATAGAGTATTTAGTTTAAAGAGCAATGATGAAAAATAATATTTAATGTAATGTAAAATCTATACAACAATATTTAGAAAATATTTAGAAAATAATGTCTTTGGTATGTTCATTATCTTAGAATTAAAAAAAAAAAATCATTGTTTTATATAGGTCAATCCCTAGTGGCTCATATCTAACCTTGTAGATAGAAAAGTTTTTCAACCTGCTTCATTGTGGATAGGATGAGAATATTTAAAAACATCTTGAAGAAAGTTGCTAGATATCTATGGTCAAGTTGTCCTAGGTTAACCCTCTTGATACACTACCTTTATGGCCTTAGTGTCTACTTAAAGACAATACTCTCAAGCATGTAGATGACCTATACGCATATATAATTTAGTAAGTCAACTTTAAAATCTAAATTAAAAATGTTTTTAGAGTGATATTCTCCTTATCCGATCATTTGAATTAATTGCACCTTAAATTTATTTAAATACCTAGATGTAAGAAGGAGTAATGCATATGTGTACCAATTCATCTCATAATGAATAGAACTTCATAGGGATGAGAAACTTGGAATTTGGGTTCAATCTTGAACTCTTTAATATCAAACATGAACATCACATAACACACCTACAATAGAGAAATGTAAATAAGATAATTGAGAATATGGGCATGGGATTTTAGGCTCTTAATTGAGGTGAATGTATGAAAATGGATGTGAATAGGACTAGAATAAGGTCAAACATATGTTATTATGTGTAAGAGTAAATGGAGAGGGTTGAGGATTAGGAAGCGATCCAAACTACGCACAAGAACATTTCAATTTCTTATATGCATTTTTCATAAGTCACTCCATCAAAATGGCCCTAAACTAAATGGGAAATAGCATGAATACACAAATTCAACAATTAATTTTTGCATAAACTTTGAGTTGAATGTGAATCTATGATGAATATATATTTCAAAGGACATGGTCATTATCAACTAGTACAAGAATTAATATATTTAGATATTTCAAAACAATATCTAGTCCCTAAGGTAAAGTAATGGACCATTCTTGAATTATTCATGCATTCTTCTCCTTGGCATGGGTGTTTCATAGAGGCCTATAAAATATAAAAAGGATATAAAATAACTATCTTTTATGACACAAGTGAAAATAGGCATGACTATAAGTCAATTCAGCTATTTACTTAAAATTGGGAAGGAGAGAAAGGTCCAAATTTTTTCTTGTATAAAAGGTAATACTCTAGCACACCATCAAGTGGTAAGACAATGTGGCTCCACTACTGATCAATGGTATCTACACAAGTTTGGTAATGTTATATAACACATCCAATGATAACATGTAATTTATAATATTTGATAGCGCCGCATAGTTTGTAGTGACACAATTCTCTCCAAGCTAAGCTCTTGAAATTATAGATAAGTTATGTTGGTAAAAGAAACACATACTGCAGCCTTAGTGAAAATTAATTATTTATTTTTAATAGGAAGTTCTTCAATCTATAACTAGATTTAAATAATTATACCACTCAAACATTTACTAGAAGCTCTCATTTAACTATAATATTATAGCTTAATGGCTAACACACACATATACATAATAAATAGGTCTACCATGGGATACATGTGCAACTACTCATGCACACAAAAGGAGACAATATTATAGGAAAATAAAATAGTGTAGGAGATTATATCTAAAAAACTCATTGATCAACACAATATAAACCGATAGATTTAGAATGAATTAGTCTTCTTTTTAAATAGAAGATATATATATATTAGAATTACAAAAAAAAAAATTGTATAAATCAAGTCCCTATTTCCTCTTTGAGTCTCTACCCTCTCTATAATCCTACACCTAGGACAAACCTCCATTATTCTTCCTTTCTTTCATATGGGTTCAACTTCTCCTTTCCACTTTTACTAAGAGATTAAAAAATGACCCTTTGATATTTGTAGTCACCTTTAAATTCACAATCACTAATTTTTGTTTACTTTTTCCTACTTTATTCTTTCTATTTTCTACTTTTCTTTTGTTAAATCTTAACATGGGTGTTTATTACTTGCTTGCATAACCACCAAAAATCTATCATAAATTTAAATCTTGTTAAATTGAAACCTATCCCATGCAAATCTCTTGCTTTCTCTTTTTTATTAGAATTTCTACACGTAAATATGACCAAAAGTAGATGAAATAGCTCTAAAATTGAATGAGGTCAATATTTTTTTAAAATTTAAAATAATAATAATAAGAGAGTAGCAAGTATTGTAGGGTATAAAATGCAATTCCCCTATATCAAACTACTTAGGTAAGAAGATAATTAGCCCTTGCTTGCTACTAATATTGAATGTTGTTGTAAGTTGAACCCATGGAACTCAATCTCTATTGGAGTTAACCAACTATTGTCTTCCGTTTATCTATTCTTTTATTTTACCAAATATTATTTGTAATCTCTTTATCAAGTCTACCAAACCACTTTGGATTCTAATATAGCCTCAATGTCCTCTCATTATTTCTCAAGTAATTATGTCATATATATGTGTTATGGTTTTTCCTCTTTCTCTTGCTACTTTGTTGTCTTCCCATTATAATGTACGTACAGATAATTAAAAAATGTTGAGATGTCTACGCCCTTTGATACCTCTATCTCATATAATTTTATAAAAACTTTTACTCAATATTTTATAGTGTCCTACTTTCTTCCACTCGAGCTTGCTATAAGTGTGACATGGAAAACATTCTCATCAAAGATGAGAAATCATGATGTCTCCTACATAAAATTATTTTCTCTCCTCCTTCAATCCACTTGATGTTAATACCAATGGTTTCTTCAAGTTAGTCTTTCCTGCATTTTCTATCTCATATAATTTTATAAAAACTTTTATTCAATATTTTATAGGGTCCTACTTTATTCCACTTGAGCTTGCTACAAGTGTGACATGGAAAACATTCTCATCAAAGATGATAATTCATGATGTCTCCTACATAAAATTATTTTCTCTCCTCCTTGAATCCACTTGATGTTAATACCAATGGTTTCTTCAAGTTAGTCTTTCCTCCATTTTCTAATTGAAATATTTTATATGCTTGGAAAATTCCTCATTTTCAACCCTTTTTCGCTTGACCTTTAGCATTTGTAAGTTCTATTGATTTTAAAGTTCCTCTAGAGTTGTGTTCATAAGAAATTTAATATAATATTACATATAACTATTTTGAAAAATTCATTATATGAAAATTTAAATTAAATTACTTTTCAAATCACATTACTTAGACTTATCTCCAACCAAGCACCTTAATGATTTCACAATCTATAGTGAATAGGCTCAAATTATCCACCTATTGTAGGATAATATGCAAAACTAAATTTTAGATATGTACATAATTTCTTTCTAATATTTCACTAAAAGTATCCCACTAATTTGGTATCATAATTTGCAACTATATTTTGGTAAACTATCTAGCCTAATAATCTCCCTAAGTAATAAATTTATAAATTCTGAATCATTACTCCTTTTTCAAGCTATACAATATGGTAATTTTGAGAATCTATCAATAACCAAAAAGGTTACGTCCTTATGTATTTTAATTTTTAGTATCTCGACCATAAATTTCGCTCTAATGTCATCTCATGATCATTATAGTATGGGTAATGAGTGGTATAGTCATATCTTTTGACTGCCTCCTTTGGCATACTAAGAAAATATACATGTTTAAATAAATTTTATAAAATCACTATTCATCCTTGACTAAATGTAACCCTCGTTGAACTATGTTGAATTTTTATCAAATTTAAATTAGTTTTCCAATCTTCCATAATACTTTTCCTTCTATTGTATTCTCTATAATTTATTGTTTAGGTATACATATTTGTTGTCCCTTGAAGGAATTAGTCTCCTTATTGTTTAAAAATATAATCTCTAGGGTTTGAATGAAACCCTTGATTTGGTGAGGCTTGGTGTTGGTGTCATGAAGCCATGGTCTTCCCAATATGGGTGAGTGGCATCCAGAAGTGTTGAATGGATCCCTTTTCTTAGCAATATCCACACAGTTATATTGGTACAATATAGAGCTACAACATGCATAGGCTACGTACTTCTCAAGAAGGTTAACAACTTGGAGAAAATGATTGACTTCCAATGGATTCTGGATTTTGATACTTCCCTTGGTGTTGTGTGAGCATTTAGCCCACCCTAACCCATGATTAATCTACTACTTTTATGCTCTCAATTTTGTTTTTGAAAAGGAAAAAACAGGTTTTATAGGGACCTGAAACCACAAAGTTAAAACATACCAAGATAGAGCAAAAAAAGTCCAAGTAAACAAACAGCTGTCCCAAAAAGAAACGACAGCAACAAAGAGACAACAGGGTCCAAAAATGGACCGCCAAAAAGCCAGTGAAGACCACAACATCACTACTCCATAATGTTCAACAACTCCTCGGCTTCCTTTTCAACTTCACTCATATCCTGTATTCCATGCTTGACGATTTGAACCGTATGTGGAGATGCAGGGGCCTTCCTCTTCGTGTTAGCCCGGGTGCGAGTCGAAATCCCTTCAACAACAGCTCTGCTACAACCTCTGTCTGCATCCAATTCCACGACCAGCGAGCCCTTTTGATTTTTTTCCAACTTTTCCACCATAGCGTTAATGATAATGGCATTGTGCCTGGCAGTTTTATGATTATGCGTCACAGTAGCCCTGATATTTTGGCCTATCTTGGACATATTGCTCTCCAGCCTAGTCAATCTTTCCTCCTGCAACTGTTGTCTTTTCTCCGTTAAGGGGGTGTCCTGTCCTTCATTCTCATTACGGCTCCAGCTCACCTTCTGCTCCAACTCCATGACTCTGTTGCTAAGATCTCCATTACGGCCACTCAAATCACAAACTTCCTTCTGGGCCCACTTAAGAACAGTGAAAAGGCCATCAACACTTTTTTCCACCGCACTCATTATGTCATCAGGCCTAAAGTTATTCGGGGAAGAATTAATTTCGTCCTGATTTGGGGGTCTTTTAAGGGCATTCACAAATCTTCCAGGCGCAGGGGCACTAGGGGCCGACTCTTTACTGGCCATAGGTTTTTCAGAATGAATTTCCAAAGAATTCCCAGAGTACGAAACCAATTTCGTAACCGAGGTTCCTTTAAACCCATAGACCAAACCCGGGGTAGGGCAAGCAGGTGAAGGCTGGGGATTAAGACAAGAAGGCGGAGCAGAACCCGGGGTAGGGAGCCAGGCGAAGGCTGGGGATTAAGACAAGAAGGCGGAGTAGAACCCTCAAGGACATTCCATCAAGAAAGGGACTGGGGATCAGTGGTTTTAGCACCAACAAGAGAAAAAGCAAAAGGGGCCAGAGGATCATTCTCCCTGCTACTTTCCGTATCCTCGTCGTCCAAATCGCCAGCAGCAATATTTTTAGGCAGAGCGGGTAAATTTTGGAAATGCTCAAAGATGAGCCTGACAAGACCAGGGTGAATAACAGAAATCCGCCTAGGGTTTCTTTCGACTTCATCAAGGAAATTCTTCAGAGAAGAGAATAAATAAAATGGCAAAGAGATACGAACCTTGTGGCGAAAGTGGTTCAAAATGGCAAAGTGATAACCATACGCCCTGGTGAAGCGCCCATCAACCGTGATGTACTCCATAATGACTCTCAAAACTTTCCTCCAGATCGATTTAGTGGACTCTCAATTTTGTTGTTTTAAGGTCTAGGTTCTATTTTCCATCATTTCTTTTTGCATGATTTTCAGGGACAATTTGTCTAGTTTTGGCCCCTCTGCAACTTATAATATGTAATCACTGATGGAATTCTCATGCCCTTTTATATTAATATAAATAGTTCATATTTTTTCCTTTTTCCAAAAAAAATGAAACCATCTACAATCATATCGTTAAAGTATATTAGAAAACCTAATGGGCCACAATAACAATCCCATTGCCATCCACTATAGTATACTTCCACATTTAGCATTGAGCAATCACCGGTCTAACTCTAACTCAATTGGCTAGGATTATTTGCATGAATCAATCTTGATTGATTCAATCATCTACATAATTTTTTGGAGGTTGACCTAGGAGAATAAGTTCTATAGAAATATACAAATAGATCTACTTTTAAATATCATTTATCTAGATGGGAAATGAAATAGAAGAGAATAAATAAGTAAAAGTATGTAGACTATTATATCATTTTTTGTAGGTACAAAACACTTTTGCAAGTCTAAACCTAACCTTGATCTATAAATTAAACCCACCACTATGTAGATTGAATTTTCTACTTGGTAAAATAATATTAAAAAAATTATACTTTGAAATTTAAGAGAATATAAAATGCAATGCACCAATAGAATCATTCTTCTCCCTTGAGCATAAAACTATAGAATTTCACTTCTTGTATTTTATTTTACTAATTAAAATTTCATATTCTTGATATCTATACTTACAAGTGTTAGCTTGTGTATGCATTAGTATATGCTTTTTATAAAAATATTTTATTTTATTCAAGATTCTCATTTGAAATAGTTCTTATATATTTTAAAATCTTACATAAATCAATACACAGAAGTAGATGATCAACCACCTTTACTTCCAACATGTAAGTACATTGGTTTCAAGAATAAAGGCATCAAACATTTGTGTAAAAGGAAAGAATGGATTTGTATAAATAAACAGGTTCTAATTTTGTGGATGAGACTACAGATTAGAAAATAAAAATGAATATGGTTTTTAGTGGCTCTCCTAATGCTAAGACTCAAAAAAATGCCCTTCAACATTACAAATGATCCAACCATATGCTTTTAGTTATGTTCTAAGAAAACAACTTTCATGGAGGCCTAACAACATTTATCCACATACAACACTTTTATTATTTATGTAGGAGCTTGTGAGCCTTCTCACAAGCTTAAATGTTTCCTATGTCTTTCAAGTAATATCTAATTATTAGATTTAAAGCTTTCACATCTCCATTGCCATCAAAAGTAGGTTCTAATTATTGTAGAGGAGTTTACAAAAGAAAATGGGCTCTTTGAGATACAATCCTTCATTACAAACACCAAAAATATTATGTGAATCCTTTTATCTTACATGTTCTTTATTTTTTATTTTTTCATTTTCATTTAGTAATTAAAAAATTCAAATTTCTCAAAGAAATAAATTTGTGCACTATCATTTCTTGGTTTTCTAAGAACAATAACTTTGTACATTGTCGTTTCTTTGTTAGAATAGGAATCTTTATTTTTTTAAAGTTTATATTGATTTATTTTAGATAGATTATATTTTCTTTCTTAATTTTATTACAAAATCCCTTGATCGCAATGCAAGACCCATTAAATTGAAGCTTATTATGAGTATTTTTATTCAATTTTTTTTTTAAAAAGCCCAAATCCTAATACTCTCACCAAGAAAAAATAAACTATGAATATTACGTCAAATTATTTAGTTTATTTTAAAAATTGTAAATCGAGTAGCTTATTTTCAAAAAAAGATAAAATTGTATATTCTTTGATGTGTCCATCTTCATTAGCAGTAAATAAAACAAATGTAAAAAGAAGTAGAAGCTCACAATATTAGCATGAGAAACTCAAAAAACTTGGAAAGAAATTTCTTCCCTCTTTCTCTTTCTGCAATCTCTCTTCCTCTTGAAATGGCTCACACTCAATGTGTCCTAGAGTCAAAGAAGATTGGATAGAAGAAGATCATATACAAATTTATGAAAGGTCTTCTTATTCAAGTAATTCCAACCAAAGAACAGGTCGCACACTAACCAAAATGTTTTATTTTTAAATAAAGGTGGCATTGCCATGAAACTTATATTATATCGAAAATAATTACATTAAATCCGAAGGGTAGCAGAGGAAACTAAAAATTCTACAAATCCCTAGTGAGCCAGATGAAAGAAAAAAAGAACAGAGTATTTTACCAGCAAGGGAATTACAAGATAAGCTACGCTTTCGAATATGATCGTCAAAACCAAAAAACCAACTACATAGAACTCAACCCTGGAAACAAACAGGGGAGAATTATAAACTTGAAAAGAAAACTAGTGGAAAGATGAGAGTAACTCGAAGCCACCGAAGAAACAGAGGAATGGTCAAGGCACCACCAAAAGCCAACGCTGAAGCCAAGAGGAAGCTGAGCAAAGGAGCCGAAATGATTCAAGAGGGTCCAATAGAGCATGAAGAAGCCAAAAGAGCACCATGTGCTTCCCTTCAGATAACCTACAAGAATGTACCACAAAGTAAAAACTTCTTCCCAACACCTGGAATGTCAAAATGGAAGAGCATCAAAGTAGAACTGATTTGTGTAAACAAGTCCAGAATTTCAAAATAAGTAGATGAGGAAGAAAAATCCTCAGGTTGTGCTTCCTTCAGATGAAGCTATATCTGTTGGCAGAGGGAAAAAAGGTTCTTCATGAGGTTGTATTATGGAATGTTGAATAAGTAGGCGAATTTCCTTAAATAGCATATAGATTAGATCACTGATCGAATTGCCATATTTTTGGGCAAGAAGACTAAGGCGGACTTTAAATTCACTATTGCCATAGGCCATTGCTAAAAGTAGTTTAGAAAGATGATAATCAGTGAGGAGACGTTGCCTACTTATGATTCCCTTAACTAAACATGAACCCTGTAAAATATCATACATCTCTAATGCAGGTTGGAGAGAAGAAATTGGACACACATGGGGAAAGAGGTATGTGCCCACAAGAAATTTAACCATCTCAATATCACCCAATATATCCATCAAGTTTGAAACGAATTAAGAAGCAAGCTCGTAGGGTAAAAGCATTGTATGCATGTCTAACCAGACAAAACCCAAAACAATTTGTATAGCATCAAAATACCTATTTGAATTCAAAGGAGAATGCATTTTCCAGCTTATCCTCTGTGTAGGAAGATTCCATTCTAATCTCATGAATACGGGGTGGAACCAGGACCCGAAATAGGTTGTCCATTTGCAAACCCAGATCTAGTGAAGCCAAGAGATACTGAAGAGTTAGCAGAGGAGAACAATACAGAGAAATCAAAATGAAGAATGGTGACCACCACAAACCCCATTGAGAAATAAAAATATGCTCAAATTCAATAAAATGAGCCAGAATATCTGAGTACGATGAAAACTGCTACACTGCCGAGTGTTATTTCTTGGGAAAGAAGGAGAAAAATGGGAGGTGCCGAGGTACTAACAAAATATACATGTTGAAATAATTGTTCTTATATATTTGAAAATTTTACATAAGTAAATTTCAACACACCGGGAATTAGATGATCAACCAGCTTTCCTTTCAACATGGAATTACAGTGATTCCAGTTGGCTGTAGTTTTATTCTCTATTAATGCTCAAAACAAAGAAGGGTGCAATTAAACAATTTTGTAGAAGGCAAGAAAGGAATTGTAAAAATGAAGACATTTTAATTGTTTTGCGCGCCCTTAGCTGAGGCTACCGATCAGAAAAGAAATACGAATACGGGTTTCAGTGGCTCTCCCTTTGCTGAGACTCGGAAGCAGGCCTTTCCACATTATGAGCGAGCCGTCCATATGCCCAGTTCTGTCCTGAGAATACGTCCTTCTGTGATGGACAACGTGGGTCTGGAGCATTGCCCTTGCAGCTCGCACTGTCATCTAACTGTTCTGACAAAGCAGCATTCTTGGGGGGTGGTGGTGAGCACTGTGGGTCTGAGCCATTGCCCTTGCAGTTTGGAACAACAGCTAACTGTTCTGAAAAAACAGCCTTCTTGGCGGCTGGTGGTGAGCAGCGTGGATCGGTACCACTGCCGCTGCAGCTTGGATTACCATCTAACTGCTCCATACCTGTAACCAGATTATTGTGTTGTGCATCATGTGGGAGGTTATATCGAGCGGAGACACAGACCGTAAACAGAAACAAGAGCACCACAAGCAGTGTGCTTATTTTCACGAGCATCAAACTCCCCATATTAAAGGCTGAGAGCTTTTGCTAAATCAAATGCAGGGGAAAATCTTTAGCTTTCGACTGAATAATCGATTGGTAGATGAAGATTGAGATAGAATACAATACAATGTAACTGGTCATATATAGAGGAAGCGTTAAATTTTGAAAACAATACTAGTAAATAGATAATTGAAAAACGACGCAACAAAGTCATCGCGTGACGGAGACGGTGAAAATAAGGAGATTTCGCCCAAAATAATCGTCGATTTGACTAACTACAACTAGAACCCTCATTTCAGTATTCACGTTGTTATTCAAATTCAAAAATTTTGACTTTAAAGTTAAGGTGTTTCAAGGAACTTAGTCAAATTAATTTTTAAATGAGAAGATTCGACTACTTACATTAAATATTTCATTAGTTACAAGGTTTTCCCTAATTTTTGTATATGTTTTGTTTCTATTCATTGAATGCTCTTCGAATGTCTCTATGTGGAGCTATTTTAGACATTATAACAAGAAGGTATTGACTAATTTATACTTAAATTTTACGTAAACAATAAATTATAATTAATTTAAAATGATAAGAATTTAAAAAATATAAATTAAAATATTTTTAAAAATTAAGTGTAAGGAGATAGAGTATTTAGTTTAAAGAGCAATGATGAAAAATAATATTTAATGTAATGTAAAATCTATACAACAATATTTAGAAAATATTTAGAAAATAATGTCTTTGGTATGTTCATTATCTTAGAATTAAAAAAAAAAAATCATTGTTTTATATAGGTCAATCCCTAGTGGCTCATATCTAACCTTGTAGATAGAAAAGTTTTTCAACCTGCTTCATTGTGGATAGGATGAGAATATTTAAAAACATCTTGAAGAAAGTTGCTAGATATCTATGGTCAAGTTATCCTAGGTTAACCCTCTTGATACACTACCTTTATAGATAAGTTATGTTGGTAAAAGAAACACATACTACAGCCTTAGTGAAAATTAATTATTTATTTTTAATAGGAAGTTCTTCAATCCATAACTAGATTTAAATAATTATACCACTCAAACATTTACTAGAAGCTCTCATTTAATTATAATATTATAGCTTAATGGCTAACACACACATATACATAATAAATAGGTCTACCATGGGATACATGTGCAACTACTCATGCACACAAAAGGAAACAATATTATAGGAAAATAAAATAGTGTAGGAGATTATATCTAGAAAACTCATTGATCAATACAATATAAACCGATAGATTTAGAATGAATTAGTATTATTTTTAAATAGAAGATATTTATATATATATATTAGAATTATAAAAAAAAAAAAATTGTATAAATCAAGCCCCTATTTCCTCTTTGAGTCTCTACCCTCTCTATAATCCTACACCTAGGACAAACCTCCATTATTCTTCCTTTCTTTCATATGGGTTCAACTTCTCCTTTCCACTTTTACTAAGATAAAAAAAAATGACCCTTTGATATTTGTAGTCACCTTTAAATTCACAATCACTAATTTTTGTTTACTTTTACCTACTTTATTCTTTCTATTTTCTACTTTTCTTTTGGTAAATCTTAACATGGGTTTTTATTACTTGCTTGCATAACCACCAAAAATCTATCATAAATTTAAATCTTGTTAAATTGAAACCTATCCCATGCAAATCTCTTGCTTTCTCTTTTTTATTAGAATTTCTACACATAAATATGACCAAAAGTAGATGAAATAGCTCTAAAATTGAATGAGGTCAATATTTTTTTAAAATTTAAAATAATAATTATAATAAGAGAGTAGCAAGTATTGTAGGGTATAAAATGTAATTCCCCTATATCAAACTACTTAGGTAAGAAGATAATTAGCCCTTGCTTGCTACTAATATTGAATGTTGTTGTAAGTTGAACCCATGGAACTCAATCTCTATTGGAGTTAACCAACTACTGTCTTCCATTTATCTATTCTTTTATTTTACCAAATATTATTTGTAATCTCTTTATCAAGTCTACCAAACCACTTTGGATTATAATATAGCCTCAATGTCCTCTCATTATTTCTCAAGTAATTATGTCATATATATGTGTTATGGTTTTTCCTCTTTGTCTTGCTACTTTGTTGTCCTCCCATTATAATGTACGTATAGATAATTAAAAAATGTTGAGATGTCTATGCCCTTTGATACCTCTATCTCATATAATTTTATAAAAACTTTTACTCAATATTTTATAGTGTCCTACTTTCTTCCACTCGAGTTTGATATAAGTGTGACATGGAAAGCATTCTCATCAAAGATGAGAAATCATGATGTCTCCTACCTAAAATTATTTTCTCTCCTCCTTCAATCCACTTGATGTTAATACCAATGGTTTCTTCAAGTTAGTCTTTCCTGCATTTTCTATCTCATATAATTTTATAAAAACTTTTATTCAATATTTTATAGGGTCCTACTTTATTCCACTTGAGCTTGCTACAAGTGTGACATGCAAAACATTCTCATCAAAGATGATAATTCATGATGTCTCCTACATAAAATTATTTTCTCTCCTCCTTCAATCCACTTAATGTTAATACCAATGGTTTCTTCAAGTTAGTCTTTCCTCCATTTTCTAATTGAAATATTTTATATGCTTGGAAAATTCCTCATTTTCAACCCTTTTTCACTTGACCTTTAGCATTTGTAAGTTCTATTGATTTTAAAGTTCCTCTAGAGTTGTGTTGATAAGAAATTTAATATAATATTACATATAACTATTTTGAAAAATTCATTATATGAAAATTTAAATTAAATTACTTTTCAAATCACATTACTTAGACTTATCTCCAACCAAGCACCTTAATGATTTCACAATCTATAGTGAATAGGCTCAAATTATCCACCTATTGTAGGATAATATGCAAAACTAAATTTTAGATATGTACATAATTTCTTTCTAATATTTCACTAAAAGTATCCCACTAATTTGGTATCATAATTTGCAACTATATTTTGGTAAACTATCTAGCCTAATAATCTCCCTAAGTAATAAATTTATAAATTCTGAATCATTACTCCTTTTTCAAGCTATAAAATATGGTAATTTTGAGAATCTATCAATAACCAAAAAGGTTACGTTCTTATGTATTTTAATTTTTAGTATCTTGACCGTAATTTTCACTCTAATGTCATCTCATGATCATTATAGGATGGGTAATGAGTGGTATAGTCATATCTTTTGACTGCCTCCTTTGGCATACTAACAAAATATACATGTTTAAATAAATTTTATAAAATCACTATTCATCCTTGACTAAATGTAACCCTCGTTGAACTATGTTGAATTTTTATCAAATTTAAATTATTTTTCCAATCTTCCATAATATTTTTCCTTTTATTGTATTCTCTATAATTTATTGTTTAGGTATACAAATTTGTTGTCCCTTGAAGGAATTAGTCTCCTTAATGTTTAAAAATATAATCTCTAGGGTTTGAATGAAACCCTTGATTTGGTGAGGCTTGGTGTTGGTGTCATGAAGCCATGGTCTTCCCAATATGGGTGAGTGGCATCCAAAAGTGTTGAATGGATCCCTTTTCTTAGCAATGTCCACATAGTTATATTGGTACAATATAGAGCTACAACATGCATAGGCTATGTACTTCTCAAGAAGGTTAACAACTTGGAGAAAATGATTGACTTCCAATGGATTTTGGATTTTGATACTTCCATTGGTGTTGTGTGAGCATTTAGCCCACCCTAACCCATGATTAATCTACTACTTTTATGCTCTCGATTTTTTTTTTTAAGGTCTTGGTTCTATTTTCCATCATTTCTTTTTGCATGATTTTCAGGGACAATTTGTCTAGTTTTGGCCCCTCTGCAACTTATAATATGTAATCACTGAAGGAATTCTCCTGCCCCTATGTACTTTCATTTTATATTAATATAAATAGTTCATATTTTTTCCTTTTTCCAAAAAAAATGAAACCATCTACAATCATATCATTAGAATATATTAGAAAACCTAATGGGCCACAATAACAATCGCATTTCCATCCACGATAGTATACTTCCACATTTAGCACTGACCAATCACCGGTCTAACTCTAACTCAATTGGCTAGGATTATTTGCATGAATCAATCTTGATTTATTCAATCATCTACATAATTTTTTGGGGGTTGACCTAGGAGAATAAGTTCTATAGAAATATACAAATAGATCTCCAAAGGTACTTTTAAATATCAATTATCTAGATGGGAAATGAAATAGAAGAAAATAAAGAATTAAGAGTATGTAGACAATTAGATCATTTTTTGCAAGTACAAAACACTTCTACAAGTCTAAACCTAACCTTTATCTATAAATTAAACCCACCACTATGTAGATTGAATTTTTTACTTGGTAAAATAATATTAAAAAATTTATACTTTGAAATTTAGAGAATATAAAATACAATGCATCAGTAGAATTATTCTTCTCCTTTGAGCATAAAACTATAAAATTTCACTTCTTATATTTTATTTTACTAATTAAAATTTCATATTCTTGATATCTATACTTACAAGAGTCAGCTTGTATATGCATTAACTTATATGTGTTTTTATAAAAATATTTTATTTTATTTAAGATTCTCATTTGAAATAGTTCTTATATATTTAAAAATATTACATAAATCAATACATAGAATTAGATGATGAACCACCTTTACTTCCAACATGTAAGTACATTGGTTTCAAGAATATAGGCATCAAACATTTTAGTAAAAGGAAAGAATGGATTTGTATAAATGAAGAGGTTTTATTTTTGTGGGTGAGACTATAGATTAGAAAATAAAAATGAATATGGTTTTTAGTGGCTCTCCTAATGCTAAGACTCAAAAAAATTCCCTTCAACATTACAAATGATCCAACCATATGATTTTAGTTATGTTCTAAGAAAACAACTTTCTTGGAGACCTAACAATATTCATCTGCATACAAAACTTTTATTATTTACATAGGAGCTTGTGGGCATTTTCACAAGCTTAAATGTTTCCTATATCTTTCAAGTAATATCCAATTATTAGATTTAAAGCTTTCTCATCCCCATTGTCATCAAAAGTAGGTTCTAATTATTCTAGAGGAGTGTACAAAGAAAATTGGGATCTTTGATATACAATCCATCATTACAAACACCAAAAATATTATGTGAATCCTTTTATCTTACATGTTCTTTATTTTTATTTTTTCATTTTCATTTAGTAATTAAAAATTTCAAATTTCTCAAAGAAATAAATTTGTGCATTATCATTTCTTGG
Source organism: Sequoia sempervirens (assembly GCA_007258455.2). Lineage (NCBI taxonomy): Eukaryota > Viridiplantae > Streptophyta > Pinopsida > Cupressales > Cupressaceae > Sequoia > Sequoia sempervirens. The sequence goes on from VDFB02058242.1 coordinate 261,230,430, forward strand.
TTTTCTAAGAACAATAACTTTGCACATTGTCATTTCTTTGTTTGAATAGGAATCTTCATTTTTTAAAAGATTATATTGATTTATTTTAGATAGATTATATTTTCTTAATTTTACTACAAAGTCCCTTGATCACAATGCAAGACTATTTAAATTGAAGCTTATTATGATTATTTTTATTCAAAAAATTTAAAAAAGAAGCCCAAATCCTAATACTCTCAACAGAAAAAACAAATAAACTATCAATATTACATCAAATTATTTAGTTTATTTTAAAAATTGTAAATCAGGTAGCTTATTTTTTTTTAAAAGATGAAATTGTATATTCTTTCATGCATCCATCTGCATAAGTACATAAAACAAATGTAAAAAGAAGTAGAAGCTCTCAATATTAGCATGAGACACTCAAAAAACTTGAAAAGAAATTTCTTTGTTCTTTTTGCAATCTTTCTTCCTCTTGAAATGGCTCACACTTGATGTGTCCTAGAGTCAAAGAAGATTGGATAGAAGAATATCATATGCAAATTTATGAAAGGTCTTCTTATTCAAGTAATTCCAACCAAAGAAGAAGTCGCACACTAACCAAAATGTTTTACTTTTAAATAAAGGTGGCATTGCCATGAAACTTATATTATATTAAAAAGAATTACATTAAATCTGAAGGGTAGTAGAGGAAATTAAAAATTCTACAAATCCCCAGTGAGCTAGATGAATGAAAAAAAGAACAGTTTATTTTACCAGCAAGGGAATTACAATATAATCCGCATTTTTGAATATGATCATCAAAACCAAAAAACCAACTACATAGAACTCAACCCTAGAAATAAAGGATTGTTCAAGGCACCACCAAAAGCCAACACTGATGCCAAGAGGAAACTAAGTAAAGGAGCCAAAATGATTCAGGAGGGTCCAATAGGGCATGAAGAAGCCATAAGAGCACCATGTGCTTCCCTTCAAAAAACCTGCAAGAATGTACCACAGAGCAAAATTTCTTCCCAACACCTAGAATGTCAAAATGGAAGAGCATCAAAGTAGAATCAATTTGTGTAAACAAGTCCAAAATTTCAAAATGAGTTGATGAGGAAGAAAAATCCTCAGGTTGTGCTTCCTTCAAATGAAGGTATATCTTATTGTAGAGGGAAAAAAGGTTCTACATGAGGTTGGATTATGGCATGTTGAATAAGTAGGCGAATTGCCTTAAATAGCATATAGATTGAATCAATGGCTTAATTGCCATATTGTTGGGCAAGAAGACTAAGGTAGAATTTAAATGCACTATTAAAATTATTTAATAAACCATAGGCCATTGCTAAAAGTAGTTTAGAAAGCTGATAATCAGTGAGGAGATGTTGCCTACTTATGATTCCCCCAACTAAACATGAACCCTGTAAAATATAATACCTCTCCAATGCATGTTGGAGAGAAGAAATTGGACACACATGGGGCAAGAGGTATGTGCCCGCAATAAATTTAACCATCTCAATATCACCCAATATATCCATTAAGTTTGAAATGAATTAAGAAGCAAGCTTGTAGGGTAAAAGCATTGTATGCATGTCTAACTAGGTAAAACCCAAAACAATTTGTATAGCATCAAATACCTATTTGAATTCAAAGGAGAATTCCTATTCCAACCTATCCTTTGTGCAAGAATATTTCATTCTAATCTCATGAATACGAGGTGGAACCATGACCTGAAAAAGGTTGTCCATTTGCAAACCTAGATCTAGTGAAGCCAAGAGATACTAAAGAGTTGGCAGAGAACAATACAAGGAAACTGAAATGAACAATGATGACCACCATAAACCCCATTGAGAAATAAAAATATGGTCAAATTCAATAACCATTAATGAGCCAAAATATCTGAGTACCATGAAAAATGCTACACTACCAAGTGTTTTTTCTTGGGAAAGAAGGAGAAAAATGGGAGGTGCCAAGTTGGGACAAACATCCGCTAAATATTCATAAGACTTCCTCCAAAAATAAACCAGAAAGGGAAACATTTGTAAACAATGATTGAGGAAAAACAAAGAGAGACAATTCCAAAATTAGCCCCAAAATTCTAGATAGTCACCAAAGGATATGAAGCCAATGATGCAGAGTGAAATAAATGCTAAACCAGGGAACTGAGGTGTCTTGAGAATGTCTGATCAAAAGGACACTACGTCAAGATGAGCAACAGTAAAGTACCCCTTTCCAAGTTAGATCTCAAAAATAGCACATAGAAAACATGTGCCCATAGGTAGTTGAGGCTGTCATTAGAAAGAATGAACAAATCACTGACACTAGCATTTAAATCTCAAAATCCCAGCATGTGATAATCGAGTCCCAAGAAATGCTAGCTAAAAGCAACTAGTGATTTCCTTAGCAAGCAAAAAATTCCAAGGATGGATTTCAAATGCCTTAAGGATATCTCTGAAATAATGAAGAGATGAGAATGTCAGTTCCAATAACCATATTCTTTGAACCATAAAAAAAGATTAAACGAAGAGGAAAAACTCTTAAAGTCTAGCACCTTTGAAAAATTAATGAAGCAAATCATGAAAAACTTAATTGCATTCCTTAGATGAGAGTTCATGAGAGGAAAGATTCTCATCAATGGATTTATTGGCCAGTGAATCAACAATCACATTAGATTCCCTATAACATTGTGCAATCATAAAACTTGGAGAATCATCAAATTGTGTAAGGATAAACTCGAGAATGTAATTTAGATGCCATGAAGGAGTGCTACGATTTCTTAATGCTGAGATTGTTTTCATTGAGTCTCCTTCAATGTATAGATGAGAAATTGAAAGAGTTTTTGCAAGCTTAAGACCAAGACTTAATGCTCTAAACTCTGCCACATTATTGGTGCAATATGGAATTTGATCACATGCAACTTTTATAAAACTTATATTCCAGTCTCTTAAAATAGCAACAATGCTAGATCTCCTAGGATTGCCCCTGGATTCTCAATCAAAATCTGGTTTGATGAAGCCAGGGGGAGGAGGAGACCAAGAGGAAGTACATCTTTTAGAATGAGGAATCTTATGAGAAAGAGAGCCCACCTTAGGAATTTTTAGAAGTTTCCACGTTTTCAGAATAAAAGAATCCCACTCAGAAAATACTTTAATAGCAAGGGATTTTCTAAATATGGTAGAATTAGCTACCTCCGAAATTGAAATTTTTATTTTTTGAATGATCTAAAACAAGGTGGAGGCTTTCTTTCTAAAAATTCTATTGTTTTTGATAAAAGGGTAAAACGGGTTTTACAGGGACCCGAAACCACAAAGTTTACAAAACAGAAGAGAGGACTAAAAAGTCCAACCACAAAAACCAGTTGCCCTAGAAAAGATTAGCAGCAACCATTCAAACAAAACCAAAAAGGCCGAAACAGAGGAAAAGCAAAGAAAGAACAAAAACCCCAGACATTACTTCAAAGTCTTGAGGATAGACTCTGTCTCCTCCTCCAGCTTCTGCATATCATTGACACCCTTTTTAAAAGTTTGAATCATCCTAGAATTAGGGGGGACCTTGCGCTTCAGGTTGGCTCTGGTTCTTTTGGAAATGCCCACGTCCGTGTCTTGGCTTTTGTCCTCTGTTTCCTCCAAATCCACCACCAGAGAACCCTGCTGGGTTTTATCGAGCTTCTCACCCATAGCGTTAATGATAATGGCATTGTGTCTAGCCATTCTGTTATTTTGCTCAGGGACAGTCTTAATGATGTTCATAATATAATCAACCTTGGAATCAATGTCTCTATTACTGTGACCATGGACCCCCCTGTCCACATCTTTCTTTTCAATCTTAGCAACTTTAGCAACCAAAACTTCAATTTTGCTTTGAAGGGCCCAGTTTTTGATTTTCAGCTCATTGATTTCAGTGAAAGTCCAATCCAGGAGTTTGGAGTGTGACTCAGAATTGGCTTTATCTAGGTTCAGAAAATCTAGAGAGGGCTCATCACCAATATTAGGAGTAGTTTTCTCAGAGTTGGGATTAACAGGGGAGTCATCTTCAGCATGTTTTTCAGGCAGAGGTTCATCATTAACCATAGTTTTGTTAGCATCAGACTCCTCTGAATCAAAGGATTCTTCATAATAGGAAACAAGACTTTTAGCCTAGGGTTTCTTATGAATGGGGCTATTCAAAAGGGAGGGGCTATCAAGCTCAAGCTCAACATGGGCTTTACCAAATGTTCCAGATCAAAATGGAAGGACTAATGTCCCAAATAGAAGAAAATATCAAAGATGGGAATAACAAAGGCCAAGATAAAAAATGATGATACAAGGAATTATGCAAAGGACTCGACCAACCAAGACTATTTAAAAGCCAAATCCAACAATTTTGGGAAAATTCACAATTCAAAAGAAGATGATTAGATGATTCAAAAAAATTCCTACACATTACACAAGGGAAAATATTAGTAATGCCCATTCTGTCCAATCTCATAGCAATTAAAATTCTATCCTTAATTGCTAACCAAGCAAAAGCACCTAATTTGGGGAGAATGTGAGGGCCCGCAACAAAGATTCATTGGAATGTAAACTCTTTGATTGGCCTTAACAAGAGAAGAATAACCATCTTTCACATTATATTGACCAAATTTAGACTTGATCCAAATAATTTCATCCTGTTTATCTAAAAGATAAACTTGTCTCTTGTCAAGTTCAGATTTTAGTGAAGTTTTTATGTGAGGTGGCACTTGAAGAAAACTAAAATCTCTCCATTTGCACATGAAAGGATTAGAAGGATCGATCTCAATGTAATCTCTAACTTTGTAAACCCATTTGGCTTTTAGTTCTGATTCAATCTTATTCCAATCACCCAGTTGACAAAGTGGCTTATGACTGTTCCATGCATCATCCCAAAAAAGAGTTTTGTCCCCATTGTTGATCACCTAAGAAAGGTGAGGAAGAAGGACTGATCAACATAAAGATATAAAATTCCAAATCTTGGAACCCTTGGGAAGCTATTTTTGAGTGAAGATTCTTTCTTTGTCAAGGGAATCCAAGTATTTATATCTTAGTAATTTACACCATTTAGTTTCAAAATTAGTGTAGATTTTCCACACCAATTTAGCTCCTAAAGCTTTATTTTGAAGGAAAGTATTTCTCAGACCAACCCCACAAAATATTTTAGGTTCACAAATGGTATCCCAAGCAACCAGGGTTCGTTTCTTTTTAGCTATCACATTTTCTGATCAAAGAAAATCTCTAAGAAATTTTTGAAGAATTATACCTTTTCCTTTGGGAAAGCTTAACACCGACATACACTAACCAAAATGTTATGGTTAGTTCAATAAGAATTTGATTATATTAAATTTCATTGAACATAAATAAAATCTTTTATGTAGAATGTCAAAGCATAAACCATTTTCACATAGAAGTTGGATGTAAAATACACATTACCCAAAAACTTAGAAATGCCAACTTCTACTCATTAGAAAAATTGACCACTAAATTGCATCAAATAAACATCGAAAAAGTAATCAAACCATCCACAATCATCTCATCCAAACCTATAGAAAACCCAATAGACAACAATAACAACCCTATTGACTACATTCTACTTCAACGTGGAATGAACCCATTGATCCAACTCTCCCTTGATTGGCTAGGAATATTTGGATTAATCAATCTTCATTTATTCAATCATTTTTGCAGGTATAAAACACTTATGCAAGTGTATATCTAACGTTGATCTATAGACTAAACCCACCATGGTATAGATTAAATTTTTTAACTTGTAAAACAAAATACAAACAAAAATCATTCCTTTTTTTGCAATTTAAAAGCATCGAAATGATAATGCATCAATAGAATCATTCTTCTCCTCCATACATAAAACTGTGTAAGTTCATTTCTCACATTTTATTTTACTATTTTCCATTTCATATTATTGATATTTATTCTCACAACTGTATACTTTGTAGCATTATTATATTCAACAATATCTTCTTCTTCAAGATTCTCATTCGAAATAATTGTTCTTATATATTTCAAATTTTATTACCTAAATCATTTTCAACACACAAGGAATTAGATGATCAACCAGCTTTCCTTTCAACATGAAATTACAGCGATTCAAAGAATAAAGCTATGCCAACAGTTGGCTGTAGTTTTATTCTCTATGAATGCTTTACAACAAAGACGTGTGCAATTGAACAATTTTGTAAAAGGCAAGAAAGGAATTGTAAAAATGAAGACATTTAATTTGTGTGGCATGCCCTTAGCTGAGACTACGGATCAGAAAAGAAATACGAATATGGGTTTCAGTGGTCACGCAGTACGGTGAGACTCGGAAGCAGGCCATTCAACAATATGAGCTAGCCGTCCAAATGCCCAGTTCTGTCCTGAGATTAGACCTTTCTGTGATGGGCAGCGTGGGTCTTTACCATTGCCCTTGCAGCTCGCACCGCCAGCTAACTGTTGTGAGAAAACAACCTTCTCGGCGGGAGGTGGTGAGCAGCGTGGGTCGTCACCATTGCCTTTGCAGCTCGGATTACCAGCCAACTGCTCCATTCCTGTAAGCAGATCATTGTTATATCGAGCGGAGACACGGACTGTAAAAACGAACAAGAGCACAACAAGTAGTGTGCTTATTTTCATGAGTATCAAACTCCCCATTTAAAAGGCTGAGAGCTTTTGCTAAATGAAATGCAGGGGGAAATCTTTAGCTTTCGACCGAAAAATCGATTGGTGGATGAAGATTGAGATAGAATACGATACAATATAATGAGTCATTTATAGATGGAACCATACTAGTAAATAGAGTTTTGAAAAACGACGCATTCAAACTAATGGCGTGATGGACAGGGTGAAAAGAATGGAAATTTTGACCAAAATGATCGTTGATTTGACGAACTATAATTAGAACCCTAATTTTAGTATTCACGTTGTTATTCAAATTCTTGTTTTTTGGCATTCAACATAAGGTATTTCAAGGAACTTATTCAAATTGATTTTTAAATGAGCAGAGTTGACTAATTACATTAAATATTTCATTAGTTACAAGTTTTTCCTTAATTTTTGTATATGTTTTGTTTCTATTCATTGAATGCTCTTCGAATGTCTCCTTGTGTAGCTATTTTAAGACATTATTACAATAAGATATTGACTAATTTACGATAATTATTTTTTTTTAAACAATAAAATAATAAGAATTTAAAAATATAAATTAAAATATTTTTAAAAATTAAATGTAAAGAGATAGAGTATTTAGTCTAAAGAGTAATGATGAAGAATACTATTTGAAGTAATGTAAAATCTATATAACAATGTTTAGAAAATAATGTTTTTTTATGTTCATTATCTTAGAATTAAAACTAAGTCATAGTTCTCTATAGGTCAATCTTTAGTGGCTCATACCTAATCCAATAGATAACAAAAAATTTCAACTTGCTTCATTGTGGATAGGATAACAATATTTAAAAATGTCCTGAGGGAAGTTGCTAGATATCCATTTTCAAGTTCTCCTAGGTTAACCTCCTTGATACATTATCTTTATGGTCTTAGTGTTTATTTAAGCATAGTACTCTCAAGCATGCAAATGACATATATGTAAATATAATGTAATAAGTCAATGTTAAAATCTAAAATAAAATGTTTTTAAAATGATATTCTCCTTATCTAACCATTTGAATTAATTGCACCTTAAGTTTTTCTAAACACCTTGATGTAACAAGTAATGCATATGTGTACTAAGTCATCTCTTAATGACTAGTGAATAGGAGTGAAAAACTTGGAATTTGGATTCAATTTTGAGCCCCTTAAGACCAAACTCAAGCATCACATAATTCACTTAGGATAGAGAAATGCAAATAAGAGGATTGAGAATACATGCATGGGAGCTTAGGCTCTTAATTAAGGTGAATGTATTTGAATAGATGTGGATGGGGTTAGGATAAGAAAAAACATATGTTATTATGCATAAGAGTAAATGGTGAGGTTTGAGGATTAAGAAGTGAGCCAAAATAAGAACAAGAATGTTTCATTTGTTTATATGTAATTTTCATGTCTCTCCATCAAAATGACACTCAATTAAACAGGAAATATCATGAGTATACAAATTCAACCATTAAATTTTGAAAAAATCCTAAGTTAAGTGTTAATATGTCATGAACATATATTTCAAAGGACATGGCCATTATCAACGAATACAAAAATTAAATATATTTAGATATCTCAAAAGAATATATAATGCATGTAAAGTAAAGGACCATTCTTGAATTATTAACGTGTTCTTCTCCTTGACTTGGGTTTTCTATCAAGTGCTATAAAATATAAAAGAGATAAAATTTATCTTATATCACACAAGTTAAAATAGGTATAACTATAAGTCAATTAAACTATCTACCAAAAATTTGGAAGGAGATAAATGTTAAGACATTTATTTTTCTATAAAAGATAATACTCTAGCACACCACCCAACAATAGAACAATGAGGCTCCCCTAGTGATAAATGGTATCTACACAAGTTTGGTAATGTTATATAACACATCCAATACTACCATGTAATTTAGAATATTTGATAACGCCGCATAGTTTGTAGTGACACAAGTCTCTCAAAGCCAAAATCTTACAATTAAAGTTAAGCTGCTAAAAGAAACACATACAACCTTACGAAAAATTATTTATTTATTTTTCTATAGGTAGTTCTCCAATCTATAAATAGCTTTAGATAATTATAAAACCACTCAAAATGTTGTAGGTTAATGGCTATAACGTCACACATATATATAGAATAATGTGTATACAATGAAATACATGTGCAACTACTCATGCACAAAAAGGAAACAAGATTATAGGAAAAACACAGACTGTAGCAGATTGTGTGCAAAAGCACTTTGATCAAAACAATAGACAAGGTTAGATTTAGAATGAATTATTCTATTAATGATATCAAGTTTCCACAATCCATGCTATAATTCAGTGTTGTTTTTGGATTCAATTGTGTTCGCATTTTTGCATCAACGTTTTAGATCACACTCCATGATACATCATCAGGATAGAAGAAAGCAAGAGGAGAAGAAAAAATGTTACATTGTTTAGGTTCACTTAAAGAACTATTTCCTCAAACTGATTACTCTTTGTATAAAGCTTTGTGCAGATCATAGAATATGACATCAAGCGTTTGGATCTTCCTATGGTATCAAATTAATGATATTAGGTTTCCACAATCCATATGAAAATGGCATTAGAACCTATTTAAGATCTAGAGTCTGTGGTTTTCACTTTTGGATTTCCTGTATTCCACACAGTTGGAGGCATGATCAAATCAAATGTTTCTACCACATATTAATGAGGATCTCCCATGAGTTAAGGCATGATGCATAAGTTTAATGTGGGGGCTTTTGTAGACAATAAAGGACTACGACTGTTGAACGTAGGGAGGAATCATGATGTGCAGATATATATCCAGCATATAGAAGAGGTAAAAATTTTAAGTGCCATCTACAAGCGAAGTCTTTGGTAATTAGCCAACAGGCTATTTTGTTTGAAGTTTCTACCAGGATTTTTGTCAGCCCAGCTACGAATTGGATTTTGTAGTGATGAGGGTCTGCTAGGCGATAGTGAGGCCACCATTTTTTTGTGTGGTGACATGGGCGTTGGTAATTACATGGGTTGGTGGTAGTCAAGAATGGTGTTCTGGATATGGGGAATGTGAATGGCAAGCGTTTGTTCGTGTGAGGCCCAATGTTCCCTATCATTGCACAATGGTGGTAGATGAAGTAAATGCAATATTGAATGTTGGTGTGTGGGAGAGTATACTTTGATGAAGTTGTATTCTTGGAAGAGCCATTGTGGTGTTGGTTTGATAGCAGGCTATTGTTAAATTTGTCGCATTTGGCTCCATTTTTAGTAGGTTCAAGGGTTTTAAAACTATTGAGTTGTGGAACCAGTAAGTCAGTTTGCATGGTTTTTTTGCAAAACTAAATTTATTGTGTATATCTTTCGTTCTCTGCTTATTGTTCATTTTGATAATAGGTTTGAGGGTTTGAATATTTATGTGTTGCGTAATGTGCAACGAAGTATATTGATTAAGTTGCATTGTCAAAAGAGCCATTGTGGTGTTGGGTTGACAGTGGACTATTATAAGATCCGTCATTTATGGTTCCCTGGTTTGTTTCATAGGGGACAACTATAAAACTCATTGGGTTTCACTGCTTTATGTGCTAGATTGGAGGGTTTTAAAGCTGTCATTCTTCACAATCTGTAAGTCATTTTAGATGGGTGTTTTGTATAGATTATTTTTGTTGTTTGGATTCTATAAGTCATTCTGCATGGATGTCTGGTATTATCATTTTCTATGGGTGGAGAAATTGTAGTTGAATTTTTTTTTGTTTCATCACGAAATAAGGTTAGGGTTTGTAATTTTTTTTTTGCTCGTTTATTGATTGTAGTTATCTCTGTGGATTTTTGGGCTTATACCCGTTACCATAGGAGCAATATTAGTTAAATCTAGGTTCTTCTGTTAAAATGGTTAGGGTTGGTAATTTTATTGCCCAATTGTAGATTAAGATAGGAGTGATTGTATATATATGGATATATAGAGGGTTTTTTATTTGTTTGAAGTTTCTGACAGGATTTTCGTCAGCCAAGCCTTGAATATTATTTGTTGTGTAATAGGTGTGTTACAATTTCTCTTTTTCTCTATAATATTGAATTCCAGCAAATGTAGCTTAGATTTTGTACATAATGTGTGAGGAAGTATATTGATTAAGTTCCATTATCAAAAGAGCCATTGTGTTGTTGGTGTCATAGTGGACTATTGTAAAAATGAATTCGTTGGCCTCTGCTCTATTTTATGGTAGATTGGTGGGTTTTAAAACTATGGCGTTGCGCAATGTGTAGGTCATTTTACTTGGGTGTTTTTAATAAATGGTTTTTCTTTTTTTTGTTTAAACTCTTTTTCTCTATAATCTGTAAGTTGTTTTCCATGTATGTCTACCGTTATGGTTTTGTATGGATGGAGAAATTGCAAATATATAGATATGTAGAGTGTTTTTTATTTGTTTGAAGTTTCCAATGGGATTTCCATCAGCCAAGTCATGAACATAATTTGTTTATGTTTAACCTTAGAGGCATAAACATATAACAAGAAGATATTAACAATAAATTAATCATCAGTTGCGGCTGGTTTTTTGTCTGACCCTCCTGGTCTTTTGTGGGTGGCTGTTGCTTTTTCTGATTTTTTCCTTTTGTGTAGCCTATTTTTTGTGTTGGACATTTTAGTCCTTTCTCTTTTGTTGTAAACTTGGTGGTTTCGGGTCCCTGTAAAATCTGTTTTTCCCTTTATCAAAAATAATAAATTAATCATCTATGCAAAAAACCCCTATAGAAAAGAGTATAACTCGACAAACTTGATTGAAAATTTGAGTTGCATCACCTTACAGTAAATATTATAAAAAAATGGAGAATTTCTCAAAGAGGTATTAGAATAACACTAATGTAGGTTGGAGTCTTGATTAAGTGTGTATATGTATATGTATATATACACACACACACATATACACACACACACATGTATACACATGTGTATATACATATATTTTGTCGCGGGTTTTACAACACACCAATGTTAAAACCCTCAAACCTGCTATCAAAAGGAACAATAAGCAAAGACGGAAAATCCAATTTGTGGATGGGTTGATGTATTGTATGTATGTATATATACATGTATGTATATATATATGTACATATGTATATGCATGTGTATAGATATGTATATATGGATAAATATATGTATGTATGTTTTATTAATAGCTCTATTACAATTCCCCCATTTATGTATAATACATAATAATAGATAATGCAGCTCTTTTTATATAGAGACATATAGCAAGAAGAAATTAAACATAAACTAATTATTTATGCAAAACACCCATGTATAAAAGAGTATAACCCCACAAGCTTCATTGAAAATGAAAACCACATGTGTATGGTGCAAGAAAGATGCAAAGAGTATATATATGTTTCTACATATGTATATATGTATGTATGCATATGTATATGTATATGTATATATATATATATATGTGTGTGTGTATGTATGTATATATGTATATGTATATGTATATGTATATGTATATGTATATATGTATGTATGTATATATATATATATATATGTCAATGGTTTCATGCAGCCCCAAACCCTACACACAGATAGCTATATATATATGTATGGATGTATATATTTTGGAGCACACCAATGTTAAAACCCTTGAACCTACTATGAAAAGGAACAATAAGTAGAGTCAAAAAATCCAATTTGTGGATGGGTTGATGTATTGTATGTATGTATATATACATGCATGTATATATATATATATGCATGTGTATAGATATGTATATATGGATAAATATATGTATGTATGTTTTACTAATAGCTCTGTTACAATTCCCCCATTTCTATATAATACAGAATGGCAGATAATGCAACTCTTTTTATACAAAGACATATAGAAAGAAGACATTAACAATAAATTAATTATTTATGCAAAACACCCATGTATAAAAGAGTATAACCCCACAAGCTTCATTGAAAATGAAAACCACATGTGTATGGTAGGAAAGATGCAAAGAGTATATATATGTGTCTACATATGTATATATATAAATATGTATGTATGTATATATATATATATATGTATATATATATATATATGTATATATGTATATATGTATATATATATGTATATATGTATATATGTATATATATATATATATCTATATATATATGTATATATATATATATGTATATATATATATATCTATATATATATATATGTCAATGGTTTACGACAGCCCTAAACCCTGCACACATATAGCTATAATTCCTCCTATGGTAATGGCTGCAACACCTATATGTATGTATGTATGCATATATATATATATATATGTCAATGGTTTACTACAACCCTAAACCCTGCACACATATAGCTATAATTCCTCCCATGGTAATGGATGCAACACCAAAGATATACACAAATGATGAAAAGGTTCTTTCAATATTTAGTGTTGTGTATGCACAACCAGGTGAGGTATTCTTATTCTTCTATGGGATAACTATTTTTTTATGTTTTGCATGAGAAGAGTTTATAAGATCTGTAAAACCAACTGCTTTGAACATAGTCTCAATGATTTTGTATATATACATAATATTATATATATGTATGTATGTATGTATGTATGTATGTATGTATGTATTCAATGTTGTGTATGCACAACCAGGTGAGGTATTCTTATTCTTGTATGGGATAACTAACTTTTTATTCTTTATATGAGAAGAATTTATAAGATCTGTAAAACCAACTACTTTGAACATAATCTCAATTATTCTCTTTATTTTCACATAGATTATAGGTATGTGCAGGATCATGATGGGAAAAAAGTGGCGATTTGGTGGGTATATGTAGGGTATGTTATGTGGCTAACGACTTTCTTCTTACCCAAAATTGATGAAACAAAAAGGGCTTTTAAAGGAGATTCTCATCTTTCCACCAATATAAATTATGCTTTACTTTGAATTTAATAAATAATTATTATTCATTTTCTATTTGAATTACAACTAAAGTCTTGATTGATAGGCTGATTGAAAAATAGCTATATCTTTCAAACAGTATCACATTTTTTGAATCTAAAACATGTGTCACATTCTATGCTTCGTATACTATAGGATTTTAAAAAAATTGAATTTCTTGAATTTTTTACCAAGTTAAGGTGGTTGGACATATGAGTTTTTATATTTTTTAAAAGTTGTAATAAAAAATTCATAATTAATTATTTACTTGGAAAAAAATTACAAAAAAATATGCATCACATCCAGACATGAGTCCATTACTTATATCTAAAATCTTATAAAAAAATATTATCATTTTATTGTGGTTAGGGTGGTCAGACAGACACCTACTTCTTATTTTTTCCCAGAAATTTAAGTACTACTGCATTGAAATTTCAAATTTTCACCAAATAGATTTAAAAAATAAAAAATAAACCTAGTAGTTTAGAAACTACATTCAATTTGATACAGATTCTATTCTTACATATTTTTGAAATAATATAGATAACTTATTCAAATTTTTATGTCAAGATGCCGAACTATGATTTTTCTGATATTTTTGCCACTTAAGGGCCTCTTTTTTCCATGATGATCTTTCACAAACCCTTATATACATGTGTGGTTCTATTTGTAAAAATTAGTAGAGTTATGTTCTCCAAAAAGGCACAAGCTTCATTGAAAATTTGAGCTACATCACCACAAATAGACAAATTGTAAAAGACCTACTAGAATAATACTGGACAACCAACAAAGTAATTTTACCTCCAATAGGTTAATGCTTTCATACAATGCTAAACCCTACACAAATAACTACAATTTCTCCCATGGTAATGGCTAGAACACCAAAGATACACACAGAAAATCAAATCAATAGACTGGAACAATGTACAAATAACCAACCCTGACCATATTTTTTGATGGAAGAAGGAAGCTTTAAGTGCAATATTTGCATCCATACATAATGATAATCTCTTATAAATCTACGAAATGGGTATACACACAGACAACCAAAACAATAGGCCAACATTTAAGTACAATTTCTCTTAAGGTAATAGGTATACAGTATATGTTATACATATATGTACATATATACATACATATATACATGAATATCTTGTAAACTCGAGCTGCATTGTTTGGGATTAAATATTATAGAGAAATAGGTAAATTGTAAAAAAGCTATGAGGAAAACACTGGAGAATGACATACATCTGATTCGTGAGTATCATCCTAATAGCTCTAACAACTGTTACATAGAATGATTGTCTTGTACCCATATGTTGCATCATACTCTTTTCCCTATTGTTCAACTTTCACAGAATGTGTGTATTTTCTGATAGGCACTTGCTCGGGATGTGATTGGGTTTATCCCTATGCATTTTTTGTCTTCTACCCGCTACCATAGGAGGAATTGTAGAACCTTGCTTGTTTTCTCAATAAATATGCTTAGGGTTAGTATTTTTATTTCCCTGCATTTATTGTTTTGGTTATCTGTTTGCATCTGTGTTGTTGGACGCATTAACATAGGACCATTCATAGATTATGAACATGATGGATATAAAATTAGTTTGGCAGCTGATAGGTGTTATTGTTTCTAATATCTCTTTTATCTATTCAATTTATCTATTTGAACTTTTGAGTGGGTTCCCCGTCGACTTCGTTGGCAAGAGGATTTGTTATGCAATAGCTCTTTTGCAAATTCTCTATTTGACTACAAAAATTATTGTCGACTGATGTAGCTTGAATTGTTGATTAAGCATGTGCCATTGTGGGGAGGATGTGCAAATTATTGGTACTCATTGGATTTATGAGTTCTATTTAATATGGATTTCATACCAAACAATGTAGCTTCAAATTTGAATTGACAAACCAAGTTTTACATAGCCTACTTGCCTTCTACGAGAGTGTTTAGTGTGGGTTCCAACTCATTTGTAATCTAGCTATGATTTTTAGCTTTTATTTTAATAGTTTTTTTGCAATTTGCTTATTTTTTCTATAATATTTAGTGGGAAATAATGTTGCTTGAATTTTCAATTGAGAAACCAGTAAAGGATGTGTTTGATACCTGTTATACAATTCTCTATTTGTCTTCGATATTTTCCTATAAAGGATGTAGGTTGAATCTTGTATCAATATGTTTCAAATTTTGTTTTCTACCTATAAGTTCAAATAAATCGACAAGGTTGTTTTTACATAAAAAGATGTAGGGTACCCAAAATGCAAGTAAGCATCCAGACTAGATTTTCCCTCAGCTAACTAGTTGAGATGGCTTCAAATTCAACCCTTTTGCTGCCTATACTAATTCCAAACTTTGGAGTAGACGATATGGTATAAGCAACCAAAAAGGTTTGAATTTGCAGCCTTCCCAATTGGTTAATTGAGGGGAATTTTTTTTTAAATGTTTCTTGTCTTCATAAATTTCAAGCTCAAGAGTTAGATGGTGATAATAAAATATACTATACACAAGTATTTAGATATAGTCTTGTGTATATAGAAACATATATACATATGTATGCTTATATGTGTGTGTTTGTAAATGTGTTCATAAAGGGGAACATCAATGCATATATGTACTTAATTATTTATACACATATATACATGCATATATTCTACATTCAAGCTCCATTATTTTCCATTAAATATTATAGACAGATAGGAAAATCATAAAAGAACTATTAGGAAAAGACTGAAGCATGACACATGTTTGATTCTTTAGTAATGGTTGTTGTTTCTTTTTTTATTAAGGCAGGAAAATATATTGATTAATTTGCATTTCCAAAAGAGCCATAGCGGCATTGCTTTAAAATTATAGTATTGTAAGAATCGTCTTCCTTGGCTCTCTTGTCTAACAAAATAGAGGTTTACCAAACTATTGTGCTATGGAATCTATAAGTCGTTATGTATTGGTATTTTGCATGAATATTTTTCCCATAATATTGAATACCAAGCAACGTAGGTCAAATATGCAATTAAGGTTGTGATGTTATACACATTTTTGGATAGATTATTGCACCATATGATTCTTTCCATTACATAGTAAAATTTACAATCTACATAAATACATATATATAGAAAAAATAAAACCTTGCATGCACACACATATAAGCATCCTGAAAGATAAAGAGATACATATGAGGGTATATGCATTTTCATTTATTATTTTTGTTCTTCTTGATGTATCCCCTACTGTTTGCATACCATTAAAAGTGGATTTCTATTCTTCTTGTTGTATCTCGTCTTTTTTAAATAATATTAAAAGTGGAATGGTTATAAATTTATATTTGTAAGTTGTGTACCAATTAGCATTTGGATGCTATAGTATACTAATCTTTTTTTTAATTGTGAAATAGAGTTGTCAATTAGTGAACTCAAATTACAACATTGTGTCACTACAAATAAGCTCGTAGAACTATGTCTATGGAAGCAGGTTTTGTGGATGGGTTCACAGAGGCCCCCAATATTGATTTGTTTCCAACCCCTATTGGTCTCTCTACGAAGACTAGCTTTGAGTGCATGGCTGCCTGACCTTCAGATCCTAATTCCATAAGTATGGTTTCGCTTTATCTTGTACTTGTTGCAAATTCAATGTTATTGTTTCCAATTCTCTTCGCTTCTAGGTGTACATCTACATGGGCCATCTTGACAAATCATATAGATGTGGAACTAGATATGCATTCCTATTTTCCAGCATAAAAAAGGATTGCTTTGATGTATATGTATATTTGTATGTATATGTATGTATATATATGTATATGTATATGTGTATGTATATGTATATGTATGTATATGTATATGTATGTATATGTGTATATATGTCTATGTATATATACATGTATGTGTATGTATATATGTATATATATATACGTATATGTATATGTATGTGTATGTTTGTATATGTATATGTATGTATATGTATGCATGTATGCATATGTATATGTATATGTGTATATATATGCATGTGTATATGCATATGTGTATGTCTATGGACATGCAAAAGAAAATACCACAATATGATAGATTAGGTGTGAGGACAATAGATTTTGCACTTTTTCTATGAAATAAATGGCACAATGGCTCGTTTGAAAGTGCAACCTAATGAAAGTATAGTTTTTGACAATGCAACAATCAATATTTTATATGTATATGTATATGTATGTATATGTGTATATATGTCTATGTATATAAATATGTATATGTATGTATATATGTATATATGTATACGTATATGTATATGGATGTATATGGTTATATATGTACATGTATGTATGTGTATGCATGTATGCATATGTATGTGTATATGTGTATGTATATGCATATGTATATGCATATGTGTATGCATATGTGTATGTCTATGTATATGCAAAAAGAAATACTACAATATCGTAGATTAGATATGTAGACAATATGATTTTCCCAATTACTACAAAATTAATGCTAGAATGATTGCTTTGACAATGCATCTTAATCAAAGTATAGTTTATGAGACTGCAACATTCAATATTGCATTTACTCTGCCCGCTCACAATTACTTTGTTTTGCTTGCCCCCATTGTGTAGCAATGACAGGATGCATTAAGCCTCACATGAGCACAAACTTACTACCCAGTCCTCCTTGTCCCGAGGTTCCCAAGTCCTTTAGGTATATTCACCTAGAATTTAATATTTCCTAATGTTCAACCTATGCTATTCCTTTTTTGGTCATTCACAGATATTGATTCATATACAGATGGATATACATATATGTTTTATTATATGTTTGGGTGTGTGTAGGATCACGATGGACCAAAAAGTGGCGATATGATGGGTATTTGTAGGGTATGTGGTTGATGAATTTTTTTTTACCCAAAATATATGAAATTAAAAGGGTTTTTAAAGGAGATTCTTAGCTTTCCACCAATATAAATTATTCTTTAATTTGAATTTAATAAGTAATTATTATTCATTTTCTATTCAAATTACGACTAATGTCTTGATTGATAGGCTGATTGAAAAACATCTATAGCTTTCAAACGGTATCACATTTTTGGAATCCAAAACATGCATCACATTCTATGCTTCACATAGAATAGGATTAAAAAGAAAAATGAATTTCATGAAGTTTTGACCAAGTTAAGGTGGTCGACATACGAGTTTTTATATTTTTAAAAGTTTTCATAAAAATTCATAATTAATTATTTACTTGGAAAAAAATTACAAAAAAATGCATCACATTCAAACATGAGTCCTCTACTTATGTCTAAAATCTTATAAAAAATATTATCATTTTATTGTGGTTAGGGTGGTCAGACAGACACCTACTTATTTTTTCCCTAAAATTTAAGTACTATTGCATTGAAATTTCAAATTTTACCAAATAGATTTTTAAAAAAAAATAAACCTAGTAGTTTAGAAACTACATTCAATTTTCTACAGATTCTATTCTTACATATTTTTGAAACAATATAGATAACTTATTCAAATTTTTACTTCAAGTTTCCTAACTCTGATTTTTCTAAATTTTTTGCCACTTAAGGGCCTGCTTTTTCCACAATGATCCTGCACATACCCGTTTATGTATAATTACCACTTTCAATGTATGTATGGGTATATATGTATATTCATATATCCTAATGTACTTGAGCTTTTATGTATACTCGTAGGTTGTACAGGTAGGGTCAAGTTGCACAACCCAATCAATTGCTAAATTTAAAAAGGGTAAAAATAACAATGAAACTATTTCTACTATAGGGAGCATAGAGAGGAAATATCCATGAACTGTCGCAAAAAATACTTATAGCAAAGGATAGCCCACATTTGCACATGAAAAATGGTAACAGTGCCCCCTTGTAGTATGAAATTCCAATGGCAAATGCCAACCCTTGTATACAATCTTAGAGGAGCTCCCCTGTTGCACGAACATAAGAACAATACCTCAAAGAAATATTCAATGATAGGTATCTTGTTGTGGTAAAGTGATTTTGACATCATATAGATGTGCTTTCCAACCTTTCTATTTTCCAAATATGTAGGGAAAGCTACATAGGGATGCACACTCGAATGTTAGGGTCAAAAGCCATATGTGTAAGATGTTATTATGAAAAAGGTGCCCATCAATTCAGCTCCGCAAATGGAATGGATCCAGGCCCATAGCGATTGTTAATCAAAAAGTTAACACAAATTAAAGAGATGCTTATTGCTAGGGTGGCTCCAGTTTTATAGGTCACCCATGCTAGAGGAGGATAATTTAAATATAGTGGTCACACAATAAGATTCCTTTAGGATATCTCAAGCATCGCAAAAAATTTTCCACATTGTCTGTAAGACCTTGAGGTCATTATCATTCGCAAGACCACTATTGAAGGCATGAATTATGATTGTTATGTTAATAAACATGATGTCATGGATGCATTGAAATACAAAATCCAATATGACAAATACTACAATGATGCTGAGGCTCTTAATATGTTACATGATGTTATTGTTGATGTGTCTAGTTTGTTGCATACAATAGAGCAAGTTTCAAGTGAAGACTTAATGTCATCAACCAACTCAACAAATGTTGGACAAGAAGAAAATGGCTCTTCAAAATTTTCATCATTTATTCCTTTCTTACCAAATGGTAGACAAGAGCTGCAAGCAATAAAAGACGTCTTGCAAATTAAAAAAAAAAACTAGAATATCTTATCTTGGCCTGAAGTTAGCTCTTCTCCTGTTAATGAATACAACACTGAAGGTTTATTTTCAATGGCCTTTCCAACATTGTTACCCACTGGAGTAGCACTTCCCCTTCAACTGAGAAATATTAAAATTCACTTGCATGAATATGCCCTCCACCTAATGATATATTTTTACCAAAGGTTTGGAAAACATGTTAGGTTTAGATATTTTCTCTACAACTTGATTATGAGACATCACAATCAACAAACTATCTCTATTTTTGTTAGAGTAGATCTAGAGGATAGAATCCCTAGGTCATTGACTATTTTGAGGCAACAGCTTCAAGCTTCTCCCGACCACCAACTAGCTGATTAGTTGATGCAATTTGGTGCATCGTTGAATGGGACCCACTCTTCCTGGAGCTCTTGTCAGGCCCAACTAACCGCTATGATCGAACAACTTAGTACACCCACCCTTTTTTTCACTTTGAGCTATGTAGAAAC
This sequence comes from Sequoia sempervirens, assembly GCA_007258455.2. Classification (NCBI taxonomy): domain Eukaryota; kingdom Viridiplantae; phylum Streptophyta; class Pinopsida; order Cupressales; family Cupressaceae; genus Sequoia; species Sequoia sempervirens. The sequence goes on from VDFB02058242.1 coordinate 261,251,107, forward strand.
AAAATGGGCTGACCTACAAAATGTTTTCTCTACTACATCTCATTTAGGAATGGAGCCTTCAAAAAATATTCTAATAGATAGTTTTGTTCAAAATCCACATATAACATCTTTATATTTGCATCATAGATTCTCAATTTTCCAGGAGGAGGTGATTGAAAATATTTTGCATGCAAAAGATTATTGGTATAGATATGAATGGCAGCATCGTGGCTCTGCCCATGTGCATGGTTTTTTATGGCTTTTAGAAGCTCCTGACATGGATACACTTGATTGGTCCAATGACCATGATCTTACCATAGCAAGGAACTTTTTTTATAGATATGTTTCAGCTTGGAATTCATGTTTCCCTGGACAAAGATTGCTTAGAACATATCATTTCTCTAAAGAAAACCTATGCTTGCTTACCACAAGCGAGATCATGACCAATGACCCAATCATAGATTATGAAGATTTGTTGAACAAAGTTCAAGGGAACACAAAATGCTCTAAATATACTTGTTTAAGAAGAAAAGGAGAGAAATTGCAATGTCGGTATAAAGCACCATGGCAGCAATAGCTTACCTCTACATTGACATCTAATGCTGACTCTAACAAATCCTATAAACTAGCAAGAAATGATGATCGCTTAAATATTCACAACCCAACTATGCTTGCAATTTGGCATGCCAATGTTCATTGCCAACTAGTTGTTTCTAGAAAAAATGTTTTGAATTATATTTCTAAATATGTAGCTAAATCTGAGAAAAAAATAGAAAATTATCTAGATAGGTTGAAAAGAGTTGCAAATAGAAATATCGTTGAGGAAAGAGCGTTGGTTGCATACAAAAAATTCATGATGAATATGCTTGTGGAACATGACATGTCATATGTTACAAAAATTTCCTCTTCTTACTTCAAGTTGACGATACGTTCAATTGAATGTTTGCAAAAAGACATGGTTTCATATAAATAAAGATGATACTGATGAAGAGTTGCCAAAAAACTATATTCATTGCTATATGCAAAGGCCTCCTGAGTTAGCTACTTTATCCATCATTGACTCGGTCAGCCTATATACACACTCACAACAATGCAAAAAGGATAAATGGAAACCAAGACTCTAGCCTGTAGTTCTCCTTGTTTACCCGTTATTCAAGACTACTCCTATTGAAGATACAGAGATATTTGAGACATTTTGTTGGACTGAACTTATGTTATACAAAAATTTCTGGAACATACAAATAGATATAGATCTTTGGAGAGAATAGATAATAGAAAATTGGAAACTTTTAAAAATAGCTAGTTATCATCCTTGGCATGTTAATAGAGTTCTAGTTACATCCACAATTGAAGAAAAGGATGATAGTGATACTAATGATTTGAGCCATCGTCCTTCTATGGATGAATATGAATGGGATGTTTTTTCTCAGCTTGGTCCTACTACTAACTTTAGTATAAATCAACTTCAGCTATTGGGTAGGCGGGATTTTGATATGAACAATCCATGGAATACAAACCATGTTCTTGAAGAACTCCATAATATGGCTTTGCAGTTCATCTCATCAGCGAAGGCACAATGTGAGAAAGTCATGGTTCAATTCTTGCCCATAGATATGTCAACCCATAACCTTTCACCGAAGCAGCAACTAGCCCTTCAAATAATCCAAAACCACCGTATGCAGCCTTCACCCAAATCCCCTCTCCACATGATTATTCAAGGGACAGTTGGCACTGGAAAATCCTTCCTCATAAATTGTATTTGACAACAAATGAACACCTCTTTTGCTAGAACCAATAGCTAGTTGCTCACATTGGCTCCTACAGGTGTCACTGTGTACAACATGTATATGTCCCTCTATAATCCATACAACACCTCAAATTCCCATAAAGGATATGATTCCTTTGAAAGGGAAGAAATTGACATTATTCCAAGAACAATTTAAGTATATTGAGTACATATTGATTGATGAAATGATTTTTCTAGGACCAAAATTGCTATTGAAAATAGATAGCCGATTATGCCAAGCATTCCCAGATAAGCAGACAGAGCCATTTGGTGGTGTTTCTATGATCCTTGTTGGTGATCTTGCGCAGTTGCCACCTGTCATGGATACACCTATTTATGCTTCATCCTCATCGGTTGTAGCTTTGTGGCACACTTTCACGGTCTCAATAACCCTAGACACTATCTTTCGCCAAAAAGGAGATATCCCTTCGCAATAGAAGTTTCACAAAATCCTTCTTCATATAAGAAATGTTGAGGCTCTCCATGATGATTGGGAAGAGCTTATGAAACAATAAAATAAAATTCTCTTAGCCACAAAAATAAAATAAGTTGATGTTGCTACACATTTGTTTCCTACAAATGACTTTGTCACATTCCACAACAAAAAATGATCAAATAGTTAAATCTACCAATAGCCATTAGCATTTCTCAAATGGCTCAGCAACAAGCATCTAATCATAGAGATGATGACCAGCTTCTCCCAAAATTGCTACTTTTTGTTGGTGAACAAGTGATGCTAACAACGAATTTTTGGATTCAAGCTGGCCTCATCAATGAATCCCTCAGTTTTGTTATAGATATTGTGTACAATCCAGATTCTAAACTGACAAACCCACCTAACTATGTTGTTGTTCGCTTCCAAAATTACATTGGCCCACCACGGGACCCAGAACATCCAAGAGACATCCCCATCCTAGATATAAGTCAAGGGAGTCAAACACAAATTCCACTCACTATGACATGGGGAATCACAATACATAAAGCATAGGGCTTAACATTGGATAGAGCAACAATAAATATAGGTACCAAAGAGAGGCAATGGTTGACTTTTACAGCTATTTCATGTGTAAAATCAATTGAAAGACTTCGTATTGATCCACATTTCTCATTTGAGAGATACTCTAGGATTGGCACCAACAAGTACACTACTCATCGCCGTAGCAAAGAAACACACCTCAAGTAATTGCATGCCTTGCCAAGTGCTTCTGATTCTAGCTGATAGGCTAACAAACAAATAAGGCTCCAGGATAATTATTCTTGCATCCACCTCAGCTTGTGTGCCATCACCTCTTCAAACATTTTCTAAATTGTATCTTTAAAAACCATAGCAAGTAATAATTTGTGTAAAAAAGCCCCCGTGGGTTAGCGGAGTTGGCTTGAGTCTTGGGTTTGCTCCCCGAGGTCTTAGGTTCGACTCTCACTGGCTCATGAAATTATTCGGCTGCGGACACCTAGGGGCGGGTGCTAATTGCACCACAGCTCCAGGGATTATTCTCGCCCTCCACTCTCCCTCAATTTGAACCAGTGTAAGGTTGGGGCACTGGGCGGAGGTCACGGGGATACCTTGGGTCACCAAAAAAATAAAATAATAATTTGTGTAAAATGGGTATAGTGCCAAAGATGCACAAAGATATCACACACAAATAACTAGATGTCACAACTTGTATAGGCCAATTCCATGTTTTGATGATTTTATTATATTAAACTACTGAATTCTTCATCTAATATTTCATTGTGTGATGCTTTTACTATATGGCATTCAAACCAATACACTCTTTTGTATATTCTATTTTCCCATCTTTTTTTAAATTTTTTAAAGTTCCATGAAGTCAACTATTTATTGGAATACCTACAATTCTCTTACAACTAATTTTAACATACAATGGTGTAAACATACAGTTACAGTTGTTACACATTAATAGATATGAAAATACAAACAACTTCGGCTATCTAAGATGCATGGAGATTGGAACCAACAATAACTAGAAAAAAAAAGTTATATAAGTAAATAATGTCTTTGCAACATTCTAATATATGGGTATGTGCAAGATCATCATGGAAAAAATAGACCCTTAAGTGGCAAGAAATTCAGAAAAATCAGAGTTAGGCAACTTGACATAAAAATTTGAATAAGTTATTTATATTATTTCAAAAATATGTAAGAATAGAATTTGTAGCAAATTGAATGTAGTTTCTAAACTACTAGGTTTATTTTAAAAAAAAAATTATTTGGTGAAAATTTGAAATTTCAATGTAGTACTACTTAAATTTTAGGGAAAGAATAAGAAGTACGTGTCTGTCTGACCACCCTAACCATAATAAAATGATAATATTTTTTTATAATATTTTAGATATAAGTAGAGGACTCATGTCCCGATGTGATGCATAGTTTTTTGTAATTTTTTTCCAAGTAAATAATTAATTATGAATTTTTTATTACAAATTTTAAAAATATAAAATTTGTATGTCGACCACCTTAACTTGGTCAAAACTTCATGAAATTCATTTTTTTTTTTTAATCCTATATTATGCGAAGCATAGAATGTGACATGTTTTGGATTCAAAAAATATGATATTGTTTGAAAGTTATAGATGTTTTTCAATCAGCCTATCAATCAGGACTTTAGTCATAATTTGAATAGAAAATGAATAATAATTACTTATTAAATTCAAAGCAAAGCATAATTTATATTGGTGGAAAGCTAATAATCCCCTTTAAAAACCTTTTTTGTTTCATCAATTTTGGGTAAAAAAAAAGTCGTCAGCAACATACCCATCATATTGCCACTTTTTGGCCCATCATGATCCTGCACATACCCATATTAACCTTTATATGCACATGTTGTAGATGCATTCTAAAAAAAAATTGTCTTCCATTTGATTAATAAGTTTGAAATCCTCCAAAGATGTGTTTTCTATTCTGACAGCCTATATATGTTGACTTCTCACATACCTCCTTTGTGCTTTCCTTCCAAAAATTTAAATGTCTTCCTGTTATCTTTTGTATTAGCTTTATTTGATTCAAATTGCTACAAATGTTTGCCTATAAAATTATTTTTCCTTTTTTTCGTTGTTTCACTATTCCTATATATTACATTTATAAATATATATAGTGTTGTGTACATTGATTTTATTTTCCGTGATACATGATAAAATTCCATGTTATTTGTCATGGCTTGCTCGATCATGTCCACAACGACCATAGATTTTATTTCCTTTGTGGTTTCCTCATCGTGCCCCACTCAACAAACACAAAATGGTAGGTGTTTGCTCATATGCCAATTGATAATATTCATTATTCTAATATAATGATATCAATTGTTTTGGTTGCCTTGTGAAATGACAAACTCTGGTGTTTGTTTCATAGCAAACATGTCAAAGAAACTGATGTGTACCTCCCTTACATGTTGGTTTGGAGAGCTCCATAGCTTCCCCCGTCTGTAGCCTGCGACACCTTCACTACTATTCTTGTGGTGGTCCATTCCACAATGCCTTTTCCCCATTCCTTACATATCTAATTTCACACATGTATTCTAATATAATAATACGAAATGTTGCTTTGTAGTTGTATGATGTTTTGGTCAATAAAAAGATAGATCAACAAGAAAATATGCAGCCCATGTATTCAACAATTGGTGCCAGAAAGACACCCACAACTCTAATTGTAAACAAGGTTTGTTTTACATATTTATATTTTCCTATTTTATAGAATCAATTTTCCCCTCCCTCCATGGCTACATACCCTCTATATATTTGTTGCTTTATATAAACAATCATGCACAAATTTATACATGTACTTGAATACAATATTTATTCTCTTTCTATTATATCCTAAAACATGAAAAGTGCACAAAGATACCTACAAACAAAAAATGAACAGTAGGGTACAGACTATCGTTGTCCATATTTCCTGGAAATAGCAACAACATTTAACTATAATTTCTCAATGAAGGTTGAAGCTTTTTATTTGCATGGAATGGTGACATGTATGTAGACACATATATACACTGTGCATTTTTGGTGCTATACTCATTTTGTACAATTAGCCCCTTTCAATCCATCTAGAATTGATTTCACTTCAAATCCTTACAAAGAGGACACTGTAGATTCTAAATGGCTACATAATTTATTCTTCCCTTTTCCTATATAGATTTTCACATTCATTGAGTTGCCATGGTTTTCATTTTTCTTTGATGCCCACCTTCTTTGTAGTGTGCTAAAAAATAGAGCAATTGTATAACAACAACTGCATTATCTGCCATTGAGTATTATAGAAAAATGGGGAAATTGTAACAAAACTATCAGTAAAAAATACGTACATATATTTATCCATACATACATATATATACAGGTGCAAGTAGACATGCATTGATCTTTTCAAAGACTTCAAAATATATTTTCCTTAACCATTCTATCCATGTGTTGTGATGATATGCATTTTCCTTCATTGCATTTGTTTGTCTTATTCTAATACTGCTTTTACAATTTCTTATTACTCTATAGTATTTAGTACGACGCAATGCATGTGGAATTTTTAATGAGGTTTGTGGGGTTATACTCTTTTTTACATGGGTGTTTTGCATAGATGATTAGTTTATTGTTAATGTCTTCTTGTTATATCTTTTTCAACAAGGCTTCCATCAACCCAACCATGAATAGGATTTATTGTCTAGTAGCTCTTTTATAATTTGTGCTTTTAGACAAATAGATAGGACTTGTCCAGGGCTTTTAATGATAGCTTGGAGCTTACCTCTTAAATAAAGGATTTGCCTAAATCTTCCTCATTGGTCAATAGACACAAATAACCAAAACCATAAACCAATGGTGAACAAATTACTAACCCTCAACATATTTTCTAGGGAAAGAAAGGACATTTAATTGCAATTCCTCGATCCATACAGATCAATAATCTCTTTCAGATCTCCACAATGGGTATAACAACAAAGATACAAACATTTGACAAGAACATATAGACAATAAATTAACCATCTATGCAAACTACTCATCTAGCACGATGTACAGTATACATATATATACAGATACATTGCATCTATATATATATATACATACATACATGTATATATATACATATACTGGATTACATGTATATCTACATGGATATATATGTGTATATGTATACTGGGTGATGAGTCCAAAATGTGCTCATAGTTTGGATATCATGATGAACTTTTAATACCTTTATTTTTGTTATTCATGGTTGTTTAAACTCTTTTGAAACCTTTTATTGGGATATCCTGTAGCAATACACTTTCATGTTCTTGCAGCCTATCGTGTTGACTTATCTATATTTTTTACCCCGTTTGACTCCCTAAATGACTAGTATAACACATATAGTTTTTGAATGATGAAATAGATTTAAATATGTGATTAATGAATGGATATTGTGTATGTGTTGTGCGCCTTTTATTTCGCATCTGTTACCTTGTGTTTCGCAGGTTGTTGAAAAAGTATGATCAAGTCAAGCGCAGCCGATCTCGGCCTTACAGTAAAGTCTATTTCCTGCACGACTTCGAGGAAGCTCTGGCAAAGACTCTTTGACTGAAACCATTGGGAAGGATTTTTAATGACAGTCAATCTGGAAAGAGTGGAGCGCTAGATTCTCTCTCGATCGGGTTGAATGGATAAACTCATTTATGAAGTATGTTCCTCAATTTTGGGATACATTTTACTTCCACGTCTTTCTCTGTTAGGGTTAGTTAGTTAGTTGTTTTTTTAATTTTAAATAAGTGCTCCTCCTGCGCGAGTGAGTAGAAAGAAAGTAGAGTAAGGATAGAAGCATAGTAAGAGATAGAAAGATATCATGTAAGAGTCAGTATGATAATAATAAAAATAGAATCTGTATGACAAGAGACAGAGTTTTTTGTTAGTTTTCATATCAACAGAGTGATGTATACCATTCTGAGTTTATGAATAAAGTTTCATGAAGTTCTGAGTTCAGCACTTGTGTAATTAGTAGATGCTTACTAAGGGGGCCCACTTAGTAAGTATCTGTAGCTAGTTAGTTAGCTGTTCTTTTCATGTTGATCATCAGTTAGATTTCATCTTTGAAGTTTCTGTGCAAACTCAGTCTTATATTGTTCCTGCAGCATCGGGAATCCATCCCTATGCATGTTCCTACAGCATAAGGTCAGTTCATAGTTTGTTTCTTAATCGTAGCTGTTATAATTTCTGCTTTGGTTAGATTATGGTTGAGTTAAGAGAACTTTACATTACCTTCCTGTAGTGTAGGTAGAATTCTTTTCAAGTATTTATTTCTGTTAAGTTGTGACTGAAACTAGTTCTTAGTGCATATATTGTGCTGCTCCATTCAAAGTATACATTCCCTGGTTTGACAAGTAAATGAATGTCCATGAGGAGATATTAGTCACCTGCTGGAATGTTCAATTCCCAAGATAGGTTTTACTGTGATTTTCATATCCTTTTGTGGGTGCGACCATTTTTGGTGCCATTGTCGAGGATGGTGTCAAGCTAAGAACTTGTCAGAAGTCATTTTTAGTATTAGTTTAGTTTGTTAATCAAGAATTTTCAAAATCCTTCAAATCATATCCATTCTATTGCATGCATAAAATAAGAGACGCGCTGGGAAGGTTTCTCCCTGAAAACCTATTTGTTGAATTGCCATTTGACCCAGCTAACGAAGAACCTGAGGAAAATCCATTTGCTCTGATATTCTAGCAAACAAATATGGCAAATAATCCACCTAATCCACCTCCTGCTTTTGAGTTTCCCATTGTTCCCCAGCGAGATACTGATAACCTTAAAAAATATTCCTTCTTCATTACTTCCCAAGTTCTATGGCCTAGTTATGGAGGACCCTGAAACTTTCCTGTTTGAGTTTGATATCCTCTGTCGCAGCTATGATTACACTTCAGATGCACACAAGCTGAAGTTGTTTCCTTCCACCTTGAAGGAAGGAGCTCTTAGATGGTTCATGAGTTTGGGAAGAGGTGTTGTTGATAGTTGGGCAGCCATGCAAATAAAATTTCTTGAGAAATATATGAAATATTGTAAGAGTGGTAGTAAGGGAGATAATATATTCATAATTCAACAAAAGGAGGATGAAAGCCTGGAAGACTACATATCAAGATTCTTGTTTTCCCTAAAAAATAATTCAAACCATACTCTCAATGAGGACTCTCAGAAACTACTTTTTCTAAGGGGAATTAGTGATGCCTGTATAGACGCCCTGGACCTGATGGGAGGAGGTGATATAACCCAACTGCATTGGGATGATATCAAGAAAATATGTCTTAATTACTCCCGAGCAAATGTGAAGAAGGGTAGAGGTCATCAAGCCACAGTGGGAAAGTCCTCTACTAATGGAGTTTCCCGGACGGAGATCACAAATTTGTTGGAAGATTTCAAACAGGATATCATAAATAACATGGCTACACAGTTGGACACTATGCAAGCTCGGAAGAAACATGAGGAAGTTGAAGCAATCCTGGCTGAGTTCTATCCACATTGTAGACAGAAGAAACATGACTGCAGATGCAAGATGGTGGCCAACATGGAGGTTAAACAGTTGCCTACTGATTTTAAGATGATAGAAGGTGATGATGACCAAGTCTTCTTTGTTGCACAAAGGAGGCCATGGGCCCCAAGACAAGGTATACCTCAGGACCCTTTGCAAAATTTTGGTTCATATAATAGTCAATGGAAAAATCAGTACCCTCCAAACTATGGGCCATACTCCCAACCTCAATGGAATAACCCTTGGCCAAATGCCCAGCAAAACCGTTGGCAATCCCCACAAGGGAATTGGCAACCACCACAGCAAAATCAGTGGTAGCCTCCACAAAGGAACTGGTAGCAGCCTAACCAATGGAGAGGAGGCCAGCAATGGTCAAATCCACTTGCTGGTTTCCTGCAACAACCATAGTAGTAATCCATTATGCCACCTCCTGCAGCTAATCAAGGTCAGAATCCAAAATCAACCCAACTACCTGCTTAGGCAACACCTAATCCAAATAACCAGCAACCGCAGTAGCAGCAAGTCTATTTTGTTGATCCTAATCATCAGCCTGCCTATTCTCTTAACCTGAATAATATTAATTTACGCTCAGGAACCATGCTGCCCACACCATCTCCTCCCATAATCTCAGAATTACCATCTGAGGAGACTGACCAAGAAGAAGATATCAATGACCAAGCCCAACCTAATCAACCAGTTCAGATTCCATCATTCCCTAAGCCATCTGATAAAGTGTGCCCTCCTTTCCCACAAAGGTTGGAAGGTGAAAATGTGAAAAAACAAGAGGAACCTACTTTTGACATCCTTGACCAGCTAAAGCATATATGTGTGAAAATTCATTTGTTCCAAGCAATCAAAGAAGTACCTATTTATGGCAAGGCCATCAAGGAGGCATGTTTGAAGAAACTGAGGAGGAAAAAGAAAGACCCTCAAACTGTCCATGTAATAGGCCAACTCTCTTCAACTTAATGCTAGGGAAGCTTAGCATCCCAAAATATTTAGATCCAGGAAGTCTTGTTGTGGAGATAAATGTTAATGGGTTGCAAATTAAGAATGCTTTAGTAGATCTTGGTGCAGCTATCAATGTCATGAAAAACGACCTGGTTGTAAAACTTAATATTTCATAAATAAGGACTACACCTACAATATTATAGCTTGCTGATAGCTCAACTTTCAAACCTGATGGGGTAGTTGAAGACCTGGTAGTCACCTTGGATTCCTGGGAGTACCCTGTTGATTTTATGGTCTTATCTCCAAAGGCATCATTGGGGGGATACCCTGTCATACTAGGAAGGCCTTGGTTGGCTACTACTGATGCTTGCATTGGTTGTAGGTCAGGTGACATGACAATATCTGATGGATATAGTACAAAGAAGCTTACCCTCTATTCTCCAACACTGCCCCAACTTGAGTCTGGAGATGTTGTTTGGCCAGATTTGGGAGAAGAGGAAGAAGTGAACTCCGTGGCCAATTTAATGATGATTACCAAAGAGTCTTTCATTGCACGGCAAGAAGAAGAAGATATACTATCCAATATCCTGCTGAATAACTATGGTACTGAATACTTTCATTGTGAGAAAAATTCATGTTCCTTGTAGACTATTCTTCCTCCGTCCACATCAGCTCATTATCCTGCAGCAACTGATTACTTACACACCTTACTACCCCATGAGGTAGACATGCCATTTCTGTCTGAAGTATCTATGATAGACTTAACCTCCCAAGTTGAGGTAGCTGCAGGAAAAACCTTGTGCATTAATAAAAACCTCACTAGTGAGCAACAAGAATCTATGATCAAAATGCTTACCAGTCATAAGTCAGCTTTTGCATGGGACTATGGAGATATGAAGGGTCTAGACCTAAAACTCTGTACACATTGCATATATATTAACAGTGACTTCAAACCTATCAGGCAGCCTCAAAGCATAATCAATCCAGCTTTGAGAGAGATTGTTAAAGAAGAATTGCAGAAAATGTTGGCAGCTGGCTTTATCTACCCAATCTCTGATAGTCAATGGGTTTCCCCATTGATCATTGTTCCTAAGAAAGGAGGAAAATGGAGGGTATGTGTAGATTACAAAGAGCTCAACTTGGCAACAAAGAAAGATTACTTTCCTCTTCCATTTATTGATCAAGTTCTAGATAATTTAGCTGGAAAGAAGTACTTCTTATTCTTGGATGGCTTCAGTGGATACAATCAAATCAAGATTGCTCCTGAGGATCAGGAAAAGACTACTTTTACATGCCCTTGGGGAACGTTTGCCTATTTATTTTTTCCTTTTAGTCTCTGTAATACTCCTGCAACTTTCAAGAGGGCAGTCATAAGTATCTTCTCAGACATCTCATATGATTGCATGGAAATATACATGGATGACTTTATTGTTTATGGTACAACATTCAAGGAAGCTCAAGCCAACTTGGAGAAAGTACTATAGAGATGTAAAGATCACAACCTATCGCCGAATAGTCAAAAGTGCTTCATGATGATGCAGAAGGGAATAGTGCTCGGTCACTATATTTCTGCTACAAGAATTCAGGTTGATCCCACTAAAATTGAGATCATATCTAAGTTACCCTTTCCTACTAAGCAGAAAGAGGTACGAAGCTTTCTAGGCTATGCTGGATACTACAAAAGATTCATCAAGGACTTCAGCCAAATAGCAGGCCCCTTATACAATCTACTAAAAAAAGATGCAGAGTTTTCCTGGACAGAGGAATGTGAAAAAACATTTCTTGACTTGAAAGTCGCCCTCACACAGGCACCTGTTATGAAAGGACCTAATTGGTCACTCCCATTTCATATTCATACTGATGCATCAGATTATGCAATTGGAGCAGTGTTAGGGCAGAAGGATGGATCAACTGACCATGCACTCTACTACATAAGCAAAAATCTGCAAGGGGCTGAATTCAACTAAACTGTTACAGAAAAAGAAATGTTGGAAATCATCTACGCCCTCAATAAATTCAGGCATTATATTACTAGTTATCAGATATTTGTTCACACTGATCATGCAACAATCGGGTATCTCATGAACAAAAGCTCAATATCTGGGAGACTGGCACGATGGTTATTGCTGATGCAGGAATTTGACATTACAATTGTGGACAAGCCAGGTAAAGCCAATGTAGTTGCTGATTTCCTTTCTAGAATTCAAAGGCAAGATGACACTGCACTTATTGAAGACTCCTTTCCTGATGAGCACCTGTTTGCAATCAAGGTTATTCACCCATGGTATGCTGATATAGCAAACTATCTGGCAACAGGAAGAACTCCTCCTCACTTCTCCCCTAAGGAAAAGAGATTATTGGTAGAGAAAAGCTTTAACTTTTCTTGGATTGTAGATTGCATGTTTTATACAGGGCCAGATCAAGTTATGAGGAGATGTGTACAAGAGGAGGACACTCATGATATACTGCATGCAAGCCATGATGAGCCATGTGGTGGACATTTTGCTGCCAAAAGAATAGTAATAAAATTTTTAAATATTGTCTACTATTGGCCAACTCTGCACAGAGATGCAGCCAAATATACCAGGAGATGTGACAGATGCAAAAGGATGGGAAGACCAACTCGCTTTGATGAGATGCCTCTATTTCCACAAGTTGTAGTTACACCCTTTGACAAATGGGGACTGAATTTTGTGGGACCAATTGATCCACCTTCCAATGGTAAGTCCTACATCCTTGTATGCACAGATTATGTCACAAAATTGGTAGAGGCTAAACCTATGAAACATGCTAGGGATAATAAAGTGGCTGAATTCTTCTATGAGGAAATATTTACTAGGTTTGGTGTTCCTAGGGAGATAGTGACAGATCAGGGAGCACAATTTACTTCTACACTTATCATAGCTTTAATCAATGAATACAATATATGGCACATGAAATCAACTCCTTATCACCCCCAGGCCAATGGCCAGGTTGAGGTCACCAATAGGGATATAGAGGCCATTTTGACTAAAATTATAGATTTTTATAGGAAGGACTGGGCCACAAGGTTACCAGAAGCTATATGGGCCTACCGTACTACCTGGAAGACTGCTACAGGATTTACACCTTTTGAAATGGTGTATGGTAAAACAGTTGTGATGCCAATAGAATTTGAACATAAGACTCTCAGAACAGCACTGGAGATGGAAATGGATTTAACAGCTGCACAAAAAGACAAAATCATGCCGCTCAATGCCCTGAATGAGCTCCGAAAGAATGCCCTGCAGCACATAGAGATAATACAGAATCAGCGAATGAGGTGGCATGATAAATTCATTAAGGAAAAGAAATTCAAAGTAGGAGATTGGGCTCTGCTTTACGACTCACGATATAGGGACAGTCTAGGAAAATTACAGACTAGATGGTTGGGCCCGTATGAAATTAAGAATGTATTTGTTAATGGTGCAGTTCAACTTGTTACAATTGATCCTGTTAGATTCAAGCTGTTAGTTAATGGACACCGCCTCCGGTAGTACCATAAACCAGTCTCAAAAGAGGAATTCATGCAGCAGTTCATGCAGGATCCTGCCGCTACTCTTCCTACAGCCGAAGGCTTTAGCCTTTCTCCTGCAGCTTCATCGTAATTTTGAAAAGCATGCTCATAATAAAGGTTTCCTTTTTAAGGAAACCCCTTTTTCTTCATTTTCACTTGTCGCCACATCTCACTTCTTTATCTTCCATCCATCCATCCCATCCATCCATTCCATCCATTCATCTCGTCCACCCACGTCACCCATCCACCTCATTCATCTGTATCACCCTTAATTATGATATCATTCCCAACTATCAACTCATGTCGAAGCCATCATCTTTCTCAACACATACACACATTTATCGAAAGGTACGCCATATATTTTGTTATCGCATATTTGATTTATTTTATTCTATTCATTTACTACTATGTCTGTATCAGTCATTATTACCCGGTCTCCACCTATTCTTTAGTACATGTGAGGACACATGTCATATTCTAAGTAGGGGGTGGGGTAATCCACTTTTTAAACCTGTCTTTTCACCACTGCCACAACTGCTCAGATAACTTTTCTTTATTATTTTTCTGGTACTTTCCAAATATGATCACATGTCTTTTTCATTGCATGTTTTTCATTGTAAATCACAATTTAAAACTGCTCTTGTTCAAAAAGTTCATTTTTGGAAAAGGAGAGGAAAGTGACGGCACGATAGAAAAAAACTAGAACAGAAAGGGAAAGAGAAGGGGAAATTTTTGGATTTTAAGAAAAGCGTTGAGTGCAGCTAAGGAAAAACTATGAACATGGGTGGTCAGCTGGTGCGACATGAGCCTATAGCTCATGACTTATTATTGTAAAATCCTCAAATAGCCCAAGTATTCAGCCTTTGTGGATGGTTGAATTACTTTTTGAGTTTAAATGCTTTCAATGAGGAGGCTACAGGCAAATTTTTGAGAACCCTTTTTGAAGGGGAGGCTACTGTATGGGGTCTAATTGTTGTTGTAACTAAAGAAAGAATTGTTGAAGTAATCGGGCTTCCAGTCGTTTGAGAGAATTTTTCTTCGGATGTTGTCTCTGCAAGGGCCGAATTTACAGTACCCACTGACGGACCTTTGGAAGTCTCCAAGTAGGGATGCAAGCGAGTGTCGTTGCCTCCTCCATATCCAGAATACGCTGCTTTCATCATTAGGTATTTAACTTGTGAAGGCCGTTTCTCTTACCTGCATTCTTACCATTTCAAATTGTTAAGTCATATGAGGCATGGGTTAGCTGTAAATGTTCTGAACTTCTTGTTAAAATTTCTGGAACAAAGTGCCCATGGAACCCAACAGGGGAAGGATAATTCTATTGCTCACCATGGTCTCATAAAATTGTTGATTGAACACTCTTTGAGAGATGTTTCACCTCTTTCCTAACAATAATTTGTTGCCCAAAAGAGCTTGCAAATTCTAGAACCCCCTAGGGTACTTACCCCACGGCCTCAGAAAAAAGAAAGAAGAAATAGCGTCTACCAGTAGAAGAACAAGGCAAGGGTCATCTGCTCCTGCAACACCTGGTCCTGCAACTCATACACCAGAGTCCTCTGCCCGGGTACAAACTAGGTCTGCCACTAGGAGAGAGAAGGGAAAAACAAAGGTAGGAGAGTCATCTGGGGTGGAACAAACCCCATAATCTGACCCTCGTTCTCAGAAAAGGCGATGCTCTTCTCCTGTAGTAATTTCTCCTGCAGAAAGTTCTCCTACAACACCTTTTTCTATCACCAGTTCACCATCATCCTCTAACAAGGCAGAACCCTCTAGACAGTCCAAAAAAGGAAGGCTACGAGAGCACCTCCTGTAGCCGCACTAGTGCCAAGAAGAGTTTCCACAAGGAAACAATGTAAAACCTCCCCTGCTTCACCTCAACCTAAGGTTATTATAATTTTAGAAGAATCTGTAGAGTCTGAATATGATGTTTCTCAGAATGTGTCTGAGAGTGCTGTACAGAGTTCATTCGTTCCTGAAGAGGAACAAATTGAGACAAGGGAAATTGAGCATAATGAAAAAGGGGTACCAAGTCTTGATGACTTGGCTGCCGCTGCTATGCAGATTTCGGAGGAAGCATAGTCTTCTCCACTGCAACAACAAGAATTCATCCTGCAGCAAAAGCAGGAATAGACTGAACAATTGGATGTGGCCAGTGAAGCTACATTTCTCCCTGCAACTTGTCAAGCCATTGTTGTGTATAAGAAGACATTTTTGATTGAGTTTTTGGAATATGTAAAAGCTACATGGAAACCAGTTACATTGCAAACCCTGACTTTCCGACACCTAGCCCAGACTGACATGCAACAAGGTCTATGGGAGGTAGAAAAGAAGAAATTGAAAAAGAAAATTGAAAGTCAGAAAAAGGAAATTCTTGAGTTAAAAGAGAAAATGGATGAAATGTTAAAGGTAACTGGTCAGATTATGGAATGCAGACCACCACCTAGAGTTTATGCTTTGTGCCTCAAGGAACAATTCTTATGCTTCCAACTAATGAGAATTTCCAAAAATCAAGATCCTATACTTCACACTGCGAAAGAATTCTACGATGCATACGAGGCAGCCCCTAATTAGTTAAGAAATTCTCTGTGTGAATTTTATTTACATGGCTTTTTAATTCCATTTGAAACAGAATGGAATCCTCTTTTGTATATTGGCGACATCCATTTGAGATCACTAATGTCATGGGTAGCAAACGAAGCAAATTATGGCAGGCAATGGGAAACATATGAAGAAGCCAAAAGAAATGAGCCTATCCCATTGAGCTCTGAGAGTTCAGACCCCCATAAAATGTTGAAAACTTGGTTTACTTTGGCATATGGCTTTCATAATAATACAACCAAGATGAAAATATTTGATCTCAGGAAACAGGTATATGATGAATATCAGGAACAACCATATTCATTTTGGAGGATGTCATACACCAGAATTGAGAAAAGGTGGGAGAGATTAACTATTGGATTAAGAAAGTCTGAGCCTCACAGTCCCCTTAATTTCACAACAGCTCTTAAACGATCAAGCAGATATATACAGTTGGGACTTCAAAAGAGGTTTGAACTGTGGTTGCCATTAACATTCAGACCTCCTGTGCTAATGTGGCCCCTTTATCCTTACTAGGCTACAAATCTTAATGAAGATTCAGAAGCTCTTAGGTATGAAAGGTGGAAGACTTTTAGAGGATTTTATTATAGGTTTGGAACTCCATTTCAGAGTCATGCCACAACCACTAATTTCAGAGAGACCACCAAAAAAGTTAATGCTAGAGGACTAGCATTGGGTTAAGTAGGGGGCAAATGATGAGCCCAAAATGTGCTCATAGTTTGGATATCATGATGAACTTTTAATACCTTTATTTTTGTTATTCATGGTTGTTTAAACTCTTTTGAAACCTTTCATTGGGATATCCTGTAGCAATACACTTTCATGTTCTTGCAGCCTATCATGTTGACTTATCTATATTTACTACCCTGTTTGACTACCTAAATGACTGGTATAACACATATAGTTTTTGAATGATGAAATAGATTTAAATATGTGATTAATGAATGGATATTGTGTATGTGTCGTGCGCCTTTTCTTTCGCATCTGTTACCTTGTGTTTTGCAGGTTGTTGAAAAAAGTATGATCGAGTCAAGTGCAGCCGATCTCGGCCTTGCAGTAAAGTCTATTTCCTGCACGACTTCGAGGAAGCTCTGGCGAAGACTCTTTGACCAAAACCGTTGGGAAGGATTTTTAATGACAACCAATCTAGAAAGAGTGGAGCACTAGATTCTCTCTGGATCGGGTTGAATGGATAAACTCATTTATGAAGTTTGTTCCTCGATTTCGGGATACATTTTACTTCCACGTCTTTCTCTATTAGGGTTAGTTAGTTAGTTGTTTTCTTGATTTTAAATAAGTGCTCCTCCTGCGCGAGTGAGCAGAAGGAAAGTAGAGTAAGGATAGAAGCATAGTAAGCGATAGAAAGATATCATGTGAGAGTCAGTATGATAATAATAAAAGTAGAATCTGTATGACAAGAAACAAAGTTTGTTGTTAGTTTTCATATCAACAGAGCGATGTATACCATTCTGAGTTTATGAATAAAGTTTGATAAAGTTCTGAGTTCAGCACTTGCATAATTAGTAGATGCTTGCTAAGGGGGCCCACTTAGTAAGTATCTGTAGCTAGTTACTTAGCTGTTTTTTTTCTGTTGATCATCAGTTAGATTTCATCTTTGAAGTTTATGTGCAAACTCAGTCTTATATTGTTCCTGCAGCATCGGGAATCCATCCCTATGCATGTTCCTGCAGCATAAGGCCAGTTCATAGTTTGTTTCTCAGTCGTAGCTGTTATGATTTCTGCTTTGGTTAGATTATGGTTGAGTTAAGAGAACTTTGCATTACCTTCTTGTAGCGTAGGTAGAATTCTTTCCAAGTATTTATTTCTGTTAAGTTGTGATTGAAACTAGTTCTTACTGCATATATTGTGCTGCTCCATTTAAAGTATACGTTCCTTGGTTTGAAAAGTAAATGAATGTCCATGAGGAGATATTAGTCACCTGCTGGAATGTCCAATTCCCAGGATAGGTTTTACTGTGATTTTCATATCCTTTTGTGGGCGCGACCACTAGGTACTTTGCATTAATGATTAATTTATTGTTCATGCCTTTCAGTCTCTTCTTATTGTTCATTTTGATAGCAGGTTGGAGGGTTTTAACACTCATGTGTTGTAAAATCTTGAGGAAGTATATTGATTAAATTGCATTTTCAAAAGACTCATTGAATCTATTTAACTTTATATCTTTAGCTGATACACTATTTGTTTGAAGTTTCTATTTGCTAAGAACAGACCTCTGACAATGCAACTAAATAAACTTGTTTTCTTGCATATTTTGGACCACATATTCATAATACTAGAATGCCTATTCTCATAATGCAATTGAAATAAAAATATTTTCTTGCATATTCTAGTGTATACTTTCCCACATTGCTATATTCTCTGCTTTGTGCATCTTTCGAGTGTTCTAATTCATTTAAGTGGAAATCCTTAGAAATAGGTTGTTGTATATTGTTAATTGCTACGTAAGTTATTCTTCTCTTTGCATATATAAATTTTCACATTGATTGAACTGCTTCTTTGTACCATCCTAAGAAATAGAGTAAGTGTATATGCTAAGTGTTTGCTTGCCCAATCCCTAATGCATTATGTTGTTGTTGTACTATGGTAGTGGAAAAAGTAAATGTGGTTGGTCGAAGTAAATGTAATATTGAATGTAGCAGTGTGGGAAAGTTTATTTTGATTAAGTTGCATTATATGCATATATATATATATATATATATATATATATATTTTCACATGTTGCCATCCAATATATGTATACATGTGTATATATGTATGTAAATGCAATATTGAATGTTGGCATCTAGGAGAGTATACTTTCATGAAGTTGTATTCTCAAAAGAGCCATTGTGGTGTTGCTTGATAATACGCTATTGTTAAATTCATCGTGCTCGACTTCATCTTTTGGCAATTTGGAGGTTATTCAAACTGTTGGGTTGCACAATCAGTAAGCCATTTTGCTTAGGTATTTTGCATAAATGATTAATTTATTGTTTATATCTTATGTTCTCTGCTTATTGTTCATTTTCATAGTAGATTTCAGGGTTTGAACATTGATGTGTTGTGTAAGTTCCAAATGGTTCAACACTCTAACAACTCAATCGAATCCTCCTTCCCATTCTCAAGCATAACCAACAGTACATGTAAGTGCAAAACTTCTCCATAATCAATAAATAGATCTCGTGACCTCCTTGCAAATATTATTCGTCATTTCTACTTTCTAATTATGTTTATTGAATTTTGCTATATATTTACTAATATTTGATCCTCCCTCACTCATCTTATTTCCACGTCCATTGACATACCTTTCTCTTCTATTTGCAGGTGTTAGGCTAAAGCATAGATGACAATTCCAAAAGATGGAACTCCACAAAATTTCCAATGGGAATTTTATATTGCTTTTTCTTGAGGGTTTGGCTAGGGTCACTAGGGCTCCATGATGCCAATATGGAAGGGTGGATAATGAGCATGGGTTTTTTGTTATTCCTTTTCATTCCATATATCTTTCCTCACATAGATACATGTATAGAAAACATGGTTATTAACATGTTTCTTACGTACTACCAAGTGGTCACATCTTTAGCTTATGTCCTATTTGTTTGAAGTTTATATTTGTGGAGAAGCCAACATTTAATCATGTAGTATGTGCAACATATGTATAGTGCCAAAATGGCTCTTTTCATAATGTAACTAAATCAATATATTGTCTTGGATATTTTGTACTGAACTTTCCCCTCCTGCAACATTATCTATTTTGACTCTCCAATTGCACTATGAAATCATTCCTTTTAAAGTGATTTTTTCTATTCTCAATTACATTGTAATTTGTAATACTTTTGCTCTATGAAAATGTTTACTGTGGATTCCATCTCATTTGTGATTTAGCTATAATTTTTAACTATTCTTTTAGGAGTTGTTTTACAATTTCCCTATTCTTTCTATAATATTTGGTGGAAAATAATCTAGGTTGAATCGTCAATTGGGAAACCAATTGTTAGATACAAATTAGTGTCACCCCTTGTCTAGATAACAATAGAATTACAAGTGGAGATTCCTATAGCTAATTTCCATCTCTTGTCAAGAAACACATGCATACTAAAACTTTAATTTCCAAAACTATAGAAATATACTAATTATAAAAGGTACTCAATATTGAACATCTTCCTTTCATGGAAAAAATGTCTACTTTTTTTGTCCAATTTTAAAAAATACACCCATGTGTGATGACCCCTACAAAAAGCTTCCATTAACTTCAAAAATATATGATTAATTGATTCAATAGGCTACACAAAAAGTGAAAATATACATGTGCATCTATTTCCATTAAATATAAAATTCAAATATTCTTGCTAGAAGAAACAATTATTTTAAATTTAATATTTAATTTAATTTTTATGTTCCCACTTTTAAAAAACATTTAAAAATTGATTTCCAAATTTTCTAATAGAATTAAATAAAATTTATACAAAAATTTTTTCGCGATTGCTTGATTCATACAATCTAACTCATTTTTTTCATTCACAATCACCTTTCCATGCAAACAAAAACCTTCAACCCTCCTCACCACAAACGTTCCCCATCGTGGTAGGCCCCTATCAATTGATTGTCGCATGCCTATGCATACAAATGCTAGTATATATTATTTTGTTTTTAGAATAAGAGAAGAAACTGGTATTGCTTGAATAAATCATGAGGATAAGTAATTTGTCTTGCAACCAATTTATTAGCATACATCTGTTTTGAAACTCATTATGGCTCAATGTTGATTATTTCAAACATTTATTATTAAGTGAATCCTAAATCAATGCATCTTTTTTCAAAGATGAAATTTCCTATTCTTTTTTGAATGAGATTATAGAAAATTAATAAGTTGGTTTAGTGGGAGATATAGAACAAGCTCAGGGAAGATTTTTGAGGGATTTGTGAGCAAATACGATGTGCAATTGGACAAGCCAAGTCTTTGCAATAAAAGTTGCTTAAAAAGGGCTTGCTTATGGCATAAATTTAGTATCAAAGAGCTTGAAAGGATTGTATGAGAGAAGGGAGTAAGGGAATGAAGATTGATTATCGCATAATGTGTTATGTTTTTCCAATTTTTATTAATGGTAATTTGTGAGTTTACAGTATTTTATGATTAAAGTTTGTTATAAAGTTGATATAGAATTATGGAGATTATATTAGACTATTTTGGATTTAACTTTCATATTTGAAGAATGAAAATTCAAATGTAATTAATTAAAAATTTATTGGGAATAGTAAGCAAGAAAGAAAACCTACCTATAGATGCAAACAAGCTATTGGATTGGAATAGTAGACATGATAAAGCCAAGGCTATTATCGGTATTTCTCTTTTTTACTTTGAACTACATCATATAGATTTAAACAAGTCACCAATGGAAATTTGGGGTGATTTGAATTAAATTGTTTGGAGTAAAAGTACTTAATGGAATTTTTCCCTAAAAAATCAATTATTCAAGTTCAAAATGGAAGATAGAATCACAATGTCAAATCACATAAGTAATTTGAGGTTTATCATTAGATAGCTAGTAGAATTCAAGGCTCCAGTAGATGATGGTGTGCTTGAGCTATATTGTTAAATAGTTTTCCTTTAAATATAATAATTTTATTTCTACACTCAATCAAATAACTTCCCAAAACATAGAAGATATAATTTCAGCCCTTTTAGTACAAGAAAAGATAAAAAGGTAGAAGATACATAAGGAAATTCCCAACTAGAGAATGGATTATATTTTTGAAGCCATAATAAAAGGTCGTATGCAAACAATATGAAAATTAAATTATTTTATTGTATGGAGAAAGGTCACATAGCTTGGTCTTGTAAAATTCAAGCCAAAGATGTTCTTAAAGGAAATTTCAAAGATCAAACAAATGAAGGTAACTTAGTTTGTATTGAAGATGAGGATGAAGATTTGGAAAATGATGATTTTGTCAATATTATTCAAAATGGAATAATACTTTGAGCCATCACATTGTAGGATAGTGGCACTAAAAGATGGAGGAATTTTCATCATCTCAAATCAACTCCTCAATTTGAGATGGTGATTTTTATGAGAAGCATTTTTCTTTCCTTCTTTCCTTGTCGATACTGATGGATTTCAATAATACATATATTGTGTAGTTTTATTTTTGGAGATAGGGAAGGGATTTGGTGTTGAACTCAATATGGATTATTGTCTAGCATATTTACAGGACTATGATTGAGAATTATACTCTTTTGAGGGTTATCAGACAACATTATGGAGCTCTATCATAGATCAATATAAATTTTTGTTGAATAATTCAGAAATGAATGATTTAGGAGTTTGAGAAAATGGTAGTCCAAGAACTTGAGAATTCAACTTGAAGCAACACCCTTCCAAGGGTCACTAGTAAGCTTGATGGAATTTTACCTGATTCAATAGCTGTTTCTTCAAGAAAGATCTTCTGAACAATGTATATCTATTTTCCATTCAACAAGTTTTGTTATCTAAGCCTTAAGGGGGTGTCTCTTGGCAAAGTGAATTTCAAGTTTTCAGAGGCACATTTGTAGGAAAAATGTAATGAGGGGGGAATGTTGGCATTAAAATTTAGTTTAAGACAAATATTACATTGTTTAGTTATAGAGGTTCAATTAAATAACTATTTATTCAAAGTATTTCCTCTTTGTATAAAGGTTTGTGGAAATCATGTAATATGACATCAAACATTTGACACATTTACAACATGAAATATTTTTTAGCCATAGCTACAACAAGCTCAAGTGTTAGAAGTTTGGACCATGCAAGATCAACAAGAAGTTTCTACCAAATGCCTACAAATTGGAGCTACCTATAGGTTTAGAAATCTCACAATTTTTTAATGTTTGTAATTTATATAATTACTATGAGGGAGATAGATCACAACAATAAGGAGAGGAGAAAATATTGACTAAAAATTGTATAGAAAAACTACCTAAATGAGAATGAGAGGAAATTGAATATATTTTAGAATCTATGGTGGTTAGAAAGGTAAGGGGAAAGGATTATAGTGATTATTTAGTGAAAGAGAAGGATAGACCAGTGGAGGATACTATGTGGTTAAGCCCTATGGAGCTAGAATCATGCCAGTTAACACATGATAAAAAAGTTGCTAACTGATAGGGACAGGGTTGGATTGAATCAATCACTGACTCAATGCTTCGGGTCACACCTTTGATAACCCCTTGGTGTCACTCTCTCCACCACACTACCTATAGGTCCCCAATGCTGAGTAGGCACCCCTGGTACTTATGGCCAACCCTGCTATCATTTCCAAATGCATTACCAAGCCAAACATGGTGCTCTTCCTCTCTCACTCTCCCTAGCCCTTAATCCTTTTAAAGACTAGTTAACCTCTAATGCCTCCTAATTTGTTTGCAGGGGTGTGCATAGGCTTCCATGGCTTCAAAACTATCTAGGAAAGGTTCTTGTTCAACCTCCATTCACTACTTCTCCATCGTTGTCACAAAACCCTAGTCTAGGGTTTGGGAAGGCTACTAGGCTTGAGCCCCTTTTAGGTCTCCTCACTCAGGTAAACTGGTTAGAACTTCTTTCCTTTATGAGATTGTGCCAAACTTTCTTCTGACACCCTGGCTCAATTTCCAAGCTCTAAAATATTTTTAGGGTTTGGGACCCTCTTTGCCTGTACACAGGTACAACTCAGATTTTGCAAGAAACTAGGGTGTTTTAGACCATTTCTTGGTATGTTTTGCTTCTTTTGATCCTTAAAATGATCAGTCAAGAACTCTGCCTTCCTGCCAACCTTTATGAAGACTCCTGCAACCACTACACACTTTGCATTATAAAAAATTCATCACCCCTGCCACATTAGGACTGTGAGTTTCACTATCTTCCCAAGCCGGGTATCAACAAAGTTGCCTAGGGAAAGACTTGATCATGATTCCAGAACTCCTAATGACATCTACCACTAAGATATGTACAGAGATGGAGCCTGAACTCATTCCCAACAAGTCCATACTTCCTGGTATGGAGGGAATGCAGCCTAGAACTCCATTTTTACACAGTTCCAGTCAAAACAACAATAAGGAGAAAACAGAGAATTTACAAGAATGGAAAGCAACGATGAACTAGCTATCTAAAGTGCCACAAGAATGCTTCAAAATACTTCTCTACATGCTAAAGAAACCAACAAAATTCCTTGTTCAATTCATCTAACTGATGTCACACAAACAAGAATAGAAAAACAGATTTTCCACAACAAAATCACTGTTTCTTTATTATTCTCATGAAAACTGCAAACGTTCCAAATCTTCCAACTTCTTCAAAGGTCGAGAGCTCCCTTTTAAAATGCTTGGAAATAGTTAGGTTTCCTTTTTCGAGCCTAGGAACGTCCAAAAGAAAGGTGTTGCAAAACACAGTGTGTTTTGCCACCTTGGTCTATTGCATAGAAAGCAACCAAACATAGGCTTCCCAAAACTTATTCAACTACATCACTTCTAACCTAAACAAAAAGGTCCTCAACCACAAATAAGATGGTCCACAAGACCTTACAAAACACAACAAAATGAACTTTAACCAAAACTTCAAATAAGCTTGCACTTTGCCAGGTGCTCCTGCACCACTAACCTGCAACAATGGGATCATTAACTGTAGCAATGTAGATTTTTAGTCAGTGAATAGCGGATCAAAAAAATTTCTTGCTTGGTAGTTTGATGCAAGACATTATAAAAAAAAATTCAAACTATTTAATCCCCACCATTTCCAAATTGTTCCTTTAAGCTTTCTTTTTTTAGGTAGCTATAATACCTACCCAAGAGCATACTTAATGAAAAGTAATAAGGAAAATGAGGGAGAGGCTTGAGTAGTAATTTTGAACCAATAAGGGAGTAGTTGGGATGTTAATGATTTATTTTAAGCATTGCACCTAATTTTAGGAGGTATTTTTGGGAAGAAGCTTCTAGATTTTGTAGTTTTGGAGAAGAATAACAAAGCTAAAAGGAATAGAAAAACATAGGTACCTAGAAAAGGAGAAGGAACAAAGAAAGGGAAGAAGGTTAGAAAGATGATGAATACAAAGAGAGTCAGATAAAAACTAATAATAGAAGTAGAAGAGAATAGAAAAGGGTATTAGGAGAAAAAGGACAATAGGAGAAAATATGAGAAAAACTAAAAAATGATAGCATAGAGGAACACATATCATACAAAATGGAAGAAAGAGGAATAACAAAGGAATCTCTTTGATACTAAATTATTTTGTAAATCTATCTAAAATTCTTGTAAAATATGTATTTTTTAATTAAATTTAATAGAACATTGCTAGTTCAAAGGATGTTTTTATTCTTTGACCGTGTGCCTATTTTGTGAATGTTGATTTTGTGAGATTATTACTCAAAGTGAGTTATTTTATCTATGAAATATTTTTTGAGTATTTTACTATTTTACAATGAGGTTGTATCACCTACAACATAAGCTTTTGTTACCTGCATCAATTATCTTTGTTTGGACAACAACATAGTCATTTTCTCCTATAATTTATTTTGTGTCCCTTAAAACATTTTATTGACCTAAAAATAATGTGTATACCATTGTAGAGGTTGTGTGAATTTTTCATAGTAACAAAACCTCCCTTATCTACCTACTATCTCTCATTTAATTAGGTTTTTAGACACCTATGAGGAGATGGGTTATGATCACTATCTTGGATTTGACTAGATTGACCACTTTATTTTTCCTCCTAGATATCTTGCCACATAGGTCAACCCTCTATGATGCATATTTTTATCTCCTATTATTTTCAATCATTTATTCTTTTAGGGATACTTGTACCCTATTTGGGAAATTTCCTCATAGGGAAAGCAATAACGAGCTCATCACCAATTGTGGATTCTATCATTTACATCTTTTAAATGCATTAATATATTTCCATACTCTATCCAAACCCCAAAATATCATGTTTCATAGTCATTGTAGACACTCAAATTATCAAATTCCTCTATTAATCAAATAAAGAAATTTATTAGATTAATTCACTAATGTTCATCATATTTAATTAAATAAATCAAATTATTTAACTAAGTCCTCTCATCTGATTTAATAAATCAATTTATTTAAATCAAATGTCACAAACTCCTAATCCCTCCAAGTTGATTAATTCTAGATTAATTAACTCCTAATCATCATTACCCATTCTCTAGCTTTTGAATCAACCTTGGTCAAATTAAACCCCTGATTAACTAACCAACTTTCACATGAAAATAATTTCTTTTAATAACTAATTCACCTATTTTCCCTCACAAAGGCATATGATATGGGAATATTCCTTCAATAACTCCATTTATTTGACTTTCTTTCTCAAATATTAATGCCTCTTACAAAGGAATTAAATTCTCTTACATCTCAACCACATCCATTAATCTCTCTTACATCCTCACTCACATCCTCTTACACTCAACCATATGGATTAATCTCTCTTACATCCTCTTAACTATTCATGTTCCCCAAAATGTGCTCCATCCTCATCCAATAGAATTATGACAAGTGTCCCAATCTCATTGGCTCTCCTTTAGTCCTACATTCCTCCAATCTCTTCATTCTTCAACCCTTCAACCCTATTTATAGAGGGATTCTAGATGAAGAAAGGATCCACAATCATAAGCAAGCTTACTATAGGCACACTCATAGCAATCACTCACTTACATGCTTCATTTTTCATCATTTTAGCTTATATTTCATGTTCATTCTCATCTTGGAAGCTTATCAAGGGGGCGGGAAAGGGAATCCTTTCCACATCAAAGGAGCACCACTCCCACTATGGGATAGGGTTTGAACATTCTTTTTATATTCTTTTATTTAATTTCTTTGGTATTTTATGGTCTTGTTCGCATATCTAGTATGTTTAAATATCTCATAGGAGTACTTTATTTTCTTTGTTTAAATTGGCTAATGCTAATGGTGGTCATTTTTTGAAGTAAACACAAGTGAAGTGCTCACATTTTGGTGCCCACTATGGGGCTTGAACCCATGACCACAAGAATCTTGAATCGAGTTCCTTCAATGCAAGGATAAGAGGGCAGACCAAGATATAAAGTTTCATTCAAGAATTTCATTGAACAATCGGTAAGCTTCCTCTATATTTCTATTATGGGTATATCTTGCAATCGTTGCATTTTAATTACAAATTTTGGTTGGTTACACTCAAAGAAATTTATTAAGTAAATTAAATTGAGCGATTGTGTTAATAAATGCCAATCCTATGCTATTAGTAAATTAGTTCATTATGGTGGTCATTCAGATTTTAAAATACCCCCTCACATTGCTAATAAACTAGTGCATTGAATTCCTTTAAAATAGTCGATGCATCCTCCAATATCCATTAGTTGAGGGAGTAACTTCTCTAGGTAGGTGTCAGTGGTTTGTAGTGTCTAGATAAGAGGACACTATTGTTGTTAGCTACCACTAGTCAAAGCACCTTTCTCAATGTCCCAAAATTATCATAAAATGGTGTTGTCAAATCTCTTTATCATTTCAGACTAATTTGTTAGAATTTATATCAATAAAATAGGATTTTAAGTTATTGAAAGCTCAATTTTCTTTGAGGTTTGATAACTCACAAGAATTTTCATGTGGATGTGTTGATATAAATAGAGAAGGCATAATGCAGTAGGTCAGCACTATGCTCACATCAAACTGATAAAACCAAATATTCTACATTCTAACTAATGAATTATGATATCCATTGCCTACTGCTTCATAGTCATTGCATTTTTCCCATATTTTATTTTTCTTTGTGCTCATGTAAGGATATAGATCAATTAAATTTGAAAATTTCCATCGATTAACTTGTTGTCTGCATTGCAATATTTTAGCTTCTATTTTCATTATAGGTTTGAGATGATTGAGGAGGGTGAAAAAAATGGGTTTATGTTTGCTTCTTTTTTATTACATTTCCCTTACAATCGAATATTCTAAAAAATTTAAAACTGATATGTGAATTTCTACTACTAAATCAAAGTTTTATTTTCATATAATTTGGTTGAAAATTTAGAAGAAATTTAGCTAAGAAGTGTTGAAATATCTATAGATTTTCATAGTTACTTGAATATTTTAGAAAGATACTTTGCATGATAGGTTTAATTTTTGGTGATAGTGTTCTATGCTTCATTGATTCCTTGAAATAAATCTTATTTCTGATAACTTTGTAATATTTATAGGTTTGCATAAAGAATCAGTCGCATTGGAATTAGACATTGAATTAAAAAATAACAAGCAGGTTGGAGTGAAAAAAAAAAGTTGTCATTGAACTTGAAAAAGCATTTTTAAATGCTTATTGTAATAGTCTAAGAACATTCATTTGCTACTTTTATTTTCTATTTTAGGACAACTCACTTCATTTTGGGTTTAAAATTAACCATTGATTTGATCTTTTCAAGTTGGTTAAAATTAAACTTAGAAATTTACTAGACATTGCTATATGGGCTAAAATTGGACAAGGAAAATTCACAGTCAATTTTTGGTGCTTAAAAAAAACTCACCTTTACTTTAGGGATTAAAAATAACATGTGTCTTCTTTGTTTTGTGGTTTGAAATTTGTGTCATTTGAATGTGTATGCAGTTCTTTCGCAACACTCGATGATCTTGAGAATCAAAAGTATTCCTTTTACATTTATTGTCCAATCACCCACATCTTTCAATTTGGATCTAAAAATGAACCCCATGCTAGTGTGAGGAAAATAAATTGTACAGTGTGTTCCCTCCATGCTCTTCACATGATCTAGGCGGTCACACTACAAATGTACTTCCTCACTTTTTTCTATCTTTAGAAGACCTACCTCCCTGATTCGAAAGGATGGAACGACCCAAGTGGTACCAAGCTAAAGCCAATCTCTTTTAATTTCTATATAAAAATGTGTTGCGATAAAATTCATTAACAAATGGTGTGGATGTGTCATACCGAAAAGTTCCACCCCTAGTATCCATGTGATACATTAAATATTTCTTCTTAAGAAGTGTACCATAGAAAAAAGGCAACTTGCTTGATTTTGTGGAATAATTGATGATAAATTGGACTTAATAAGGCCTTGATTTGGTGTTGTGAGGTGTTTTTCACATCCACACTAGGTCTTGGACCCTTTCAAATGCATTTAACGATGTCTTGTAAAAGTGTTGTAAAGTGTTGTAAAAGACATTCACACCTCTCTAGACTTAATGAACCCATTTCCCCTTAATTCAACAATGTAAAATATATTTAATTACATTCTCACATTAATCTAGAAGGCTTGTAAATTAAATATAATTCTAATCTAGTGTTGTAATGTGTCTTGCACATTCACATTGGATGTTGTGCCTTTCTAGGATGTGTGGACCTCATTTTAGTGTTTTAAAGTGTATTTAATCACACTTTCAAATTGAATTTTGTGTCCTGAGCCCTAATTTACCTTCACATCATCATTAATAGGCCTCCATGACCCCATATTGTGCATCACAAGGCATACTTTTATGAAATAGCTGACAAAGTCACGATATAAACCTGATTTTCTTATCTCCCAATAACCTAGCTGGAAAATGGGCCTCTCTAGGACTAATTTTCCATCTGTGGTGAATGAGTCCATGCCAGGTGGGACTGATTCACCCAAGGTGGTGAATGAGTCCCATTTGGGCCATTGTTTACTTTTGGGCAAGAAATTTTGGAATTTAATTTTTATTTTTCTTCATGTTAGCCTTGGGGATCCAATTTATAGGAAAATTAGGATAATTTCCTATAAAACCAAGTCTCTAAACCCTAATTCAAGCTTGGAGACAACATTCAACCCATTTTCTGTAGATTTGACTCCATCAACCTGACAAAAATACAAGTGAAAATCTGGGCCTACAAAATTGACCCTTGAATTTGTAGAATTTTGGAGGAGGATTGATTCCCCATTAGTGGCAAATGAGTCCCAACTTTAGGCTAGAAAAGTTGATTTTTTCAAAATTTCATTCACGACAATCGGAAACCAGTTTCAGGTCATTTTACAAGTAGGAGGATTGATTCACCATCAGTGGCGAATGAGTCCCACTGGTCATCAATAGTGATTTTTTCCAAATTCTAGAACATTCCAGCATTAGCATTCAACTTCTAGGTGCACTATGTTAAGTCTCATACAATTCTGTTTGCATTTGCTTATGTTTCTAGTTCATTTCTGCATATCACACTATGTTTTCAAACATTATATATTTCTTTAGTTTTGCATACATAATCAATCAATTTTATCAATTAGATGCATTTAGATCATTACATTTAGTCATAATTATATCATAAATTCCTTAGTTTGAGTGAACCACCTAAATTTTTGGGTTCTATCTCTCTCCTTTTAGGTGAAAAACCCTAAGAGTGTAAGAGAAGTACATAGAAACACTTAAAATTCATGGTTCAAGAAGGGATTGGGAGGCCTCTTGATTGACCATAATCTTGAGCTAATATTGCCATGTGTATGGTCACCTTAAATGAAAGCCCTTACTACAAACCATTTGTTTAGTGACCAAAAACCTTTATGCTTGATGGTGCAGGAATGATCATTTTGAAGCCGCCCCACATTTGTACTATTCAAAGTTGAAACAAAAAAATCCTTAGGATCTTTGGGCCTTAAAGATTTTAAGATTTGGTGGTCCCAAGAAGTGTGTGTTGTGTAGGGGAGATAGTGTCGTCAAATCTCTAAATATTCGCTTTGTCTTAGTGTTGGGAAAAATCTGAGTGGGGACTCAACAAGTAGTATCTTTGAAGCCTAGGATTGTGCATTTTGCAAATCAAACACATTGCTTGGATCTCAAACATTAAAAAAAACATTAACAAATCATCAAAATTTCAAACCCTTTGGAAAGAGTGAATAACTTTGAAGGGTCTAATTATTAGTGCTTGTCCCTAGGGATTTCTATCCTTAGAGGCTTCTGAATATTTGGGCTCATATTTCAATTTACTCTCTTCAAAGTCAACGTATGGATTTAACTATGGCCTTGACTCTTTGATTTTCACATAATGGACCTTGTGGAATGAAAAGGAGTTAAGACATAGACATTTAGTTTGGAATTTAAACAATATGTGTTGATGTGGTAAAAAGAATCCATTTAATCAAGATAAAAAGAAAATTGAACCCCACACATGTGTTTGTTTTCATGATTTCTTGCAAAGTCAAAATTCCAAGGTCTAAATTCCATCACTTCAAACTTAGGTGTCATACTCAAAAGGCTATAAGAAGATAAATCACAAAGTGTAACCTAAGACAATACCGCAAGGTAAGCAAGAAGGTCACAAGGTTTTATAGACTTATTCCATTGAACAATCCTATATGCTCAATTTGAACCCCTCATTTAAGTCAAACATTGGTCTTTTGGATTTAAACACTTTATATGGAATAGCTTGTTCTTCAACATCTTGGTCTTGTAAACAAAGTCTTTTTAGGTTCATCCAGGATCAAAACCAACACTTCCATTTATCACAACATTTTCCAAAACCCATCTCACAAAAAACTTTTGGAATCTTGGAAAAATCATCTATGCTATACTTTTGGTAAATTATCCTTAGATAAAAATAAAAATCACCTTATTTGGCTAGGTGGGTGGGGATGAATCCTATCTCACATATTTAGTTAAATTAGCACCCCTTTGGAAAAGTTTACCCCAAGATCACATCTAGCATCTTGGGATCTACAAGTCCATTATCCAAATAAAATCAATCAAAATGAAAAATCCTAATGTCTAGTAGTTATCCAAAGTTCTCAAAAGTTCAAACATCCATATCATTCATCCCTCATTTATCACATCATCATCATTTTATCCTAGCAACATCCTAGAATTTATTTTTGTACCTAAAGTTTAGATCAACCAAAGGAGTTAGAGGTTCACCTCCCATATTCCTAAAATTTGATCCCAATTTTATGATCCAAACAAGGTCACAACACAAGAAGATCATTGAGAAAAACAAAGAAACATCAACCTCAAGTGATTTAAGTCAAATAGAATTCAACCCTAAGATACCCATCAACCTTCCACTTAATTCCCCATCTATTACCTCAAGATCGTCAAGAGGGAGGTTTTCAAGTGGAAGATGTCATGAATAACTTCAAAGAGATGTCCCAAGATGAGATAATTGAACTAGTCCAAAATCTTGAAACTCACAAACTTGTTAACACAGTCATGTCATTAAATCCTAATCAATACATGTTGGCATTAACAAAAGAAGGGGCTAAACTCCCTTCTGATTTTTAGGTGAGCACTATTGTTGAACAACCTTTTGGAAACATACCACAAATATCATTTACAACTTCATTTTCGAGTATCATACAACCAATCAACCAACCATCATCATCTCATACCCCAAGTCAACCAATGATAACAAAGGGAAGCTCACTACTATGAGCCCTTCAAGGGCATCACCTTGTCAAAAACCAAAATTTAGAGGCGAACACAATCTTGGGTATGCCTAGCACTATTCAACAAAACCCTAAAAATCCATATGTTCCACTCATTTTCCATGATATAAACAACCCCTCCACCTTTTCCACAACAAAGGAATACCCTCTCGATACACAAAGCTCTCTCCCCACTATATCACAAGGACAAGTGGACTTATTTCAACAAGTGGGTACTTTCAATGCTTCATCCTCACTTTCACAAGGGAGAATGCCACAAATCTTTCCACCATTTCCTATCTTTACATCATCATCCACACCAACTCAAGGTATAGGGAAAATCCCTTCATCCAACACATAAATCCAAAACCAATCAAACTAGATCAACCCCCTAAACAGAAATCAAATCAACACATCTATCATACCAAATCCTCCAAACATGCCATTGATATCGCAACACCAAGTGGCACCAATCTAAATTTCCCAACCAATCATCACATCATCCACAACACCCCAAACATATCAAAATATATTCTCGCAAGGACTAAACATATCAACTATAAATCTGAATCCACCATCTACCACTCAACCCCTCGTCATCACTCCACAAATACCTCAACAACCTCCTATCACATCATCTCACACCAATCCACTACCTTCATCTCCAAATCCAAATACAACAAATCAATACAACATCACATTACAAGTAGTGCAATAAGCTTACCAAAAGGCCTTGCACCAGTTTCAAATACAACAAGCACAATAGGTAACCAAAGCACAACCTCAAGCACAAGCACAAGCACAAGAGCAATCCTTGTTACAAAAACAACAATTGCAAGCACAACAAACACAAGCTCAATCCTTTCAACAACAAGCACATCAAGCAACACAACAAGCACAAGTGCAAGCACAATACCAAGCCCAACAACAAACATAGGCACAAGCTCTACAACAATAATCCTATCAACAAGCTTTGTAGCAACATCACACACAACAACAAGCCTTGATAGCACAAAAATAGTAGGCAACATGAAACAACAGGCTTTGTTAGCCCAGCAACAACAACAATAGTAGCAATCCCAACAACACCAACAAGCAATGCTTGTGCAACAAAGCTTCGAGCAGCCTTTCACAAACACGCAACAAAATTCCTTAAATCTTAACACATAAACCACCTCATCTATCACCCAACCAACCATACCATCCCAAAACACATACATTCGACCACATGATCCACAAAATGATCTTTCCACACAAGTCAAGTTTCTCTCACAACAAATATAGGACATACAATAAGGAAAGACAAGGAAATCACACACACAAAGAAATTTTTGCCCCTATCTATTTGATAGAAGCATTGCTATGTATGTCACCAAAAACTATGTACTTTGCTTGATTTTTGATTAATTGATGACAAATTGGATTTAATGAGGCCTTGACTTGGTGTTGTGAGGTGTTTTTCACATCCACACTAGGTCTTAGACCCTTGCAAACTGAATAAAATGCATCTAACAATGTCTTGTGAAAGTGTTGTAAAAGAATTTCATGCCTCTCTAGACTTAATGGACCCATCTTTCCCTAATTCAATGATATAAAATATATTTAATGGAATTCTCACATTAATCTAGAAGGCTTGTGAATTAAGTCTAACATTAATCTAGTGTTGTAATGTGTCCTACACATTCACATTGGATGTTGTGCCTTTCTAGGCTATGTGGACCTCATTTTAGTGTTGTAAAGTTAATTTAATCATACTTTCATATTGAATTTTATGTCCCAGGCCCTAATTGACCTTTACATCATCATTAATAAGCCCTTATTGCCCCATATTGTGCATCCCAGGGCATTTTTTGCTCAAATACTTGATGAAATCAACATAAGAATTGAAATTCCTCATTCCCCAACATTCTAGCTATCAAAAGGGCCCCTCTGGGACTAAGTTACTCATCTAGGCAAATGAGTCCCTGCCAAGTGGGACTAAGTTACCCAACATGGTGACTTAGTCCAATTTGGCCTATTTTTGAGGTTTGAGCAGGAAATTTTGGAGTTTAAGTTTAATTTTCTTTCATGTCGGCCTTAGGGATCCAATTAACAGGAAAATAAGGTTTATTTCCTATAAATACAAGTCTCTAGACCATAAATCATAACCAATTTCATTATTCATCCACCATTCTTCCATTTCAAGTCAAGCAAGCTAAGGTTGTATCATTGTAAGTCATCAAGATAGCTTCCAAGGACACTCAAGGACAAACTCTTCATGTTTTGTTGTAGAAATTCAAGATCTATCATCATGGAAAGGTATTAACTCCATTGTTTCATGCTTCATCACATTATTTCTTCATTTTGTTTTAATTACCTAAAAAGGGGTTTGACCAAGGAAAACCCCCATGCCCTAAAAATCAATATTTTCTCCTTCTTTCATTGTGTTTTTGCAAATTTAGGTATCTTGGAGACTTGGAAATCATTGAAGATTAGGTTGAAGACATATCCTTATTTGAAAAGCTAAAATATAAAAAAAAGTTAGTTTCAAGCCTGAAAATCAGAGTTTATGTTCAACGAACACCTGTCAGGAACCGAAGAGCAAACTAAGGGCTTCAATTTCCACTTTCGAATTTTCAAAAATTCAAAAGTGGACTAAGTCGCCAATAGTGGTGACTTAGTCTCACTAAACTTTTTTTTTAGAGGTTTATGTAGATTTGGATACCCATTTGGCCCAACTGGGTTTCTTAATATTTTTTTCCAGATCTAGGACTAAGTCACCCAGATTGGCACAAGTGTCCTAGTTGACTCCTACATCAATTTTTTCAAGATTTCAGACCTTCATTCCATCATTTTTCAACCTCCAGGTGTACAAGTTCTATTTCACATCTTTTTGTTCAGTTTTGCTTACATTTCTAGGCCATTCATCACATGTTTGCATATCACAATGTGTTTTCCAGAAAGTTGCATTCCTTAGGTTTTACATTAATAAGTTATTCACTTTATTAGTTTATTGCACTAGGACATTACATTTATGAATATTGCATCCCTATTTACATTAATCTTGAGTGTAGACATTAGCATTTTGGCCCCAATTCCTCTCCTTTTAGGTGAATAACCTAGAAGTGTTAGAGGAACCCTTCGGAAACCAAAATCGTTGTCAACATTTTGGTGAACCTGACTTTAGAAAATTGTTCTCTTCTGATTTAGAGTCCTTCATCATCCTAGAATTAGTTTTCATTGCATATTGCATTAGTTAAGTTGCATTCTAGGGTTTCAAATTTTGCATTAGTGAAAGTGCATTTAGGTTACATTTTTGCATCGTAAATCATTGAAAATCTCTAAAAATTTTCATTTACATCTTAGGACTACATTATACACTATAGAGACCACCATAATCCATCAAAAAAATCTCAAAAAAATCCCTACTGGGACTAATTCGCCACCTTGGGCGACTTAGTCCATGTTCAACCCTAAAACTTCCTTTTATAGAGTTGAAAACCATGTTTTAAGCTTTTGTTTGCTACCATTACCTATCTATATCAGTTGGTTATGTTTCTGTAACATGCATTTCATTATATCTAGCTTAAATTAGCTAATTTCATGCATGGTTTCAATTTCAAGTTTGCATTATCATATTGTTACATAGCATAATCAGTCAGTTGCCCTCCTTAAAATCTAAAAAATTACATTCCTCTTTTGCATGTTTTCTTTCAAATGGTTACATTTCAAGTTTGTAGAATAATCATTACATCATTTTTTCATTACAAAAATCTATAGTTATCATCTTTCATGTTCTATTTTTAGATATTATTGCATTATGTAAGAAAGTTTTGTTAAAGGCATAAGAATATAAGGTCTTTCCCCCTCTCTTTTGGTTTGTCATTGAGCCCTCTCCTAGTATCCCTTCTATGCGAGAGGTTAGTATAGTGAAAAAAACCTTGGATAATCATAACAATCATATTTTTTCTTCTCCTATTATCTCTCCCACTTGTGAAGAAGAGATTATAGTGTTAGAAGGACCAATGGGTGAGAGTTTTGAAAATATGAGTTGTTTCTCTCCTCTTACCTCTCCTATTACAAAAAACATTACTAAACAAGAGGACATAATGATAAGTAATCATGTTGATCACACAACACAACAATAAATAATTGAAACCTCCCTATGCTCATCTCCTAACATCTTCTCCTTTTGTGATAGTGATGAGGATATGTTGGTGTTAGATAAGAAAACTTTCAAGATCTACATGATAACCCTCTTTATGATCCTTCCCCCACCTCTCCTATTTTGGAAGACATTATGAAACAGAGGAATGAACTTATCATTGATCACATGACAATCATAATTGTTCTCCCAATACCTCTCCTATTAGTGAAAAAGGTATTGAGGGTATTTATTGTCCATCTCCCCACTCCCCTTTGGAAGATATTGAACAACAAGAACATGAGATCATAGAAAAAAATTTAAATATCACCTTACCTAGCCTCCATAACCATGACCATCAACATTTTCCTTCTCCTAATATCCCTCC
Organism: Sequoia sempervirens; assembly: GCA_007258455.2. Lineage (NCBI taxonomy): Eukaryota > Viridiplantae > Streptophyta > Pinopsida > Cupressales > Cupressaceae > Sequoia > Sequoia sempervirens. Next base: position 261,288,325 of record VDFB02058242.1, read on the forward strand.
TCATTGCCACGAGGATAGTTTGGTATTAGAAAATATACCTTTAAGAGTCATGACCCTCTCTTCCCTAATGCAACTACTGTTTGGGACAATCTATTTAAAAATGATAGTGGTCCTTCTCTTGATGCCTACCCCACTTGTGATGAAACCACTTTACAAACTTCAAACTTGGATGACCATATTGCAAGCTCTCTTATTAGGGTAGATAATATGGAACAAGTGAATGAGACCTTCGAGACAAAGGACAATCAAATAGAACCTTCTCCTAATCCTCCCCTTATTGACACTCCCATCATTGATCATTCCCCTACTTGTGATGAAGTCATTTTAGAAGAACCAACCCTCGAATGTCAAGAACATTTGATTAGTAGTTCTCCTAAAAACTCCTCTCCTAGGGAGAATATCATGGTTCTAGCAAATGGAAACCATTGTAATGTGTCTTCCTTAGATAAATAGGTTTTCTAGATTTCCCTTTACTAGAGATACATCATACCAAGACCGCTGAGGTTATGAATGTGCAAGTTTCCATTCAATCCCCCTCAATCAATGGACCTCATTCATACCCTATGGGACATCCTAAGAACCCTCTAATTCTCTACCCACCTTCACACAAACAAAAAACTCAAAACCAACCTGAACTCATCCTTTACCCACCATCACATCCACCTAAACCCAATTTTACTCTTTACCCACCATCACATAAACCTCCACCTCTACCTACACTTGAGTTCACCCATTACCCACCTACCCATGATTTTTTTTCTCACACACACTACACTAGAAACAATTTGTGACCACATCAACCCACCCCAACACCATTACCTTTGCCTAATCCCATCTTTCCTAGTGCTCTTCAATTAACTCCTACAGAGTATGATCTTATTCAACTCAAGCATACTCCTGCAAAGATATCCCTATTGTATTTACTTCAAAATTCACCTACCTATCACACTATGCTCCAAATGGCCTTACAACAAATTCTTATCCCTTCTAATGTGCAACCGAATGACATAGCAGCCATAATTCAAGGATTGAATGCTGATATTGTTTTCCACCAAAGTGAACTCCCCCCTTTGGAAGTGAAAAAACAAAATGATACTTTCATGTTCATATGTCAATACAAAATGAGAAGGATAACGCAAACCCTTGTTGATACTGGCTCAGGGGTTAAATTGTGTAGTGTGAGCCTTCTAGATAGGCTTGGCATTGATCAATCGAACATTCAACCTAATTCTTTATCTATTAAGGGATTTGACAATGTTGAAACGAAACTACTTGGGGTGATCATTATACCTCTTATAGCTAGTGTGGCCACATTGATTACACCAATCCATGTTATGCCTCATAAACTTTCATGTAATCTTATCTTAGGCAAACCATGGATTCATGCAATGAATGGTGTTCCTTCCACTCTTCATTGTAAAATGAAAAACATTAACAACAACAAAGTGCACATTCTTGAAGCTGACCCTGATCCCAATAGTCATTTGAACATTGAGAAAAACAACACGCATCATTTAAACACATCAATATCGACCACACACATGGAACCCGTACAACCAAAAAATAGAGAAAAACACTCAAAGCTATTAGGTGATGATTGGGGTTCCTTTGACTTCACACCAACACTCGTGGAAAAAGACTAGATCATAAAAAAAGATTCAACTGAGGGACACAAAAAAGTAGTCATGTCAATGAAAAAATTGGATGACCCTTCAAAAGCATCCACTTCAACCAAGTTTTAGACCAAAACATAACAAACTTTGATGAACACAACAATGAACAACCACTTGATTCAAAGGAAATGAAAAAGCTTTATGGAAAAGGTTATGAACTAATGTAACAACTTAGATATAGTGGAAATGGATGTGGTGCTAGAGAACAAGGTATCCAAAACCCTATCGATCCTATCACACAAAAAAAAACTCATGGTCTTGGTTATTGTTCCTTGATAGAAATTTCCAAGTCTTCACTCCACATTAGCACATCTTCGCTTAATGTCAATTCCATCTCACAAAACACTAATGAATTGAATTTGTTATATTTTAAATCCTCCTAAAAAGGAGAGAAAAAAATCTCACAATATACAAAGTCTTGTGAAGGTAGGACAATTAGTACTAAGCAAGATGTATCTTTGTCACAAACTACATGACCACCTTCTCTCGTTGATCAAGAGGGTATCTTGTCAAGACTTCTCCAAGATCACTTGATCACACTTCCTCCAGGAACTCAAAATAAATTCTATTATAAGACTTCATTTTCTGCATATCATCGAGTTCATGGTCATTCTACTAACAAATGTAAGGATTTGAGTAGTAAAATTCAACATCTTTAGGAGTTTGGTATGCTTCCCTCTTTGGGTGAACCTAATTCCTCTAATTGATACTAATTTCCTGCATTTCATTTTGGCTTGCTATTGTCCTACACTCAGTGGGGGAAAGGGGTTATGTAGCCTTGTCCTTGTATGTCACTTGGAATTGCCTCTTTTTCCTAGTTGTTAACCTTTCATGAAAATATAAGAGCAAGCTTGGGATGCGGACAAAATTCCTTAAAGTTGGCTCACATGTGACATACTACCTTTTTCATGATGTAGCTTATAGGAAACATATGACTTGGCATAGGGATTTCCGAGTAAGCTCTCGTGTCTTCTTCTTCTTCTTCTTCTACTTTAAAGAAATTACTCACAATAATGGTGTTAGCAACTACTTTAAAGTGGGGGCATACATCGACACTCACATTTCATTGTGTGATTTATTTCTTCTTGCAATGTGTCCTTTCCTTGGTGAAGTCATTGGGCTTGATTCCCTCCAAGAGTGTGATACTCCTTTGGCACATCCTCTCGTAGAGATGTTAAGCACAATGTCCCCTAAGATGAGACCTTGCATGAACTAAGCAAAATACATTTGAACATTCCTTGCACTATTTTACCATTTACAATAGTTTTCATATTGCCACCTTGCATAACACAGCTTGCATGCCTATGGTACCATCATGTTTTTCTATGAGTGTCAAGCATACAAAGCTTTTCTTACCTCATAGAGCTTGGAAATAATTTTCATTATGGTTCCTTATTAAAGTTATCAGGAGGTATAACTTTGGTATAGTTGAGTGGGAAAGCCCATTCTGAGGCATGACTTTCCCCATAGCCACCTTGTGGATTTGTCACCCTGTGAAAAACTAGAAGTTTCAAGGCCCCAAAGTGAGTATGTTGTGGATTTCTCACCCTATGGACAACTAGAATTTTTGTGGCCCAAGAGTGAGTATGTTGTGACAACTAGAAGTTTTGTGGCCCCAGAGTGAGTATACTTGGGCTTTCTCACCCAATGGACAACCATAAGTTCCATCGCCCCAAAGTGAGTATGAATTTTATTTCCAAGCAAATAGCCTAGCTCTAATCCACAACATGTTGGAAAAATCATCGAAGCTTGATCCATCCCATTTTCATTTCCTTCTACTTCTTTCCATTGTATGATCATGTATCTTGCCTTGTTGCAAATCACTCACCTTGTGTGTGTCCATTTGAGCTTATGTGGGTTTGACTTAGGATCTTAGATCCTATGGCTTGTGTAATCTCCTTTGATATTTGTCATCCTTTGCAATCCACATTGATACGATTGGACTCTTCTTCAATGTCTCCTTTAGTGCGAGTTTGAAGCAAGTTCATCCTCTCACTAAAGTGGGGGCTTAGTGTGTAACTAAAAAGTGTATACTTTGCTTGATTTGGGATTGATTGATGACAAATTGGACTTAATGAGGCCTTGATTTGGTGTTGTGAGGTGTTTTTCACATCCACACTAGGTCTTGGACCCTTGCAAACTGAATAAAATGCATCTAACAATGTCTTGTGAAGGTGTTTTTAAGTTTTGTAAAAGACTTTCATGCCTCTCTAGAATTAATGGACCCATATTTCCCTAATTCAATGATATAAAATATATTTAATGGAATTCTCACATTAATCTAGAAGGCTTGTGAATTAAATCTAACTTTAATCTAGTGTTGTAATGTGTCCTACACATTCACATTGGATGTTGTGCCTTTCTAGGCTATGTGGACCTCATTTTAGTGTTGTAAAGTGTATTTAATCACACTTTTATATTGAATTTTGTGTCCCAAGCCCTGATTGACCTTTACATCATCATTAATACGCCCTTATTTCCCCATATTGTGCATCCCAAGGCATAATTTGATCAAATACCTGATGAAATCAACATAAGAACTGAAATTCGTCATTCCCCAACATTCTAGCATTCAAAAGGGCCCCTCTAGGACTAAGTTTCCCACCTAGGTGAATGAGTCCATGTTAGGTGGGACTAAGTCACCCAACATGGTGACTTAGTCCAATTTGGCCTATTTTCAAGGTTTGAGCGGGAAATTTTGGAGTTAAAATTTATTTTTCTTTCATGTTGGCCTTAAGGATCCAATTAACATGCAAATAAGGTGGTTTTCCTATGAATACAAGTCTCTAGACCCTAATTAATAACCAATCTCATTATTCATCCATCATTCTTCCATTTCTAGTCAAGCAAGTTAGAGTTAAAATCATTATAAGTCATCAAGATAGCTTCCAAGGACATTCAAGGATAGACTCTTCATCTTTTTCTATAAAAAATCAAGATCTATCATCATGGCAAGGTATTAACTCCATTTTTTCATGCTTTATCCCATTCTTTCTTCATTTGGTTTAATTACCTAAAAAGGGGTTTGACCAAGGCAAACCCCATGCCCTAACAATCAATATTTTCTCCTTCTTTCATTGTGTGTTTGTAGATTTAGGTATCTTGGAGATTTGAAAATAATTGAAGATTAGGTTGAAGATATTTCCTTGTTTTTAAAGCTAAAATATCAACAAAAGGTCACTTTCAGGCCCAAAAATCAGAGTTTCAGAAGTGGACACCTGTCAAGAACCGAAGAGTAGACAGAGGGATTTTGTTTCCACCTTCAAATTTTCAAATATTTGGAAGTGGACTAAGTCGCCAATAGTGGTGACTTAGTCCCACTGAACCTTATTTTTGGAGGTTTTTGTAGATTTGGATACCCATTTGGTTGAAACAGGTTTTTGAGCGATTTTTCTAGATCTGGGACTAAGTTTCCTAGATTGCCACGTGTCCTAGTTGAATCATGCATCAATTTTATTAAGATTTTAGACCTTCATTCCATCCTTTTTCAACCTCCAATTGCACACATTCTATTTTATAGCCTTCTGTTCAGTTTTGCTTACATTTCTAGGTCATTCATCACATGTTTGCATATCACAATGTGTTTTCAAGCAAGTTGCATTCTTTAGGTTTTACATTAATAAGTTATTCATTTTATCAATTCATTGCTTCAGGACATTAAATTTAGGCATATTTAATCCCTATTTACATTAATCTTGAGTGTATACATTAGCATTTTGGCCCCAATTTCTCTCCTTTTAGGTGTATAACCTAGAAGTGTTAGAGGAACCCTTGGGAAACCAAAATCATTTTCCACACTATGGTTCCATTCCCACTAGGCTTTGAAATACCGATATTTGATAAATACTGAGGAAACAAAAATCTTGAAGATCACATCAGAGAATTCCATGTACACTATATGGAAGTGTCATATGATGATTCTTATCTAATGTGACTCTTCCCTTGAAGTTTGGTTAGTCCAACAATGGAATGGTTCTCCCACGTACCCCCTAGAATCAAAAAGTTCCAAGAAATTGTGGACTTTTTCATATAAAATTATTCATGTATCTTGGGCATGGAAGTTAGCTTGGAAGAATTATCTGGCCGAAAACAAGCCAAGGGAGAAACATTTGCAGCTTTCTTACAATGATGGCGATCCCAAGGCCAACAAAAGAAAATGGTCTATGTTGGAAGAACAAAAAATTAGAACTATCATCTCCAACCTTGAAGGGAGCTTATCCTTCATCTAAAAATGCAATGCATCACAACATATGACCAAATAATACCTAAAGCCCTCAACATCAAAATAACCCTTATAACGCAAGGGGGCATGCCCATGTACCAAGCAAATCTAGACCATTGACAAGTTACAATGACAAACCTCACACATGGGCTAAAAGCAAAAATATCACCAATGATGATGTTGTGGATTCCAAAGTTGTTATTAGTGCCCCAAGGCCAAATACACAATAGCAAGCATACACACAACCACAAAATAACCCACAAAATACCTCGCAAACCAACACATCACAACTGATAAGCCCAAAATATGCTCACAATTTGGATATCTTGGTGTACTTTTACTACCCTCACTTTTGTTGATCATGGTTGTTTAACTCTTTAAGAAACCTTTTATTGGGGGATATCCTGTAGCAATACACTTTCATGTTCCTGTAGCCTATCATGTTGACATGTCTATATTTATTACCTCGTTTGACTCCCCAAATGACTGGTATAATGCATGTAGTTTTTGAATGATGAAATAGATTTAAATATGTGATTAATAAATGGATATTGTGTATGTGCCATGTGTCTTTTCTTTGGCATCTGTTACCTTGTGTTTCGCAAGTTGTTGAAGAAAGTATGATCGAGTCAAGCGTAGCCGATCTTGGCCTTGCAGTAAAGTCTATTTCCTGCACGACTTTGAGGAAGCTCTGGCGAAGACTCTTTGACCGAAACTGTTGGGAAGGATTTAAAATGTCAATCAATCTAGAAAGAGTGGAGTGCTAGATTCTCTTTGGATCAGGTTGAACGGATAAACTCATTTATGAAGTCTGTTCCTCGATTTTAGGATACATTTCACATCCACGTCTTTCTCTGTTAGGGTTAGTTAGTTAGTTGTTTTCCTGATTTAAATAAGTGTTCCTCCTGCGCGAGTGAGCAAGCATAGTGAGATAGAAAGGATATCATGTAAGAGAACTAGTATGATAATAAAAGCAGAATATGTACGACAAGAGATAGAGTTTGTTGTTAGTTTTCATATGAACGGAACAATGTATACCATTCTGAGTTTATGAATAAAGTTTGATGAAGTTCTGAGTTAAGTACTTGTGTAATTAGTTGATGCTTGCTAAGGGGGGCCACTTAGTAAGTATCCGTAGTTAGTTAGTTAGTTGTTCCTTTTCTGTTGATCGTAAGTTAGATTTCATCTTTGAAGTTTCTGTGCAAACTCAGTCTTATATTGTTCCTGCAGCATCGAGAATCCATCCATGTGTCTGTTCCTACAGCATAAGGCCAGTTCATAGTTTGTTTCTCAGTCGTAGCTGTTATGATTTTTGTTTTGGTTAAATTATGGTTGAGTTAAGAGAACTTTGCATTATCTTCCTATAGCATAGGTAGAATCTCTTTCCAAGTATTTATTTTCCATTAAGTTGTGACTGAAACTAGTTCTTAGTGCGCATATAGTGCTACTCCATTTAAAGTATACATTCCCTGGTTTGATAAGTAAATGAACGACCATGAAGAGATATTAGTTGCCTGCTGGAATGTCCAATTCCCAGGATAGGTTTTGCCATGATTTTCATATCCTTTTGTGGGCACAACCATTTTTTGTGCCATTTCCAAGGATGGTGTCAAGCTAAGAACCTGTCAGAAGTCATTTTTTTAGCATTAGTTTAGTTTGTTAATAAAGAATTTTCAAAATCCTTCAAATCACCATTCATTCTATTGCATGCATAGAAGAAGAGATGCACTGGGAAGGTTCCTCCCTGAAAACCTATTTTTTGAATTGCCATTTGACCCAGCTGACGAAGAACCTGAGGAAAATCCATTTGCTCTGATACTCCAGCAAGCAAATATGGCACATAATCCACCTAATCCACCTCCTGCTTTTGAGTTTCCCATTGTTGCCCAGCAAGATACTGATAACCTTAAAAATATTCCTTCTTCATTACTTCCCAAGTTCTATGGCCTAGTTATGGAGGACCCAAAAACTTTCCTGTTTGAGTTTGATATCCTCTATCACAGTTATGACTACACTTTAGATGCTCACAAACTGAAATTATTTCCTACTACCTTGAAGGAGGGAGCTCTCAGATGGTTCATGAGTTTGGGAAGGGGTGTTGTTGATAGTTGGGTAGTCATGCAAACAAAATTTCTTGAGAAATACAAGGAATATTGTAAGAGTGGTAGTAAAGGTGATGATATATTCAAAATTCAACAGAAGGAGGATGAAAGTCTAGAGGATTATATATCAAGATTCTTGTTTTCCCTAAAAAATAATTCAAACCATACTCTCAATGAAGAATCTCATAAACTACTTTTTCTAAGGGGAATCAATGATACCTGTATAGATGCCCTAGACCTGATGGGAGGAGGTGATATAACCCAAGTATCTTGGGATGATATCAAGCAGATATGTCTCAATTACTCCTAAGCAAATGCGAAGAAGGGTAGAGGTCATCAAGCTATAGTGGGCAAGTCTTCTTCCAATGGAGTTTCCCGGATGGAGATCACAAATTTGCTTTCTGATTTCAAGCAGGACATCATAAACAACATGGCTACACAGTTGGATACCATGCAAGCTCGCAAGAAACATGCAGAGGCTGAGGCAATCCTAGCTGAGTTCTGTCCACATTATAGATAGAAGAAACATGACTGCAGATGCAAGATGGTGGCCAACATGAAGGCTAAACAGTTACCTACTGATTTTAAGATGATAGAAGGTGATGATGACCAAGTCTTCTTTGTTGCACAAAGGAGACCATGGGCTCCAAGACAAGGTATGCCTCAAGATCCTTTGACTTTTGGTAATCCTTACTCTAATTATAAAAACCAATGGCAACCTACCTATGGCCCATCTCCACCTTGGAATGCTCCTCAACCATACTAGCCTAACTATCAGAGCCCTCAATGGCAACCCCCTCAAGGAGGTTGGTAACAGCCACAAGGACAATGGACTCCACCTCTAGGTAACTGGCAGCAGAACCCTCAATGGAGAGGCTTTCAGCAATGGTAGAACCAACCCCCTGGATTCCTACAGTCTTAGCAGCCACAACCTCTAGCCCTTATGCCTCCTCCTACAACACCTGCAGCAAATACTGGCCCTCCAAAACAAATGCCTATGCCTGCTCAACCATTGCCAAATCCTAATAATAAGCAGCAACAACAACAAAAACCTATGTATTTTGCAGAAGTCAACTAGTATCCAACTTATGCCCTGAATATCAATAATATCCATCTCAAGTCTAGAACCACTCTCCCTACTCCACATCCACCTGTAATTACAGAGATTCCAAACTCTGTCGCTGAACAACCTATTGATCATGCAAAAGATATACCTATACCAGCTACTGCCTCTAAGGAACCTATCCTGCAGCCTCAGGCTACACCACTTTTTCCTCAGAGATTGCAAATGACTACACCTAAGACCATTGAAGAGCCTACCTTTGATATTTTAGAGCAGTTGAAGAATGTACAAGTTCAAATTCCTCTTTTTCAACCTATTAAAGATGTTCCAATCTATGGAAAAGCCATTAAAGAGGCATGTCTAAAGAAACAAGGAAGAAAGAAAAAAGATCCTCAAACTATCCATGTTCTAGGACAGTTAACTGATATTATGTTGGGAAAGGTTGTCATTCCAAAATATACTGATCTTGGAAGTCCTGTAGTAAAAATAAATATCAATGGTCAGGTAGTAAGAAATGTTTTGGTTGACCTTGGTGCAGCCATTAATGTGATGACCAAGCACACTATTGAGTGTTTGAATATCCCAAACATTCGGTCTACACCGACTGTCCTGCAACTTGCTGATAGTTCCACGGTTACACCTGATGGAGTGATAGAAGATGTCATTGCCACCCTGAATCTTGGGAATACCCTGCTGATTTCACCATATTGTCCACTAAGGAAACCTTAGGAGGATATCCTATTATCCTAGGCAGACCCTAGTTAGCTACAGCTGATGCCCTTATAGGATGTCGTTCAGGAGACATGACAATTTCTGATGGTCAGTCAAGAAAGAAATTGGCTTTATACCCACCTGCACAACCTCTGCCAGATTTGTCTCAACCAATTTGGCCAGATCTAGGAGAGGAAACTGAAGAAGTCAATTCATTAGCTCAGTTAATGATGCTACAAACTGATCCATTTTCCCAACTTCAGAGTGAAGATAACCTACTTCTACACATTTTGCAGTTTAGTTCTGGTTTGAATAGCCCATTTGTTTTGGATAGCCGTTCTCAACAATGCTTCCTATAGCAACTGAATCCTGAGAGCCATCATGATTTGCTATTATGTGATATATAGGCACCACCTTTATCAACAGCCTCAATAAGTGATCTCACCAAACAGATAGAAGTATCTCCAGGTCGATGTCTGCATATTAATAATAAGTTGCCTCCATTTTAACAAACTGCCCTAGCCTCAATGTTGCAAGCCCACCATAGAGATTTTGCATGGGACTATGGGGATATGAGGGGTTTAGACCCAAAACTCTATACACATCACATATATATTAACAGTGACTTTAGGCCTATCAGGCAGCCTCAAAGAAGAATTAATCTAGCTTTGAGATAAATTGTTAAAGAAGAATTACAGAAAATGTTAACAGCTGGCTTTATCTACCCAATCTCTGATAGTCAGTGGGTTTCCCCATTGGTCATTGTTCCTAAGAAACAAGGAAAATGGAGGGTATGTGTAAATTATAGAGAGCTCAACTTGGCAACAAAGAAAGATTACTTTCCTCTTCCATTCATTGATCAAGTTCTGGATAATTTAGCTGGGAAAAAGTACTTCTCATTCTTAGATGGCTTTAGTGGGTACAATCAAATCAAGATTGCTCCTAAGGATCAAGAAAAGACTACTTTTACATGCCCTTGGGGAACGTTTGCCTATTCAATTTTGCCTTTTGGTCTCTGTAATGCTCCTGCAACTTTCCAGAGGGCAGTCATAACTATCTTCTCAAACATCTCATATAATTGCATGGAAATATACATGGATGACTTTATTGTTTATGGTACGACATTTGAAGAAACTCAAGCCAACTTGGAGAAAGTACTACAGAGATGTGAAGATCACAACCTATCACTGAATAGTCAAAAGTGTTTCATGATGATGCAGGAGGGAATAGTGTTGGGTCACTATATTTCTGTTGCAGGAATTCAAGTTGATCCTGCTAAGATTGAGGTCATCTCTAAGTTACCCTCTCCTGCTAAGGAGAAGGAGATACGGAGCTTTCTAGGCTATGCTAGATATTATAGAAGATTCATCAAGGACTTTAGCCAAATAGCAGGCCCCTTATATAGTCTGCTGAAGAAAGATGCAAATTTTCCTTGGACAGAGGAATGTGAAAAAACATTTCTTGACTTGAAAATCGCCCTTACACAGGCGCCTATTCTGAAAGGACCTGATTGGTCACTTCCATTTCATATTCGTATTGATGCATCAGATTATGCAATTGGAGCAGTGTTAGGGTAGAAGGATGGTTCGACAGAACATGCACTCTACTACATAAGCAAAAATCTGCAAGGGGCTGAATTCAACTACACTATTACAGAAAAAGAAATGTTGGAAATCATCTACGCCCTCAATAAATTAAGGCATTATATCACCAATTATCAGATATTTGTTCATACTGATCATGCAACAATCCGGTATCTCATGAACAAAGCCTCAATATTCGAGAGACTGGCAAGATGGTTATTGCTGATGCAGGAATTTGACATTACAATTGTGGACAAGCCAGGTAAATCCAACGTGGTTGCTGATTTCCTTTCTAGAATTCAAAGGAAAGATGACTCTGCGCTTATTGAAGACTCCTTTCCTAATGAGCATCTATTTGCAATCAAGGTTATTCACCCATGGTACGCTGATATAGCAAATTATCTGGCCATAGGAAGAACTCCTCCTCACTTCTCCCCTAAGGAAAAGAGATTATTGGTAGAGAAAAGCTTTAACTTTTCTTGGATTGCAGATTGCATGTTTTATACAGGGCCAGATCAAGTTATGAGGAGATGTGTACAAGAGGAAGACACTCATGATATACTACATGCAAGCCATGATGAGCCGTGTGGTGGACATTTTGCTGCCAAAAGGACAGCGATGAAAATTTTAAATACTGGTTACCATTGGCCAACTTTGCATAGAGATGCAGCCAAATATACCAGGAGATGTGACAGATGCCAATGGATGGGAAGACCAACTCGATCTGATGAGATGCCTCTATTTCCACAAGTTGTAGTTACACCCTTCGACAAATGGGGACTGGATTTTGTAAGACCAAATGATAATAAAGTGGCTAAATTCCTCTATGAGAAAATATTTACTAGGTTTGGTGTCCCTAGGGAAATAGTGACAGATCAAGGAGCACAATTTACTTCTACCCTTATCACAGCTTTAGTCAATGAATACAATATACGGCATAGGAAATCAACTCCTTATCACCCCCAGGCCAATGGCCAGGTTGAGGTCACCAATAGGGACATAGACGCCATTTTGACTAAAACTGTCAATTTGCATAGGAAAGACTGGGCCATAAGGTTACCAGAAGCTATATGGGCCTACCGTACTACCTGAAAGACTGCTACAGGATATACACCTTTTGAAATGGTGTATGGTAAAATAGTTGTGATGTCAATAGAATTTGAACACAAGACTCTAAGAACAGCATTAGAGATGCACATGGATTTAACAAATGCACAAAAGGACAAAATCATGCAGCTCAATGCTCTGGATGAACTCCGAAAGAATGCCTTGCAGCACACTGAGATAATATAGAATCAGCGAATAAGGTGGCATGATAAATACATTAAGGAAAAGGAATTCAAAGTAGGAGATTGGGCTCTGCTTTATGACTCACGATATAAGGACAGTCTAGGAAAATTGCAAACTAGATGGTTGGGCCCGTATGAAATTGAGAATGTATTTGCTAATGGTGCAGTTCAACTTGTTACAATTGATCCTATTAGATTAAAGTTGTTATTTAATGGACACCGCCTCCGGTTGTACCATAAACCAGCCTCAAAAGAAGAATTCATGCAGCAGTTCATTCAGGATCCTGCCACTAATCTTCCTATAGCCAAAGGCTTTAGCCTTTCTCCTGCAACTTCACCGTAATTTCATAATGCATGCTCATAATAAAGGTTTCCTTTTTAAGGAAACCCCTTTTTTCTTCATTCCCACTTGTCGCCACATTTCACTTCTTTATCTTCCATCCCATCCATCCATTCCATCCATTCATCTTGTCCGCCCACATCACCCATCCACCTCATTCATCCACACCATAATTATGATCTCATTCCCAACTGTCACCTCATGTCGAAGTTGTCATCTTTCTCAACACGTACAAGCATTTATTGAAAGGTACACAATATCTTTTGTTATCGCATCATTGATTTATTTCATTTTATTCATTTACTACTATGTATGTATCAGTCATTATTACCTGATCTCTACCTATTATTTAGTACATGTGAGGACACATGTCATACTCTAAGTAGGGGGTGGGATAACCACTTTTAAAGCTTGTCCTTTCGTCGCTGTCACAACTGCTCAGATAATCTTTCTTTATTATTTTCTGGTACTTTCCAAATATGATCACATGTCTTTTTCATTGCATTTTTTTCACTGTAAATTACAATTAAAACTGCTTGTTCAAGAAGTTCATTTTTGGAAAAGAAGAGAAAAGTGACGGCGGGACAGAAAAGAACCAGAAGAAAAAGGGAAATTTTTGGATTTTCAGAAAAGAGTTGAGTTCAGTTAAGGAAAAACTGTGAACATGGGTGGTCAGCTAGTAAGACATGAGCCTGTAGCTCATGAGTTGTTAATACAAAATACTTAAACAGTCCAAGCATTCAGCCTCTATGGATGGTTGAATTACTTTTTGAGTTTAGATGCTTTCAATGAGGAGGTTGTAGGCGAATTTTTAAGCATCCTTTCTAAAGGGGAGGCTACAGTATGGGGTCTAACAGTTATTGTAACTAAAGAAAGAATTGCAGAGGTAACTGGGATTCCAGCCATTGGAGAATTTTCTTCAGATGTTGTCTCTGCAAGGGCAGAATTTACAATACCCACTGATGGACCCTTGGAAGTCTCCAAGCAGGGATGCAAGCGAGTGTCATTGCCTCCTCCATATCCAGAATACGATGCTTTCATAATTAGGTATTTAACATGTGAAGGAAATTTTTCTTACCTACATTCTTACCATTTCAAATTGCTAAGTCACATGAGGCATGGGTTAGCTATTAATGTTCCAAACTTTTTGTTAAAATTTTTGGAACAATGTGCCCACGGAACCCAACAGGGGAAGGATAACTTTGTTTCCCACCATGGCCTTATAAAAATGTTGATTGCACACTCTTTGAGAGATGTATCACCTCTTTCCTAGCAACAATTTGTTTCCCAAAAGAGCCTGCAACTTCCAGAACCCCCTAGGGTACTTACCCCACAACCTCAGAAAAAGAGAGAAGAAATAGCGTCTACCAGTAGAAAAACAGGGCAAGGGTCATCTACTCCTATAGCACCTGGTCCTACAGCTCACACACTAGAGTCCTCTGCCCAGGTACAAACTAGGTCTGCCAGTAGGAAAGAAAAAGGAAAAACAAAGGAAGGAGAATCATCTGGGGCGGAACAAACCCCAAAATCTTACCCTCATTCTCAGAAAAGGCGACGTTCTCCTACAACATCTTCTCCTATAGCAAGACCTGTTTCCATCACCAGTTCACCATCATCCTCTGATAGGGCAGAACCCTCTAGGAAATTCTAAAAGAGGAAGGCTATGAGAGCACCGCCGATAGCCGCAACATTGCCAAGAAGATTTTCCACAAGGAAACAATGTAAAGCCTCCCCTGCTTCACCTCAACCTGAGGTTATTATAATTTCAGAAGAATCTGTAGAGTCTGAATATGATGTTTCTCAGAATGTGTCTAAGAGTGTTGCACAGAGTCCATTTGCTATTCCTGAAGAAGAACAAATTGAGACAAGGGAAGTTGAGCATAATGAAAGGGGGGTACCAAGTCTCGATGACTTGGCTGTTGTGGCTATGCAGATTTCAGAGGAAGCACAGTCTTCTCCACTGTAGCAATAGGAATTCATCCTGCAGCAAAAGGAGGAACAGGTTGAACAATTGGACGTGGCCAATGAAGCTTCATTTTCCCCTACAACTTGTCAAGCCATTGTTGTCTACAAAAAGACATTTTTGATTGAGTTTTTGGAATATTTCAAAGCTACATGGAGACTAGTTACATTGCAAACCCTGAGTTTCCGCCACCTAGCGAAGACTGAAATGCAACAAAGTCTTTGGGAGGAAGAAAAGAATAAACTGAAAAATGAAATTGAAAGGAAGAAAAAAGAAATTCAGGAGTTAAAGAAGAAAATGGATGAAATGCTGAAGGTAACTGGTCAGATTATGGAATGCAGACCACCACCCAGAGTTTATGCTCTGTGTCTCAAATAACAATTTTTGTGGTTCCAGTTAATGAGGATTTCCAGAAATCTAGATCCTATTATTCACACTGCTAAAGAATTGTACGATGCATACCAGGGAGCCCCTAATTGGCTAAGAAATTCTTTGTGCGAATTTTATTTGCATGGCTTTATAATTCCATTTGAAACAGAGTGGAATCCCCTTCTGTACATTGGCGACATCCATTTGAGATCACTTGTGTCTTGGGCGGCAAACGAAACAAATTATGGCAGGCAATGGGAAGCATATGAAGAAGCCAAAAGGAATGAGCTTGTTCCATTGCGCCGTGAGAGTTCAGACCCCCATACAATGTTGAAAACCTGGCTTACTGTGGCATATGGCTTTAATAATGATATAGCCAGGATGAAAATATTTGATCTCAGAAAACAGGTATATGATGAGTTTCAGGAACAGACATATTCGTTTTGGAAGTTGTCATACTCCAGAATTGAGAAGAGGTGGGAGAGATTAACTGTTGGGTTAAGAAGGTTCAAGCCTCACAGTCCCCTGAATTTTATGGCAGCTCTTAAATGATCAAGCAGATACATACAATTGGGCCTTCAAAAGAGGTTTGAATTATGGTTGCCATTGACATTTAGACCTCCTATGCTAATGTGGCCCCTTTATCCTTACCAAGCTACAAATATTAATTAAGATATAGAAGCTCGTAGGTATGAAAGGTGGCAGAGTTTCAGAGGTTTTTATTACAAATTTGGAACTCCATTTCAGAGTCATGCTGCAACCACTGATTTCAGAGAGACCACCAGAAAGTTTAATGCTAGAGGACCAGCATTAGGTTAAGTAGGGGGCAAATGATGAGCCCAAAATATGCTCATAATTTGGATATCTTGGTGTAATTTTACTACCCTCACTTTTGTTGATCATGGTTGTTTAACTCTTTAAGAAACCTTTTATTGGGGGATATCCTGTAGCAATACACTTTCATGTTCCTGCAGCCTATCATGTTGACATGTCTATATTTATTACCCCATTTGACTCCCCAAATGACTGGTATAACGCATGTAGTTTTTGAATGATGAAATAGATTTAAATATGTGATTAATAAATGGATATTGTGTATGTGCCATGCATCTTTTCTTTCACATCTGTTACCTTGTGTTTTGCAGGTTGTTGAAGAAAGTATGATCGAGTCAAGTGCAGCCGATCTCGTCCTTGTAGTAAAGTCCATTTCCTGCATGACTTTGAGGAAGCTCTGGCGAAGACTCTTTGATCGAAATTGTTGGGAAGGATTTTAAATGTCAGTCAATCTGGAAAGAGTGGAGTGCTAGATTCTCTCTAGATCGGGTTGAACAAATAAACTCATTTATGAAGTCTGTTCCTCAATTTCAGGATACATTTCACATCCACATCTTTCTTTGTTAGGGTTAGTTAGTTAGTTGTTTTCCTAATTTAAATAAGTGTTCCTCCTGCATGAGTGAGCAAGCATAGTGAGATAGAAAGGATATCATGTAAGAGTTAGTATGATAATAAAAGAAAAATCTGTATGAAAAGAGATAGAGTTTGTTGTTAGTTTTCATATGAACGGAACAATGTATACCATTATGAGTTTATGAATAAAGTTTGATGAAGTTATGAGTTCAGTACTTGCGTAATTAGTTGATGCTTGCTAAGGGGGCCTGCTTAGTAAGTATCTGTAATTAGTTAGTTAGCTGTTCCTTTTCTGTTGATCGTAAGTTAGATTTCATCTTTGAAGTTTCTGTGCAAACTCAGTCTTATATTGTTCCTACAGCATCGGGAATCCATCCCTGTGTCTATTCCTGCAGCATAAGGCCAGTTCATAGTTTGTTTCTCAGTCGTAGCTATTATGATTTCTGTTTTGGTTAAATTATGGTTGAGTTAAGAGAACTTTGCATTACCTTCCTGTAGCATAGGTAGAATCTCTTTCCAAGTATTTATTTTCCATTAAGTTGTGACTGAAACTAGTTCTTAGTGCACATATAGTGCTGCTCCATTTAAAGTATGCATTCCCTGGTTTGACAAGTAAATGAACGACCATGAAGAGATATTAGTCGCCTACTGGAATGTCCAATTCCCAGGATAGGTTATGTCATGATTTTCATATCCTTTTTTGGGCGCGACCAACAACAACCCAACAATCAGGTGGTCAACAATGTAAATGCTTAAGGGGGACCACCCCAAAAGAACAAATACCTGCCAAAATGAAAATATACACCACTAGGTGAACCTATTGATTTTTTCATGTAGCAGTAAGTACAAGAAAACCTTATCATGCTCCCTGTTTATGAAAAATTATCAAGAGCCTCAAGTTAAACAACCATGGTATAACAAGAAAAGCCTCTGCAAATTTAGTAAAATAAAGAGACATACAACAACTAGCTATATGAGACTTAAAAATCCTATCTAAGATCTCATTGACGATAAGGTTATATAACCATTGAACAACCAGTTGGGAATCAAGATCTCAAAATATACAAAAATTAGATGCCAGATCACAATAAAGGAAACAACAATGGAAAAGGAAAGTACACCAATGTAAACCACATCTATGACCATGTTGTTGCATCTTTGGATGAATGGGTAGCAATTTTCAATATTAAAAGACCTAGAGCCAAGTGTGGAGTCACCACACATAGTGGTATAATTTCTATCCTAGGACCTTCACCACAACCCAAGGAACCAACCACCAATCCAAAATCAAACCCTAGTGGTTATAGCATCTTGGAACAACTAAAAAAGACCCCCACCCAAATCTCCATCATGGAGTTGCAAAAAATATCGCCTGCACATAGGGACATCCTAGAGAAGGCATTGGTTGCATCCTTTGTCCCCACAGACCTCAATGCAGACCAATTTCAATCTATGCTCATACATATCACTACACCACATCTCCTCACATTTTTTGAGAATGATCTCCCAACCCAACCATCTCATAACCATGCACTCCACCTCAAACTATTAGTCCATAAGAACAAGGTTAAAAGGGTCTTGGTGGATGGGGGTGTGGGTTTGAATATTTGTACACTAAAACTAATAAATAATTTGGGATTTTTAGTGGATTTCATTGAAAAGGGAGAAGGTATCACCATCAGGGCCTATGATGATCAAGAACGAGTGTCCCAAGGCACCATTCAACTCCCCATCCAAGTTAGACCAGCAATCATTGAAACCATTTTCCAAGTCCTTACCCTTGAACTCCCCTAAAATAATCTCCTAGGGCGCCCATGGATCTATGGGATGCAATCTATCACATCCAAATTCCATCAATTTGTAAAATTCCCTTACTAGAATCAACAAGTCATGATCCATGGCAACCTCAAAACGTTTTAATATTGCAAAAATCTAGTGGCCAAGTATTACAAGATTCCCCAAGTCGCAAAAATTAACATTGAGGGACCCACATATCCTTATGTCAACCCATCCACCTTAGCCTCCACCTCTAAGAAAAAGAAACCTACCATTTAGAACATCCTAGATGTTAAGGGTGTCATCCAAGATAATAGGTGTGGGAACGATAAATTAAAGAAGTGTTCCTTTCTGATATGAGAGTTACCTCAATCTTCTAGATCTCATGGAAAACCATAGCCAATTGACCCAACATACCAAACCTTCAAATTGTAACCTACCACCTTGCATCACTTTCCATCACATTTACCCATCACATTCCATATTTCGTTCATCACCCATCCACATCTACATCATAGCATGATCTTGTGTCGGTATCATGTTCCCTTTTAGTACTACTTGGCACACTCCTAAGGTCATTTTGTACTTCCTATATTGAGGTAGTCTATCACATCACATTGGGGGCATTTCCTTATACCTACATTGGATTGGATTCATGTATATCCTTGAAATATTCCTTGAAACATTTCGAGAAAATCCAAAAGTATTCATAATATAGAGAAAATCCAAAAGTAGTCAAAAAACCAGAAAAATCCAAAAACATCCAAAACATGTCAAAAATCAAAAAACAAGTCAAAAATAGAAAAAAATAAAAATTATAGTTGTCATGTCGAACTACAAGGCTTCTTTGTGTATATTGTAGGAAAGGATAATCTTTGATCAACCCTTGAGGCCACTAGGTCAATCCTTTAAGTTTCCACCATAATAAATTGGCAGTCCATTTATTCATATCTCATAAATAAACAAGTCTTTGCCAGTTGAACTATGTGGTCTCTATGTGTATAATGTAGGAACTTAGGCTAATCATTGATCAACCCTTAAGTCCCCTAGGAAAAGTCCTTAGGTTAGGTTCTTGGTCAAAATATTAGAAAACGCCAAAACATTGGAAAATTGGTATATCAAAACATTTGTATTTAAAACATCTTGAAAAGCTCAAAATAGCCTCAAAACACTTCAAAATACCAACAATATTCAAAAAAACTAAAATAATCCATCCCATTTTAGGTTCACCCATGATAAACATCCACTCACAATAAATCAATCATCACCTTCAACCTTTGGCAAAACAATCAAAAACAAATATAGCAAATTTAAAAGTGTAAACTCAAACATCAAGGTCTTAAATCTAGGTCAATAGGTAAACAAGTTGGTCAACTCTTGGTATCAATAGCCTATCATCCCACCAGTCTTAACATCATCTTATCATCATGTCCTAGGATGCATCCTTCCTACAATGGACATCAACATCAGACATCACCATAGTTTAGTCTTGACTAGAGGTATGAAGAACATTAGCTTGTTTGTTTACTTGATCTTTTCTTCTAATTTATCTTATTCCACTCTTTCCAATGACCTCTCAATGATATCTAATTAAAAAAAATTAGAGAGAAAGGAATGGGGTATTGATCATTATCTTTCATTTGTTGTGCTTGTTGGATGTTCTTGTAATATAACCTTGGCGAATACTTGCTTTGTTAGGTATGTATGGAGGATATTTTGAACAACTTGTTGACTATTACATGGGAAGGTCTTTCCTTTCTATGTTTTTTTCTAAGATGTTTGAAGTGTCTAAAGTACATCCTAATAAGGTTTCATATGTTGGGTGTGAACAAGGATCCTCCTATCTATTCGATGAGTCAAATTCCATCACACTAGATACCACACCATCCTGGTTGTCTATACCTTGATGCATCATATCTGTGTGTGTTATCAAACATAAGGAAAGTTGTGTCGTTTATATCCCCAATCCCTGGATAAGAAAAAAATCATCGTCTTTCATCATCATATCTAATAGTCTTGACAACTCATATACTTATTAGACTTATGTATCTTCTTGAAATCAATGGTTGGCCCCTCTCATTCTTCTATCCTCTTTCACGCTAACATGGTATCATGACATTCACTAAAACATCAATGCATCCATCCTGCATCCATAAACCATCAACATCTTGCATAATCATGGAATATCATCATAATAGGAAAACATCATCAATCTCACATGCATTGCATCATCATTTAAGTTGTTAGGATAATATAGATTTTTTATTCTAAGCATCTTAAAAACATCTCATTTGCATCATCATCATAATACTAATCTGTTAGTCTAAGTATCTCATAACATAACCATTCATTACATCCATATCATAACCATCCACATATAAATGCATCCATACATACATCCATACATCCATAAGGCATATTTGTCATGAGCTCGACCTAAAATTGGGATTTTCACCCGATCTCTTGAGGGGGCGGTGTACCAACATCAATCTTTGAACCAACACAACTAGTACATTGCTTCAAAGAGGGGAAAAATGTCCACACTAAAATTATCAAATTCTTCTATTAATCAAATAAAGCAATTTATTAGATTAACTCACTAATGTTCATCATATTTAATTAAGTAAATCAAATTATTTAATTAAGTCCCCTAAATTCCGCTCATCTGGTTTAATAAATCAAATTATTTAAATCAAATGTAACAAACTCTTAATCCCTTCAAGTTGATCAATTCTGGATTAATTAACTCCTAATCATCATTACCCATTCTCTAGCTTTTGACTCAACCTTGGTCAAACTAAACCTCTGATTAACTAACCAACTTGCACATGAAAATATTTTTTTTAATTAACTAATTCACCTATTTTCCCTCACAAAGGCATATTCTTTGGGAATATTCCTTCAATAACTCTATTTATTTGACTTTCTTGCCCAATTATTAATGCCTCTTACAAAGGCATTAGCTTCTCTTACATCTCAACCACATGCAATAATTTTTCTTACATCCTCACCCACATCCTCTTACACTCTCAACCATATGCATTAATCTCTC
Source organism: Sequoia sempervirens (assembly GCA_007258455.2). NCBI lineage: Eukaryota > Viridiplantae > Streptophyta > Pinopsida > Cupressales > Cupressaceae > Sequoia > Sequoia sempervirens. The sequence goes on from VDFB02058242.1 coordinate 261,309,875, forward strand.
TTATATCCTTTTAACTATGCACATTCTCCAAAATGTGCACCATCCTCAGCCAATAGAATTATGACAAGTGTCCCAATCTCATTGGCTCTCTTTTAGTCCCACATTCCTCCAATATCTTCATTCTTCAACACTTCAACCCTATTTATAGAGGGCTTCTATATGAAGAAAGGATCCACAATCATATGAAAGTTTACTGTAGGCACACTCATAGCAATCACTCACTTACATGCTTCATTTTTCATCATTTTAGCTTATATTTCATATTCATTTCCATCTTGGAAGCTTATCAAGGGGCTGGGAAAGGGCATCCTTTCCACATCAAAGGAGCACAACTCCCACTATGGGATAGGGTTCACACATGCTTTTTATATGCTTTTATTTAACTTCTTTGGTATTTTATGGTCTTGTTTGCATATCTAGTATGTTTAAATATCTCATAGGAGTACTTTATTTGCTTTGTTTAAATTGACTAATGTTAATTTTGGTCATTGTTTGAAGCAAACACAGGTTAAGTGCTCACAATCACACACCATTTAATAGTTACATAATGCTTTATATCACCCTCATGTATCTCCTCCAATCCTATTCAACTACTCTTTCCCCATGTTTACTATCATTTTCCTCCCATTTTCTCCTCTCTTGCAAACATTTTCATTTTGGAGGTTTTCCTATGTATTGCACTTGTTTTGGAGCTTTTTCTTGTCTATTGTAGACATGTCATATTAATGGTATAAACACCCCTTTACCTTCTCCTACACCATCCTCATTCATTACAAGTTGTCTCCCTATTGTATAACATAGGAAAATTTTCCATTAATGCTTGTTCTTTTTCTTTTTTACGGTTTTGGTGGAAATGTCATAAACATACTCTCTTTTGGTAATTTTGTAAGTATTTTTTCTTGTGATTGATATTTCTTTCCTTCCATCTAAATGATTATTCTCTCTACTTGAATCTCAATCATCTATCCATCAATTCTCCATTATTCCCATAGGAAATTCCTTTGATTGAGATATTTCTAACATATAAACATTTCCCTTGTGTTTTACATACAAGGAGGTTGATTTATTACATTTTAACATATATTTCTATTAGAATATTTGTAATTCTAGTTCCTTTGATTATGGTTGATTTCATTACATTTTAATTAATATTTATATTATAATCTTTGTATTCCCAATTCTCTTGATTTAAACATAATGATGATGATTAATCTTCGAGAATTAAACCTGTTACACTGTATCATCCACTTACAAAAATCTTATAATTTGAATAAGACTTCTTGATAACTTTCCCTTTCCTATATCTTAGAAACAATCTCCAATTATTAGATTGAGAGCTTCTCCATGCCTATTATCATCAAGAGTGGATTCAAATTATTTTTGAGAAGTATCCAAAATAATTTGGCTCTTTGAGACAATACCTACCATCGATAAGGATGAAAATATTAAATGAATCTTCTTATCTTACATGTTCTTTATTTTTTAAAATATTTCATCTAGCAATTGAAAATTTCAAACATGTCTAAGAAAAATAGCTTTGTACATTGTTGTTTCTAGTTAGAATAGGAATTTTTATTTTATTTATATTACCATAAATTTATTTGTTTTAGATACATTAAATTTACTTCATTATGTTTATTGCAAAATCCACTGATACACAACACACATGGAATTGAAGTTCATTTTGACTCTTTGAATTCAAAATTTTAAAATAAAAATGAGAGATCCAAACACTCACAAAAATTTTAAAAATATGAAAATTGTATTAGGTTATTTAGTTTAATTTGAAAACTATAAATAAAATAGTTTATGTTTAATAGAGGATAAAATAGTTTATTAGATTAAATGCATCAATCCTCATTAACAATTCATTAAGCCATCAATTTGATGAGGGCGCAGCCCGAGACTTAGAAAATAACCCACAAACAAGAGAATAATTTTATTATTCAGAAAATGGAGCTTCTTACATGCAGAGGATCTCAAATCCCCAAGTTCTACAACACATGCAAGTTACAGAAAGCTACAGAATCACCCTTTCGCAATATGCGAGCTTGTCCCCAAAAAGTTACCCAAAAATTAGAAACCCGCCCATAAATAGAGCTCCTCATTAGTTTGGAGCCAAAACAACATTCAAATTTGAGTTTAGGCGGTTTGGCACCAAAAATTTACAACATGAAGTTCAAATTTCAAAAGAGCATTTGCAATTGTATCTTCTAGAAAGTGCACCAACTTCCCGGGGCCATAACTTTTGATCCGGGACTCCAATTCACGAACCGTTTGAACCGTTGGAAAGGTTTTGAAGTCAATAACGTGCTCAAAATCAGCTACGCCAATTTCTGCAAGTTTCGGGGCCATTCCGGAAACTCTAAGTGCCTTAAATCTAACTCAGAAAATTTTCAGGTGTAAATCTAGGAAACTAAAACTGCAATATCTTTCAACCCATGAACAGAAAATAAAAACCGTAAATTGGGAATTTCACTATGATGAAAAGGGTATCCAAAAATGTAAAAACATCTAAAAACTGAGAAACTTGAAATTTAACTATTTTTGGGTGATGCAAGATTGCCCTTACACCACTGGATGCTCCTGCATCACAATTTTAACATGAGACACTCAAGAAACGTTTAAAAAACTTGTTTAAGGCCTCTTTCTTCAATTATCTTCCCCCTTTCTTGGATTTTGTACCTAATGTGTCCTATATTCAAAGAAGATTCTATAGAAGAAAATACTAAAAAAATTATGGAATATCTACCTATTCAATTAATTCCAACCAAAGAATAAGAACCACACAAATTGAAATCCTAAGGACTAATTCAAGAAGAATTTAAATAAATAGATGAATGAATATAACAAGGATATTTCAATTGGAAGACTAACTCATAAACTATTTTCGCATAGAAGCTAGATGCAAAAAAAACATGACCCAGGAAATTATAAACATCAATCTTTACTTGTTACTAGAGTTTTCCACTAAATTATATCAAATAAATATAAAAAAATAATAACCAAAAAATCCTCAATCATCTCCTTCAAACCCCTAAAAAAAATCCTATAAGTCACAGTAGCAACCCCATTTCCATCCCATACAATTACTTCAGGATATGCAGAACCTGGAGGCTAAAACCAAGTATGTTTTGAAGACTCTGGGTTAGTTGCAGCTGGTCTTTTTGTTGGCTTTTTGGCTAGTTTTTTGTCTGAGCCTCCTAGTCTTTTGTGCGTGGCTGCTGCTTTTCTGGTTTTTTCTTTCAGTATCCTATTTTCTTCTGTTGGATTGTTTGTCCTTTTTCTTTTGTTGTAAACTTGGTGGTTTCGGGTCCCTATAAAACCCATTTTACCCTTTATCAAAAACAACACAAAATATTTTTGTAATAATTTGATTTTATCAATATAAAATATTTTTGTGTCCATTACTCTTTTTTTGTTTTATCCTCTCCTATTTAAAATATAATAAATGGTATCAAAGCTACTATTCATCTAACAAGATCTAGGGAAAGCAAGAGCTATATTGTAAAAAAATATAAAGATAAAAAAATATAAAATTTGATAAGAGGGTATGTGCAGGATCACCATGGAAAAAACAGGCCCTTAAGTGGCTAAAAATTAAGAAAATTCAAAGTTAGGAAACTTGATGTAAAAATTTGAATAAGTTATCTATATTATTTCAAAAAGATGTAAGAATAGAATCTATAGCAAATTGAATGTTGTTTCTAAACTACTAGGTTTTTTTTTTAAATCTATTTGGTGAAAATTTGAAATTTCAATGCAAGTACTTAAATTTCAGGGAAAAATAAGAAGTAGGTGTCCCACCCTAACCACAATAAAATAATAATATTTTTAATAAGATTTTAGATATAAGTAGAGAACTCATGTCCCGATGTGATGCATATTTTTCTATAATTTTTCCAAGTAAATAATTAATTATGAATTTTTATTACAACCTTTAAAAATATAAAAACTCATATGTCGACCACCTTAACTTGGTCAAAACTTCATGAAATTCATTTTTTAATCCTATAGTATTTGAAGCATAGAATGTGATGCATGTTTCAAATTCAAAAATGTGATACTGTTTGAAAGCTATAGATGTTTTTCAATCAGCCTATCAATCAAGACTTTAGTCGTAATTCAAATAGAAAATTAATAATAATTACTTATTAAATTCAAAGTAAAGCATAATTTATATTGGTGGAAAGTTGAGAATCTCCTTTAAAAACCCTTTTCATTTCATCAATTTTGGGTAAAAAAAAATTGTTAGCCACATACCCTACACATACCCATCATATCACCACTTTTTGGCCCATCACGATCCTACACATACCCAATATCCAGAAGAGATTGAAGAAAGAAGAGACCCAACAATAGTTGAACACAAAAATATTGTTGAAGAGTTGGAAGATAGACCATCATCTAGAAGGAGGCCATCATATGAAGGAAAATGAATAGTATCATGGTCAAGAAAGAAGGTGACTCCAAGAAAAAGCTATTTGATATCATGCCAAAATAAAATCTCATTTTCAATTAATAAATGTTTGTAGTTTTATAAGTTGAATGAGCAAGTGTTTTAGTTAAGAGAGTATGAAAGATTGTATATAAGAGAAACCTCTATCAAAACAAAGTATGAAAGAGATATTGATTAAACGAGATCAGAAGATCAAAGGAGGATAGGTATTTGAAGTTGTATAAGGACAAGTAAGTGTACTTCAATATTGATAAGGAAATCATATGGGTCAATGTTGTAGCATTATGCATTTGTGTGAATGAGGCCAATAGAGCCAACTTAAGCTAGGATCCCAAGTACCAATAGTTTTTATTAACAAGAAGTGTTGGAAATTTAATTCCAACTACTTCTTAATTGTTTCCTCCTCCTTGTTGTCACTTATCTACTCAAGCCTATGAGCTTTTATTTTCAAAGCTTGAACCTATCATATTATCCTTCATATCAGCAAAACAAATATTGAGCTTTTATTTTAGCATAGATTTGATTGGATTTCATCTTAACTCCTTGTAGGTTTCCCATGATTTGTGGGTGTTATGAAATATGTTATTTATGTTTCATTCTCTATTCTTCATTGATGCTTAACTCTATATACTATCTAGTCCACACTTTTGTATGAACTCTTTCAAGAGTCTAGCTCCACAAAGTTGTATGGGAGCTTGAAGTTGATTTGTACTATGGAGAAATAGCTCAAGGAGTTAGAAGAATGAAGGCAATATTTATGTTTTGAAGAACAAAGAGAAAAATCTTGTATTTGCAGTAGCAACAACCATTGATGAATGTAACAATATTTGTTATATAATGGTGTTGGTTTTTATAAGAGAGCTTAAGCTCAATCTATAAAGAGATGTAAGAAGTTTTAATAGTTGAATGGAGGAATGAAATGGTGTCTATAAGAATGAGTAGTAGATCAAAATATTTATGTAATCTATTTTTATTTAATTAATATAAAATATTTGTATTTCCATTTGTGCTTTTTTCTTGTTTTATCTTCTCCCATTTCAACTCCAACATATATCAATAGCTCTTCAAAGATATTTTTAAATATAATTAATCTAGATGAGAAATAAAATAAAGAAAAAAATAATAATAAAAGTATGTAGACTATTAAACATTTTAATATCATTAATCTCTATAAGAATGAAAATATAAAAAAATCAAAAAGTAAAAGTATGTAGACTATTAGATCATTTTAATATCATTAATTTAAGTGAGAAAGAAAATAGAGAAAAATAAAAGAAGTATATGTATTTAGCCTATTAGATAAGTTATATAGGCACATCACACTTCTACAAGTATAAACCTAACCTTAATCTATAAAATAAACCCATCACTGTGTAGACTAAATTTTTTCGTTGATAAAACAAGATCACAAAAAAAAATCATACTTTGAAATTTAAAAGCATCGAAAAATTAATGCATGAATAGAATCATTCTTCTCCTCTGAGCATAAAATTGTATAATTACATTTCTCATTTTAATATTTAATATTTCATATTCTTGATATTTAATCTCATAGCTATCATTATATGCTTGTGTATGCATTATATATCAAAAAATTTGAACAATATTTTATCTTCTTCAAGATTCTCATTTGAAATAGTTGTTCTTATATATTTGAAACTTTTAAATAAATCAATTTAAACACATAAAGAATTTGATAACCAACCCACTTTCCTTTCAACATGAAATTACAATGTTTCTAAGAATAAAGCCATGCCAACAATTGGCTATAGTTTTATTCTCCATTGATACTCTACAACAAAGATGAGTGAAAATTAAACAATTTTAGAAAAAGAAAGAAAGGAATTGTAGAAACGAAGAGGTTTAATTTGTGTGACATAGCTCAATTGACACTAGGGATTAGAAAAGAAAAATGAATATGGGCTTGAGTAGCTCTCCCTACACTAAGACTCAGAAGAAGGCCCTTCCACATTATGAGTAAGTTGTCCATATGCCTAGTTATGTCCTAAGAAAACAACTTTCTTAGCGGTTGGTGTTGTGCAACATGGGTCTGGAGCATTTCCCTTGTAACTCGCACCATCATCTAACTATTCTGACAAATCAGAATTCTTGGGGGGGGGGGTGGTGAGCAGTGTGGGTGTTTGAAAATGATGCATGAGCCTCAACATTTAGTTGAAGATTTCATGCAAATTTTTTAGTAAACAGTTAATTTTAATAATTGTTTGTATCTACATGTTACTACATGTTCATTGTAATAGTCATGTGCATGCATGAACTATATTTAGTATTGGTTATGCAAAACCTCTATAAAAAGAGGTCATATAAAATGGATTTTATTATCATAGAAATATGAAGCTCTTGTGTGTTTGTGTGTAAAATAATTGTGCTTCCTCAATTTTATGTGTTCTTTGATTTTATTTTATTTTGTGTTAGGCCTGGGCTTTGAAATCTACATTTGGTATCATAGCCCCATCAATTGTGTTTGAGGGAGAATGAAAGTTGTTGTTTGTTGAAGATCGTGGCATTGCAGCCTAAGTGGAGATATCCAGATTGAAGGTGGTAGAATTTCATGGTTGTAGAAGTATAAAGAGGACACCTCGACTTTTGCAACAAATCATAGAAGTGATGTTGAAAGGAGAGTTGCAATAGTAGATGCTAAAAAAAAAGAAACAAGGCACAGTCAAAGAAAGTTGAAGTATATCACAACAATTATAAAGATTGAAGTTGTTATTTAAAATCATTGTTTAAATTGTAGAAATAAATTTCCTAGTCTGAATGTGAAAGGTTGTTGCATGTAAAATAATTGTTGCTATTGTAGAGGAGGCCGCCATAATCTTGAAAGGAAGTCAATAAATATTTCTATAAAAGCAAAGAAAGTTGAAGCCATCACCAAGTTAAGAGAAAGTTGAGAGTGTTAGTAGACACAGATCATTGATCTAGAGTAGATGACAATAGGAAGCTATTTGAGGCACAAGGGTGCAATTTTTTTTCATATTTACAAATTTTCAAGAAGGTGAGTTTAAATTTTTTGGTTCAATTCCAGGAAAGACTGGTAAGAAGGCAGAGAAAGAAACTTCAAATTTAAAGTGTGAGAAAGATAGTTTGATGGAAGAATTAGTGAAGCTCAAAAAGTGTAATTCAGAATTGATAGATAAGTTAAAGGAGTTTTCAAAAGAAAGGTGTGAATATTTGTGTGAGAATGAAAATATGGAAAAGGAATTAGAAAATGTGAAAAAGAAAAATGAAGAGATAGAAGGTAGATTGAAGCTACTTGATGAGGTCAATAAAAAGAATGAAGATATGGAAGGAAAGCTAAATTTTCTACAAAAAAAAATTGAATGTTTGAGGTCAAAGTCATTGTTGTGTGATGTTGCATGTGATACAAATGATTTGTGTTCTTCATTTTATATGGGTGATGTAGATAAAGTTTCTTCTGGTAAATATTGTGAAGTTGAAGATGAAGATGTGTTTGAAACTAATGTTTTTGCAGCATGTGAAGCTGATAACAAAGGTTGGTTTGAAAAGAGAAAAAGTTTGGGAAAAAATTGGCAAGGAATGAGAGAGCCCATTCAGCTGATTGTGAGGCCAAAAAATGAAGGCCTAGAATATGGTGAGAGAGATAAAAGTTATGTAACAAGTGTTACAAGTTCATGCAAATTAGCTAAAAGTATGGAGTTTATGGAATGTTCTCATTGTCACAGGGGAGGACACAAAAAAGAGAAATGTTGGAATCTTCATCCTTGTACAATTTTTGGGTTGAAGAATCATTCACGAAAAACATGTTGGAATAGAGAATGGAATGGACAATTTGAGAAATATTGTATGAAGATTAATTATGGATGGGTTAATGGATCTAATTAGGGAAAAGTTACAAGTATTTTTAAAAGGTTCTATAAATCTAAATGTTGGCATGTTAAAAGAAATAAGGTGTCATATGATTTGAGAGATAGTGAGTCTTCTCTATGTTAGAGAAAGGGAAAACCTTATGATCTAAGAGAGTCTATCTGCACACTAAGTTTCTCACGTTTAGTTTAAAAAAATTCAGTACCATATTGTGAGTCTCAACATCAAAGGGGAGTATGTTTGAAAATGATGCATGAGCCTCACCGTTTAGTTTAAGATTCCATGCAAAAAATTTAGTAAGCAATTAATTTTAATAACTATTTGTATCTGCATGTTGTTGCACATTGACTATAACAGTCATGTGCATGCATGAACTATATTTAGTATTGGTTATGCAAAACCTCTATAAAGAGAGGTCATATACATAATGGATTTTATTATCACAAAAATATGAAGCTCCTGTGTGTTTGTTTGTAAAATAATTGTGCTTCCTCAATTTTTTGTGTTTTTTTATTTTATTTTATTTTTATGTTAGGCCTAGGCTTTCAAATCTACAATGGGTCCTTACCAATTCTGTTGTAGCTTGGATTACTAGCTAACTATCTTGAGAAAACAAACTTCTTGGCTACTAGTGGTGAGTACCGTGTATTGTTACCATTTCCCTTGCAGCTCAGACCACCAACTAATTGCTCCATACCTGCAAGCATATCATTGTTATATTGATTGGAGACACGAAGTGTAAATAGAAACAAGAGCACCACAAGTATTGCACTTATTTTCATGAGCATCAAACTCCCCATAATAAAGGTTGAGAGCTTTTACTAAATGAAATGTAGGGGAAAATATTTAGCTTTCGATTGAGTAATCGATAGGTAGATAAAGATTCAGATAGAATACAATACAATATAATGAGTCATTTATAGATGGAGCCATACTAGTAAATAGATTGTTGAAAAACGATGCATTCAAACTCATGGCATGACGAAGATGGTGCAAATAAAGAAATTTTTCCAAAATGGTCAAAGATTTGACTACCTTTAACAAAATCCCAAATTTTTAGCAGTGGCATCATTAATTCAAATTCAAGGGGTTTTTTTTTACTTTAAACATAAGTTATTTCATGTAACTTACTCAAACTGATTTTTAAATAAGATTTTGTTGATTACATTAGTTTTTTTTATTAGGGAAGGGTATGAGTAGTCATTATAGCTAACTTTGTATACTTTAAGTTTCTAAATGGTATGTAAGATTTTGACAATTCTTTTTGGGGCTTTTTTATGTGACTTAAGAGTTTATAGCTATTGTTTCGGCTTTTATATAGTTACAATGAACATGGGAGGATTCGTTATGTACACAAAGGTTAGAAAGTGGTTATTTCAAGGTGACACCTAATACATATTCTCTATTGGCTCGATAAGTTTTCACTTTGACCACCACAAAATTTGCACAATTGATCCAATACATATGCAAAAAATTCCCTAGTAATCATTTTCTATTGGTATCAATAAAGTTGTACAACTACTCCATTTAAGTACTTTTTTTTGTAACTACTACGTATAAAATGGACAACTATTGGTAAGTTTAGAATTTTTTAGTGGGATTTTAATTAGTATGTATCAATGAATGGTTATTTGAACATGTGAGTGGTAACTAAGGCCTTTCCCCTAGTTACATGTTTCTTCCTTAAATTTTATATGTTTTTTCTATTCTTTTAATGCTCTTCAAATGTCTCTATGTGGAGTTATTTTAAACATTATTACAATGATTAATTACCGATAATTAAATTTATGTAAACAATAAAGTATAACTTAAATTAATAAGAATTAAAAGATATAAATTAAAGTAGTTTTAAAAATTAAGTGTAAGGAGATAGATTATTTTGTTTAAAGAATAATGATGAAAAATAATATTTGATATAATATTAAATCTATACATCAATTTTTAGAAAATAATGTCTTTTGTATTCTCATTATCTTAAAATTAAAATAGACTCAAAATTTTCTATAGGTCAATCCCTAGTGGCTCATATCTAACTTTGTAGACAACAAACCTTTTCAACTTATTTCATTATAGATAGGATCAAAATATTTTGAGCTCGAAGTTGTTAGATCTCCATGGTCAAGTTCTCCTAGGTTAACCCCCTTGATACACTACCTTTATGATTATAGGTGTCTATTTAAGAACAATACTCTCAAGCACACAAATGGCCTATATGTAAATTAATTTTATACATCAACTTTAAAATCTTAAAATGATTTTCTCCTTGTTTGACCATTTGAATTAATTTCACCTTAAATTTTTTTAAATACCTAGATGTAACAATGAGTCATGCATATGTATACCAAGTCATCTCATTAAGTGTAGTGAAAAAGGTTGAGAAACTTTGAATATGGGTAAATCTACAACCCATTAAGATAAAACATGAGGATCACATAATTGACATGAGATAGAGAAATGTAAATAAGAGGAATGATAACATGTGCATGGAATTTTAGGCTCTTAATTAAGGTGAATGTATGGAAATGTATGCAAATGAGACTAGGATATAATGTTAAATATATGTGATTATGTATAAGAGGAAATGGAGAGGGTTGATGATTATGAAGTGATACAAACTAAGAACAAGAATGTTACACTTCTTTATTTATAATTCTCATAAGTCACTTCATCAAAATGACCTTAAACTAAATGGGAAATTGCATGAGTATACAAATTCAACCATTAATTTTTGTACACACTTTGAGTTGAATGTGAATCTATCATGAACATATATTTCAAAGAACATGGTCATTATTAACCAATACAAAAATTAAATATATTTTTTTATCCCAAAAGAATAATCTAGTTCATATAAAGTAAGGCTTGAATTATTCATGATGAAGAAGAAAACCACAACTCTCTCACACAACACATAGATTCCAAATTACACCAACTTTGTCAACATTTAATGCTAATTTGGAAATTACTTGTGTCAAACTAAATTGATGAAAATTGTACAATATCATACTCAGATTTGACAATAACACAAAATAACTTTATTTATTCATAAATTCATGAAAGCACACATTTACAATTGCTCATAAAATATTGCTCTCCAACTCTTCATCTTCCCTTCAAACTGGTATGGCTTCCATCCTCCTATCAACTCAATCCTCCTAGTGTCTGTTATCTCCACATTGGTTCATCACTAATTATGCAATTCAAATCAAATATAACTTAATAATTCAAATCTTGCCTTCGCGTGGCCCACTAGGCTCTCTTCTCACCACCCAAATGCAACTTCCTCTATTTTTCACTTCTTTGTGAACACTCTCTAGTATTAAATCAACATTTTATTTTGTTTTAATACTTCTTCCAAAATTGGCATTAGCTCTGCAAGGTGCATCCTTTACTTGCAACCCCCCCTTTTAGATAAACCATCATCTCTACCCATCCTTCCTTTCTATATTAAGATCCCCAGACTTATCTTCTTATTTGGCATGATTGTCCTTTTCCTCCTATATCATTTTTCACTATTTAAACTTCATGATATTATCAACTCCTCACTACTCCTAACCCTGTAGTATTTATCCAATTCATGAGCCTCTTTTACAACTCTATTCCTCTAATGTGGTGTGTGCCCCCTTGTCTTTAGTCGATCTTTTTTTTGCAATAAGCATTTAAATGATTTTTCTTCCTTCATTATGTGCCATCATTCTTTACTATTGATTGTTTTAATTTAACCATCATACATCCTCCTCCTTTCCACTCGAATTCTCTTCTTTTCCATTGGCCCTTAAACTAATTTTCAAGGCATATTAAATTTGTAACCTTTGATTCTAACTTCTATGGCCTTTCTACTCCCAACTCATCAACTATAATGTTAATGGCATCTATCAATTCAAGGCCACCTCCATCCCTGCCTGGGCTGTGCAGGAGATTGATCTCCTGGCGTGGCTAGACAACCCTCTAACCTCTACACCTATGCCTCTCTCTTCCACACCTCTGCATTTTTATATCCATATCTTTATTGCATTTGATAATGGTGTGACCATTCAGCTTCTCGTAATTTTAACTCATCTTCTCTTTGTATGAGCAACCCCTCCATTGCTACACATGTGTCCCTTCACCTTCTATGAGCTTTGGATATTTTTTTACTACCATGATATTGCAACTTAAATTATTTAAACTATTTTTCTCATAGTATGAACATGAGAAAATCAATGGGAAACACAAATTTCACAACCATTATCATGTAAATTCATTATTTTGGAATATGGTGATAATGATCAAACCTTATAAAATTCTTTTCTAATGATTCTTCAAGCTCAAATTTTGTAGTGCTTATGTAATTTGATATTTTCCTATTGAATTTCTTTGTTACTTCTGGAGTTGCATTATCACTTTCCTATCTGAAGGAAACTTTCACAAAAACTAAAGCAAAAAGAGATAAACAGAAAAAACTGAAACACCAACATTTTTGGGTGATACAGGTTCGTACCTTTGCCCGAGATGCTCCTGCATCAAATACTCTACATAATAAATTTGTGAGCATGGGCTCACAAAGGTGGAGTTAGGTGATAGAACCACCTTTTGAGACTACAAACAATCTCCAGTGAACTCCATCACTGAAGTCTGACCTCCTCTTCCAAGTAGCTCAACCTTCTCCACCAAACACTTCCTCTCTACTCTACAAGTGACTTCTCACATTCCTCTTTTGGTCACCTCTTGGTTGTACATTAAAAGTCACAACTTGTAGGTTCATACACATTGTCTAACAACTATGCCTTTTTTTTTCTTCACCTTAAGATAAACATTTCATTTCTCTCCCAAATCCTCTACAACTCTACCCTAGCAACCTCCATGCAACAATCAGACCTCAATTCTCATGAAGATTCTACTTCATCCACTATAATCTTCCATCACACAACACTTTCCTCTACACTTTCCATTCTCAATCGTTCAGGCCTCTACTCACCTACAACAATGCTTTTGAGCTTCTCACTTGCACTTCCAACTATGTGCCTTCCAACCCTCAACTACCAGAATAAAATTTATAGAATCCTTGGTTGTAGGGTGGAGTCCTTTCCTACCACCTATCTTGGCTTACCCTTAAGTCTTAAACCCATGGAATCCTTCTGGATTTTGTTGGTTGATAGATTTAGTAAGAAGCTTACTGGCTGGAAAGGAGCTCTATTAAACCAAGAGAGTAAACTTCAACTCCTCAAAGCTACTCTTCAAAAAAATTTGATTTATGCTCTGGGCCTCTTCAAAATCCCTACTAAGTTTGTGGATACTATTGAAAAGATTCAAAAAAGATTTCTTTGGTTGGGTGTTGAAGAAAAAAAAGAATGCCTCTAATAGGATGGGATCTAGTGTGTAGACCGAAAAAGGCCGGAGGTTTAGGTCTTAGAAAAATTAGAATGGTTAATAAGATTTTTTTAGCTAAACAAATTTGGAGAATATTTTCATCCTCATGGGAATGGACTAATATCCTCGCAAAAAAAAAATTGGAGAGTAATAGATCCCTTATAATTATGAAGGAATCCCATCTTCTTCCCAGAGGTTCAACCTGCTAGAATAATTTGATTAATGGAAGAAAAGTTATTGAATCTAGAGTGGGTTGGCAGGTTAGAAGCGGAAACCAAACTAGATTCTAGGAGGATAGATGGTTGTTTAATGAGCCCCTTATAAAATTTGATTCCTTTAGTGGGTGGGCTGAGAATTGCAAAGCTCTTTTTGGTTCATATGTGAAAAACTATCGTGTGGATGGAAAATGGGTGGATATGTGCCTTGTCAGTCAGGCTCGTGCTCCTATTTAGTCTTCTTTGCTGGTTATCAGACTCTGCCCTAATCAAACAGAAGATCATCTTTTTTGGAGAGATGATCCCTCAAGCAATTATTTTGTTTCGTCTGCTTTTTCTAGGCTTACTTCTTTCTAGGCTTCTCCCCCCTTCTGGTCGAAGGCTTGGTTCAAACATTTGGTCCCTAAAATCAATATCTTTTTCTGGATCCTTCTCCAAAATAAGGTGCTCATGGTTGATAACCTGTGCAAGCGTGGATTTAAAATACCTAATAGATGTTTTCTTTGCAAGATGGAGGCAGAGTCAGTGAGTCATTTTTTTCTTCACTATCCTTTTACTGCCTCAATTTGGGAAAAAATTATCTGTTACTGGCAACTATCTTGGGTTTTTTCCTTGTCTATTGAAGATTTCTTCTCTCAATGGAAAGCCCCGACTCACAATCATGTACTTCGGCACTTGTGGGATTTCTCTTTCCCTCATGTTGCTTGGGGTCTTTGGAAAGAATGAAACAACATAATTTATAGAGATAAAGAAGCATCGGTGGATATTGTTTTTGATAAAATAATCATATTTCTGAAAGAAAATGTCAATGCTATTTCCCAAAAGATTAGCAACTCCAAGAAAGCTGCTCACTCGTCCTATGATGTTAAGGTTGCTAAGGAATGGAATATAATTCTTGATTTTCCCTGTGCCCCTAAACAAGCTAAGAAGAATAGAGAGGGTGTTAGCTAGTCTTTTCCGCCTAATGGATGGGTCAAAGCCAACTTCGATGGTGTGGCTAAAGGTAATCCTGGGGCAGCAGGTTGTGGTGGAGTCATAAGGGATTCCTTTGGAAAATTTCTAGGTGTGACTTCCATCCTCCTTGGATCTCAAACCAATCACCTGGCTGAGGTTGTTGGAGCTTTTCATATTATAAATTTGGCCTATAGTCTAAATTTTAAAAACCTTTGGCTTGAAGGGGATTCCAAAAATATTATTAATTGTCTTTTAGGTAGGTCCCCCCCTCGTGGACTATTAAGTCTTGGATTGATGATGCTATCTTGACTTTAGCCAAGTTTGATAATATAAAGATTTCACATGCCTATAGAGAAGCCAATGCTGTGGAGGATTTTTTGCGAATGAAGGGGTTAGGAGAAAAGGACAGTGCACTTGGCTAAATATTAGTGAATTAAGTGTTAATGTTCGGGCCTTATTGAACTATGATGCTTCACATGGGCAAGAAGCGTGTCACCTCATTAATGATGATAGGATGGGGTAATTACATCACAATCATTAGATTGTATGGGACTGAGCTTAGTTGCTTAATCTATAAGGTTTCTTGGCATGCTTTGTGGGCTCTTAGATTTGGCGGGACCATTTCAAGTAAAGATTTCATCGTTGTTTGCCTCACTTTGATTTCCAAAATGGGTGGAGACAGGAAAAGAGTTGAGCCAAACAGCTTTGAGATGCATACTAGAAATACTAAAGTGTGGAACAAAGTAAAAAGTGGGGGTTTACTCCCTTTTCTAGAAAAACTCCATGGGTCAAATCAGGAGGCTACTAAACATTTTGAGAAGAACTGGAATAATGGGGAACTTACCCTTTTTGGTAGGAAAGTGGAGCTTGATGAAAACCTTATAGCTGAAGTGACTAGAATGTTCACTGATGGACACAAATTTTTCAGGGACAGGGTTTTCTCTGATGAAGCTGTCATTAGATTTCTGAAGAAAGAGAAGGAAAGAATGAAATTGGTGAAAATTTCTAATAGCTACTTCGAAGTTGATACCATAAAAGCACTTTGGAGGAAATTTTTTTGTGTCATCATGGAGTACATTACTGTGGATGGTCGCTACACCAAGGTCTACGGTTGTCACTTTTCCCTACTCAACCATTTCCGCTACAAGATTAGGGTTTCTTTTCCCTATTATCTTCTCTGTTCTTTGAGAAAAAGTCTAGATGATCACAAGAAAAACCCAAAAATATTTCCTATTTTTCATACAGGTTTGATTAAGTTAATTGTTGAGCATTACCAAAATATGCCTGCCCCTGCTAATTTGGATGCCCCTCCTGATTCTGAGGAGGATGATACTAAACCCAGTTGCTTGGGGAATGTGCCCAATTTGAGCCTGATTAGGATGGTCCTTAGCCCTTCCTCTGTCCAAATTGGTAAGAAAAGCCTTAACCCCCATTCTGTGAAAGCTTGCTCTACACCTAAGCCGGGAAGTTCTACCCTTGAAACTAGAAGTGTTGGAAAGAATCTATCGGGTAAAAACCTTGTGTCATACTTTGAAGACTCTCCTGATTCTGAGGATTCTAGTGCTAACAATACTTCATCCTTTGCTGCCCCGTCATCAAACAAAGATGCTAGAATTGGTTCCCCTATAACTCCCGACCCTGCTAAAACTTGCTTCAACTTAGAAAGGGAACCCACGGTGCATGTCTTGGGTTTAGCTAGGAATAATGTTGCTGACCATTTTAGAATTTCAAAATGGATCTTTCATTAAATCAATGAGCTAAAAATAAAAAAACTAGGCCCTTCAAAGTAAACTGGAAGAAATGGGAGCCCAAGTTACTACGCTTGGCAAGAAAGAGGCGAAGCAAAAATATCATGGTGCCAGTAAAGAAACCTAGAACCAAGCAGGCATGGACAGAAGGGTTGAAATTGAGCTAGATAAAATGAAAAATACTATTAAAATTATTGCAGAGCATAACAATAGGATGGTAAGACACAATGCCATCATCATCAATGTCATGACCGAAAAATTGGACAAAGCTCAATAGGGGTCTTTGGTGGTTGATCTGGAAGAGGTCAATGATAAAAACCAGGATGAGGATGTTGGTATTTCAAAGAGAACTACGGACAATTTGAAGAGGAAGGCTCCTCCTACACCACAGATGATTCAAACCTTCAAGAAGGGTGTTCAGGACATGCAGAGCCTAGAGGCTAATACTGAGTCTGTTCTGAAGACTTTGGGTTAGTTGCGGCTGGTCTTTTGTTGGATTTTTGGCTGGTTTTTTATCTGACCCTCCTGGTCTTTTGCGGGTGGCTGCTGCTCTTTCCAGTTTTTTCCTTTCGTTCAACTTGTTTTTTCTGTTGGACTTTTTAGTCCTTTCTCTTTTGTTGTAAACTTGGTGGTTTCGAGTCCCTATAAAACCCGTTTTACCCTTTATAAAAAACAATAGTAATTTTGGATTTTCACTTGTACTTAGACTATCCACAAGTTCTATCACAAGCTACCTCATGTTCGACGATCTGCTTGTGTCCCCAAAACCTTTACTCACTTCCCTCTCCACCCACAGGTCCTAATGTGAACCACCTATCTCTCGGTGCTCTATCCACATACTCAAAACCTCTGACTCTGATACCACTTGATGAGAAGAAAACCAAAACTCTCTCACACAACACACAGATTCTAGATTACACAAACTCTACCAACGTTTAATGCTAACTCAACAATTACTTGTGTCAAACTAAATTGATGACAATTGCACAATATCATACTCAAATTTGAAAATAACACAAAATAACTTATTTAGAAATTCATGAAAGCACACATTGACAATTTCTTAGGAAATATTTCTCTCCAACTCTTTATCTTCCCTTCAAATTGGCCTAGCTTCCATCCTCCCATTGACTCAATCCTCCTTGTATACACTGCCTCCACACTGGTTCCTCACTAATTGTGCAATTCAAGTGAAATATGACTTACTAATTCAAATCCATCCTTCATATGGCCCGCTAGTCTCTCTCCTCACCACCCAAATGCCAACTCCTCAATTTTACCCTTCTTTGTGCACACTCTCTACTATTAAATCAACATTTTCATGGAAAAATCCAAGAAAAAATCCCCAAACCCAGACTAGGCTGTGCAAAAAACTACAAAACTGATGTTTTGTTTCCCAAACAACTGGGATCAAACCAAATTGCGGAAGCACAAACAATGCAAGGAGACATGGAAATTTCTTTTATATTCAATAAGTTGGAAATGACATTACAAAAAAGGTAAATTTTAAAATTCAAAAAATAAAATCTAAACTACAGACTACAAACTATTAACAGCTATCTGGAAGCTACAACCAAAATTCTAACTGTTAGGAGCTACATAGAGATCTACCTAGATAAATCACTTCTCAGACACATAGAAATAAAAAATATAGTTGTTGATGTTCAAGAGATTCTCTCAATCACATAGAGAACCCACCAAAAAAAAAATTCCTTTCCTCGGACTACTGCTGCACAAAACTAATACATATTCTATTCTTTAGACTACCCTACAGTACGTTGATATCTGATGTTGGGCACACAAATTCCCCCCAAATTGTCAAACTCGCCTAAAAAATTTAATTTTTTTGTAGACTGTGTTGCACATCAAGAGCAAGTTGGGAAAGATATCTCAAAAAAAAGTCTTAATGCCCCTGACAGGTAGGTGGCAATGAGAGGAGGCTCAGGGGTAGTTAATTTCTCCAAAACTCGCCCTTTTTCCTAATCCAATAAAAAATGATCAATCCTAATCCAAATCAACAATGCCCAAACTTTTCTTAGGTTCTCAAAGTTGTCCCTACTCAAAGGGTTGGTGAATATGTCTGCTAGCTGCTGCTCAAACCTACAAAATTCCATTCTAATTTCACCATTTTCAACCAATTCTCTGATAAAGTGATACCTGATTTCAATGTGCTTTCTTCTTCCATAAAAAATGGGATTTTTCATCAAAGTTGTTGATGAAACATTGTCACAAAATATTGTTGTTCCATCCTCTTGTTCTTCTCTCAAATATACCAATATTTTTCTTAGCCAAATAGTTTGAAATGCTATTGCATTTTTTGCTATATACTCAGCCTCGACTATTGATAGGGAAACTATGGGTTGCTTCTTGGAAGCCCATGAGATAGCTCTCAAACCCAAATGAAACATGTATAGCATGATGTGCTCTTCCTATCATCCAAACTTCCTTCCCAATCACTATCTATGTATCCAACCAACCCAAACACATTTGATACTGTGTACAAAATGCCATATCCTTTGGTGCCATTCACATACCTTAGGATTCTTTTACTTGCTTTCCAATGGATGTCTCTTGGATTCTCCATAAATCTTGAAATAAGACTCACTCCATGCATTATATCAGGCCTAGTTACAATCAAGTACATCAAACTTTCAACCAAACTTTTAAACATGGTCGGATCCACATTGCTACTGCAAACTTCCTTGCTCAACTTTATACCTATGGTTGTTGGTGTTGGGTCAGGCTTGCTTTCAAGCATCCTAAATCTCTTCAAGATTTCATTTGAATATTTTTCTTGAGAGATAAATATACCATCATGCATTTTTTTTACTTCTATTCCTAGAAAATATCTCAAGATACCTAAATATGTCATTTCAAACTCTCTTTTCATGGCTTCTTTTAAATAAGCAATGAGGAAATCATCATCCCTAGTAATAACTAGATCATCTACATACAAGACAACAATCAAAATCTTACCATTTGTTGCCTTGATGTAAAGAGTGGGCTCACCATCACCTTTGCTAAAGCCATTTCTCATCAAATATGAGTCAATCTTATTGTACCATGCCCATGGAGCTTGCTTCAACCCATAGAGGGACTTCTTCAGCCTATACACCTTATGTTCTTGACCCAAAACTTCATATCCAAGTGGCTGCTCCACATAAACTTCCTCTTTCAACACTCCATTTAGGAAGGTTGACTTCATGTCCATTTGAAACACCTTCCATTTGTGCTAGGCTACAATTTCTATGAGTTCTTGCATGGTCTCATCCTTGCAATGGGGGAATATGTCTCATCATAGTCTCTCCCAAACTGATTTTTTACCCCTTAACCACCAATCATGCCTTGTGACACTTTATCCTTCCTTTAGCATTTCACTTAATCTTGTAGATCCATTTCACCCCAATAACTTGCTTGTTGGGAGGAAAATCAGTTAGCTCCAATGTGTTGTTCCTCTCTATTGCATCTATCTCCTCATACATGGCCTCACACCATTTCTCCTCTTTCACAGCATCCTCAAAATAAATTATATCACCATGAGAAAATAGTTAAAAATTCATGTTCTCATCAAAATCTTCATTATACCCTTCAATTTGGTAGATCTCCCTTAGAATCTTAGTCTTCTTTGGCATTAGGGAGGTGAGAGTGGGGTCTAAAATTTCACTACTACTGTTGTTCTACTGAATAGACTTGGGTCTGGAGCTCTTGGGAGCTCTCGAGAGCCAATTCTTTGGCTATCTGTGGTTGCTTTCCTTTCTATCTGCTCATGTTAGGAGCTTTCAAGAGCTATCGGGAGCTCTCTGCGGCCAATTCTCTAGCTATCTATGACTGTCTTCCTAACTGTCTACCTATGTTAAAAGCTATCAGCAATTGACCAAAGCTCTCTCCAACTGAATTCTGAGACAATCTATTTAACTGCCTGTTTGAGTCAAAAACTGTCAGGAGCTATTAGGAGCTAACTGTCTTTGCTACTGTAGGATCTTTCTTATCTTCATACTCATCTTCTTTATCATCAAGCGTCACTCCAACTATGTTACCTAAAGATGTGTCCACTAAGCCATCCCAAGACTCATTTTCAATGAACTCCACATCCCTACTAATCACTATCTTCTTGGTGATTGGGTTGTATAATCTATATGCCTTGGATTCAGGACTATATCCCATGAAAATGCACTTCTCATCCTAGTCATCCAATTTCTACCTCTTTTCTTTGGGTAGGTGATCATATGCCACACACCCAAACACTCTTAAGTGCTCAACCGTCCACTTGCATTTTGTCCATGCCTTTTATGAGATTCTGTCATGAACTGCCTTTGTTGGACTTTTATTTATTAGATATACAACTCTTTCTACAGCCTCTCCCCAATATTTATTTGGGAGTCCCTTTGCTTTTAGCATGCTCCTTTCCATCTCCATGATGGTCCTATTATTTCTCTCAGCCACTCCATTTTGTTGCAGAGTATAACTGGGTATTAGCTCCCTCTCAATGCCATTTTTCTTACAAAAATTCACAAACTGATTGGAGGTATACTCTCCTCCTCAATCAGACCTTAGGACCTTAATCACGTGTCCACTCTCCTTTTCAGCCTAGGCTTTAAAAATCAAAAACTCATCAAATGCTTTAGATTTATGTTGCAAAAAATAGACCCATGTCCTACTGTTATAATCACCAATGAAGGTCATAAAATATTGTCTTTTACCAATAGATATGATTTGCATAGGGCCTACCAAATCCATGTGCACCAGCTCCAATGGTGCTCTTGCCCAAGTGTAGAGTTGCCTGATTGAAAGGGTTTCCTATGTTACTTTCCCAAAATGCAATCCTCACACTTAACATTAGGCTCTACTATTCTTGGAAAACCATCAACCATTTTCTTCTTGGAAAAAAGTCTTAAGCCAACATAGCCTAAGTGTACAAACCTAAGATGTCATAGCTTGGAGGGGTATTGAATGGTACTCCTAAGGGCTATTTGTTGTATTGCTTGTTAGGGTTAGAAAGGCAGATATCTAACAATTGAATGCAGTTTTAATTAATAAACAGATAAACTAAAACACACACAATATAAATCATAACACAAAGATTTAACGTGGTTCACCCAATCCGGGCTACATCCACCAAACCGCAGCCATCCAATACTTTTATTATCCAGTGTAAAACTTATTACAATCTTGTGAGTAATCGTGTTTTTCATCATACTGTAATACCCATTCGAACCCCTTTTTAACAAGCTTACAAGCTTCCACATTTTGGGTTCTACAAAATCGGATTTTTCCTTTCTTGTTGATTTTTCCCTTTTTCGGTGATGACGCGAAAAAGTAGGAGGAAAATTTTTCTTGGGGGCTACCACCCCCAAACCCCTGCCCAGGGCCCAGCTGACCCCGGACCCCGACAAGGATACGTGTCAGGGTGTACAGTATACCATGGGCTATACAGTATAGCATGATCAGTCGCCACATACCAACAATCTCCCACTTGGAGACTGATTAGGCTCCACACCAACACAATCTCCCACTTGGAGACTGATCTTGGACAACACTGCTGCAGTTACAGCTCCCACTAGAAATAAGTACCTTGAACCATGTTGCTCTGTTATACTTGAATTCAACCTTCAAGCCCAAATGAAGCTGAAGAGGATCTCAGCTTCTCCCTTATCACCGCCTTCGTAAACATATCCACTGGATTGACATCTGTATGTATCTTGTCCAACTTCACCTATCCATCCTCCAACACTGACCGAATGAAATGATATCTCAATTGTATGTGTTTTGTTTTAGAATGAAAGGAATAATTCTTTGCAATATGTATAGCACTCTGGTTGTATGTAAACAAGTAATTTCTAGCATGTTGTTTGCCCAACTCATCCATGAAAAGTTGCAGCCATATCATCTCCTTTTCCGCCTCTATTGCAGCAACATACTCTGCCTCTGTGGTGGATAAAGCAACCACCTTTTGCAATCGATAAATCCAACTCACTGCTGTCCCACCAACTGTAAATACATAATCTATGGTACTACGCCTGGTATCTATATCCACTTCCAAATCTAAGTCAACATAACCTTGTAAATCAGTATTAGAGCCCCCAAAACATAAACATTTATTGGATGTACCTCCAAGTACCTGAGAATCCATTTTACTGCATTCCAATGCTCAACTCCAGATGACTCAAATACCTTCTAACAACTCCTACAACATGTGCAATATCTGGTCTTGTGCATACCATGGCATACATTAAACTACCTACAGCTGAAGCATATGGTACCTTGGACATTTTTTCTTCCTCCTCTTATGTCTTCAAACACATATCCTTAGTCAATTTAATATGACTAGGCAAAGGTGTGCTAACAACTTTTGCATTCTCCATATGAAATCTCTGCAACACCTTTTCAACATAATTAGCTTGAGATAAAAAATAATTTTCTATTTTTCTTATCTCTACAAATTTTCATACCAAAGATTTTTTTTGCTGCCCCCAAATCCTTCATAGAAAAAGATTTTGCTAACTGTTGTTTTAGCTCACTTATGTGATCCATGTTAGACCCTGCTACAAGCATGTCATCAATATATAAACATAAAATAATGTAGCTGTCATTAGCCAAACTCTTAAAAAAAACACAATGGTTAGAATTACACCAATTGTAGCCTTGCTCAGCCATAAAACTATCAAGTTTCAAGTACCATTTCCGAGGTGTTTGCTTCAAGCCATATAAACTTTTCTTCAATCTGCACACTAGTTTCTCCTTACCTTTGACCTCAAATCCTTGTGGCTGGTCCATATATATTTCCTCTTCCAAATCACCATGGAAAAAGGTTGTTTTAACATCAAGTTGTTCTAAATACAAATCTTCAGTAGCCACAATACTTAAAACAATACGAATAGAAGTCATTTTAACAATTGGAGAAAAAATCTCATCAAAATCAATACCCTTTTTCTGTGCAAATCCCTTTACAACTAATCTGGCTTTAAATCTTTTCTTACCTCCATCCTCCTCTTTCAGCCTATAAACCCATTTGTTTGGTAAAGCCTTTTTACCTACAGGCAACTTGCATAATTCCCAAGTCTGATTTTTCAGCAAGGAGTCCATTTCTTCTTCGATTCCATTCTCCCACTGAACCTTGGTATCCACCTGCATAGCTTCATCATAATATTCTGGTTCACCAGCATCAGTTAGCAAAATAGTATACAAAGAGGGAGAGAATCTTTCTGGAGGTCTACTTATCCTTGAAGATTATCTAACAGAAGTTTTTGTTATTTGTTGTTGTTGTTGTTGCCCAGCATGAGGAACCATTGAAATATCATTGTTTGGAATATCATCCAACACTGCATAATCATTTTCTTTCTTCTCATGCTACAGCAACAGATCTTTGTACAAAAATTTCTCATTGAATATGACATCCCTGCTTCTCACAATTTTATGAATTTCAAAATCCCAAATCCTATAACCAAATTCATCAATGCCATATCCAACAAATATACATTTCTTTGATTTTGCATCAAGCTTGGTTCTATTTTCATAATATGCATGTGCAAATGCTTCACAACCAAGGGTTTTGAGAAAAGAATAACTCACCTTCTTACCTTTCCATGCTTCCTCTGGAATACCACAACCCAAAGGATTAGAGGGACCTCTATTAATTAAATAAACAGGAGTGTTTACAGTCTCTGCCCACATTTTTAAAGGCAACCCAGCATGCAATCTCATAGTCTATGCACGCTTCATTATTGTTCTTTTCATGCACTCAGCCACTCCATTTTCCTGTGGAGTCCTTGGAACCATTTTCTTCTTACGAATACCATTAGAGGAACAATAATCTTAAAAAAAAATTCTGCAATACTCACCAACATTATCAAATCTGAGATATTTTATCTTGTTACCTGTCTCATTATCAACCAAGCTTCTCCATTTTTTAAAAGTTTCAAATACATCAGATTTCTGCCTAAGGAAATCAATCCATACCTTCCTAGTTGCATCATCAATGAATGCAACATAATACAAAGAGCCACCGAGAGAAGATACCTGAGATGGTCTCCATACATCTGTATGCACAAGCTCCAATTTCTCATCTTTCTTTTTTTTCCCATCCTTGAGAAAACTTACTCTCTTTTGTTTTCCATACACAACTTTCACAAAAATCCATATTAACACATTTTAGACCTAGTAAAACATTATTTGAATGAAGTATTTTCATACCTTTTGCACTCATATGCCCAAGTCTATTATGCCACAGTGTTGATTCAGAATCCATAGCAACTGTATGATCTTCTACCTGCTAAACTGCAACAACTGTTCCTGAACATTGGTCTTTTTTCGTAACAATTAAAGTAGAAGGAACAGTATGACCTGTACAAAGATATAAGGTGCCTACTTTTAGACCTTTTTCTCCCGTGATACCAAAATGTCTAACCCATTCTAAGCAATTAAAATGCAATGGAAAAACATAAGGAAACACCTCAAGACTAGCCTAAGAAATTTGTAAATGCAAAGAGGAAAGTGTTAAATGAAGACAAATAGATATACCTCCCTTTTTGCAGCTGAAACTCCTTGTTTGGCCCTTGATTTTGATTTGGTTTGTATGCTCTTTGATGGCTCTTGATATGGCTAAATGCAAGTCTTGACTATATGCTTGAATGTAGATGCAAATGGATGAATGTTGATGGCTAGATGAGTGCACAAAATGGCAGCATTTAGTTGCAAAATGACTAAGTCTCCCAAATGGCTTAGAGGATGGAGTATTTATAAAGAAACTTGAATTCTCTAGAGAATTCAATGGTTGGGATTTATCCAACAAGGTCAAGATGAAGGGCTAAGGTGAGTTGAGGACTCACAAGCCCTCACATTTTGACATGTGGAATGTGAGATGGCTAAGGGTGAGATGATGTGTCAGTGATGTGGAAGGGAGGTACATGATGTGGAGGAAGGACAAGTACCTTCCAAGTACATTGGGAGATAAGAAGATTCCTTGGAGGAATAAATGTGAAATAAAAATTCACATGCTTGGGAGAATCTAGTGGATAAGAGAGAGTCTCCAAAAAGGTGGGAGTTTGTCACATGTGACTTGATGTGACAAGTCAAAGGTTCTAGAAGATGCATGGGAAAAGGGGATTCTAAGAATAATAAAAGTGAATTAAAAATTCACATGGGGAAGAGATGAGCCTAAGGTGAATAAAAAGGAATTAAAAATTCCTTGGGGGGTGGGGAGAGTTGACCAAGGTACTAATTAGGTTTAACTAATTAGTAATTAGAGGATAATTAGGGGTTAATGTGGATTAGAAGCCAACTTGCAAAAGTTGGAGGATGTGACATATCCTAATCAAGGATTAGGCATGTGCACATCCTTAATGAAGAGATTAGGAGATGGATTAGGATTAAATAAAAATGACATGTGAGGAATTAAATATATGTAATATTTATTTAATTCATTTGATGAAAAGGGGATTAAGGAGGGTAAGGTATTTAATTATTTAATTATTAATTACATACCTTAGGGATTTGGTAGAATTAAAGATATTAATTAAATAGTAATAATATTACTTAATTAACTCAGATAAGAGGATGTTTAGATGAAAAGTGATAAATTTGGATAAATTAAGTGTCCAAATTTGGATGTCTACATTTTTCCCCTTTTTGAGATGGTGTTACGAAGTAGCATCATTTCAAAGAATATTAAAATATAGAGCCCAGAAGGAGATGGTTAGATTGGGAAAGATGCCCCAGTCATCAAAGGGATGACTAGGAAGAAATATGATGGAGGTGGAGATGAAGCTTAGGGATGAGGATGCCCCCTCGAGAGGACATGCAGGTTCAAGAGAACATGGATGTGCTCTTGAAATGGATGAGATGATGAAATGGGAGATGAGGAAGATGATGCAAAGGGATGGATATGAAAGGATGAATAGGCAACGGGAGGACAAATGGATGCAAGGATGAAGAGGATGTTGCCCCAGTCAAGGTACATGCCAAAAGGGGTTGATGATGGATGGAGTGTTGCCAATGAGGGAATGAGAGATCCTGAAACAACATGAGGATAGGGAAGGATACATCCCAATGAGTGGTATTGATGAGGGAAGGATACAGCCCAAAACACCACTAAAGGATAGGGAAGAATACCTCCCGATGATGATGATGATGAAAGTGTTGTTGATGAGGGAAGGATATATCCCAAAACAACACTAAAGGGATAGGGAAGGATAGAGATGGACGATGATGATGATGATGGGGATGATTGGATCAAGGCTTGTAACAAGACTACGAACAAGACCAAGGATGTGATTAGATGATTCAGGCTAAATGGAATGGATGGGGATTGGGTAGAGATGTGTGATGAGGATGGAGGAATGGATGGGGGGATTTGGATAGATGAGAGGATGGGGGATGCATGCAAGATGATAGAAATGAAATGCAATCCTAATGCAATTTGCCATCTTCGGAGCACTGATTTTTGCTATAGCATAAGACACCAAGTGCCAAGGTATGTGGAACCAAGGCGTATTAGTGTCTAATGCATGAAACAAACACAACAGAAAAGAAGGCTATCCCAACACCCCAAAGTCACCATGACTTTGGTCGGGCCAGGTATTGGAATAACCACAAGCACACGAGGATACCCCAACATAACACAAGACCACAAAGATCTTGGTGGGTACTATGTGGGACAACCAAGAAGACACAAACAAACAAAAGATCAAGATATGCCCCTATGTGGACTAGTCAAAGCACACCATGATATGATGGATCAAGGCAACCGTGACAAGTGATGATAGGGAGCTCAAATGATAAAATAAATAAATCCAAAAGTATCAATAGATCGCAATCAATTTCAAATGTTTGTTTCCATAGGATCAAGGGGGTGGATGGGATTGATGAGGTCTGTTAGGAAGGATGCATCCTGTTGAGACCGAAGATGATGTATACTAGACTAAAAGATTGTTATGATGTGGGATGCTCAAAATCGATTGGATCTCATGATACAAGTGGATCTCGTTTGTTATGAACCAGCTGGATAAGGGCATAGCTTGATGACATGACACAAGGGAGACAAGACATGAGACTGGCACACCCTAAAGACCTAGGGGCTTGGGGGCCGATCAAAGATTAGCCTTGCCTATGTGAAAGCGCAGAGCCCTTGTAGTTCGGTAAAAGGAAGATGATTGACCATGATGGAGACTTCGATGGATGAAAAAATGGAAAAATAAGAAAGACTGATGAGATATGATAGAGGATCCCTAGGGGCAGATAAGTGATCGACCTTTCCTACGTGAAAGCGCAGGGGCAATGTAGTTTATTCAACCAAAGGCTGATGATAGACCAAGATGGAGAATTTGATGGATGATAAAGATAGGATGGAGAAAAGGAGCAAAGTGGATAATGGTGATAGATGATAAAAGAGCAGATGGACAAAGCAGAAAGACCGACGCTAGATGATAGAGGAGCCCTAGGGGCAGATCAAGTGATCGACCTTACCTACGTGAAAGTGCAGGGGCAACGTAGTTCGACCAGAGGCTGACAATGGACCATGATGGAGACTTCAATGGATGACAGGATGGAAAAAGAAGAAAGACCAATGATAGATGATAAAGGATCCCTGGGGGTAGATCAAGTGATCGACCTTGCCTATGTGAAAGCGTAGGGGCAACGTAGTTCGACAAAAGGTTGTTGACTGACCATGAATAAAAGCAGAAAGAGGATGATGAAGACTGATGGTGGATGACAAGGACTGGAGAGACAAAAGCAAAGACTGATGATAGATGATAAAATAAAGGAGTGGATGGACAGAGTAGAAAGACTGACGCTAGACAATAGAGGAGCACACGGACAAACCAGAAAGAATGACAATAGGTGATAAAGGAACCCCAGGGGTGGATCAAGTGATCGACCTTGCCTACGTGAAAGTGCAGGGGCAACGTAGTTCGATGAAATACCAAAGATAAATGATGGATAAAGGATGATGACATGATGAGTGGAGGATGATGATAGGATAAGTGGATAACCTATGGGACCAGTATGATGAGATAGGATAAACTTGTTGGATTGGATAGGATGATGACGATCACATAAAGCTCAGGGATGGGATAGCTATCCAAATCATTAAAATGACTTGGGAGGATGGTATGATGGGGAGATGAATATTGAGAAAGGATAAGAGATTGAAAATATGTGTAAAAGAAGTAGAAGTGATGGAAATGAGATAAATGACATTGGGTTGCATGGAGGGAGGCCTATAACCAGATACCAATGACAAGGGATTGTGAGATGGGATGAGGATAAAGATGAAAGAATGGATAGAGATATAGGGATGAAGGATGGGAGGGATTGTTTGGATGGATAGGAATATAAGGATTGGGAGATGAAAGGAATGCTAGTATAGATGGATATGAAGATAAGGATGGGGAGATGGAAGGGATGCTGTGATAGATGGATAGGGATATAAGGATTGGGAGATGAAAGGGATGCTAGGATAGATGGATACAAAGATAAGGATGGGGAGATGGAAGGGATGCTATGATAGATGGATAGGGAGATGAAGGGATGTTATGATAGATGATGTCTCCAAGGACTATATCACAAAGGAAGCAGATGCCTCCACTCTAGCTATGTCATATATGATGAGGCATGAGGGATGGAAGATGAGTGGATGGGAAAAGGAGATAACTAGAGGAGGATAGGATGGGTGACCAAGGAATACAACAAAGCATGGATGAAGGGAATGTATACCAAGAGGTGGCCAAAGCATGTATAGATAGGTGCCCCTATTTTGATCAAGATCACAAGAAGGATGGAGGGATGGGATATGATGGTAGGATGCGGAAGATAGGTATAGCAGGAAGATAGGTGCATAGCTGGAAGCATAGTGGATGGAGGGAATGCATATCAGAAAGCTGCCCCCAAGTGTGGAAAAGGACGAATGGGGATTTACGCATGATGCCTGTTTACTAGGTTTTCATCATGGTACTTATCCAAGGTGCTTGTTTTCCAAGTTTTCACCCTTGGATGAATTATTTCTCTTTACTTTTTTTTCTTTTGACTTTTTTTTTTGGATTTTGTGGATTTTTTTACTTTTTTGGATTTTTGTGGATTTTTTACTTTTTTGGATTTTTGAAATTTTGGATATCATGCAAAAGGAGATGGATAAGGATAAGGAGGTGGATAAGCAGATTAAGAAGACATGTGATAAGGAGGTGGATGAAAGACTTAAGTATCAAGTTCCATACGAGGTATTAAGAGCCCATGTTTGAAGCGACTATTGGATGTTAGTACAACCTTATTAGGATAAATGGATTATGCAAGAGGATGAATTAGAGGGATTTGAGAGGGGAGATACATGGGATAATGGATGGGGTGTTGGAAAGTGTATGGATGGAATGATGGGGTGTATATGTGATGGGGAGATGTGTTCAGGACCAACATTGGCACATGTTGTGGTGGATGTGAAAAGATAAGAAGAGTAATGGATGGAGAATATGGGGTGGTGAAATTTGGAACATAAGGACCCAAAACAGACTTAGGAGATGAAAGGGGTGTATGACTAGCTTTTGGATTAGCAACTTTGGATGTTCTTATAGATTTTTATTTGATGGCATTGCATATTTTTTCTTTGGGATCCACATGGTTTTGATCTTTGCTTTGGTGGGCCTTTGTGGCCTACGGATTTGATTTAGATTTAGATTTTTCTTCTCTTCACCATGTCTTTTGGAGGGGACATGGGGAGCCTTAGATTCATGTGGATGTTTGGATTTATGCATTTTTTCTTTAACATCCAAAGTGCTTTTAGTAGCAATGGGATGGGTGTGAGGAGATGGATGATGTGGAGATGGAGGTAGGAGTATGGGGATTATGTGTAGATGGAGGATGTTTAGGTATGTTCCTTTGTTGATCTTGATTATGGGATATGTGAGAGGGATTTTTATGATGGATGAGATGGATAGGTGATGAATGGATGAAAGGATGGATAGGATGAGATGGAGGAGGTGATTTTAGGTTATAGGGGCCCAGAATAGACGTAGGACCTAAAGAAAACATGGGCATGGTAGATGGAGGATTGAAGATGGTAGATGGAGGGATGTAAGGACCCAAAATGGATGGAGCAGATGAAGGAGGAATATGGACGGTTGTTTTGAGGTGATACGATAGAGGAGGAGGGATGGCAACATATGATTTGGTGGAGTGATGGAAAGAGCCTATATTTATTTTGGAAGAGGCTCGTTGAGGACGTCTAGAGGTTGTACCAACATCTTTAGATTGTGAGTCTTGGGAAATAGGTCCAAGACCTTGCATGCAGATTTGTTCTTTGACTTGGATGGGTTCTAAGATACCTTGCTCATGAAGGCCTAGACCTTTTCCTTGATAGTTCATTTTCTTGAGCATGCGATCCATGATAGGATTTGTGTTATTCTGAAAACATGATGCGAGTCCATTATTAGGTGGAGGATGATGGGTGGTAAATACACTGTGTTTTTATTCTGCAAGGAGGCCACCATGGAAGAATGTGAGAGTACCAAGGGGATATGCAAGCGGTGTGGGGATAGCAGTTTTAGGCGATGATGGGGGATCATGAGAGGGAGATGATGGGATAGCAGCATTTGGATGGGTGATATCACGAGAGGGATTAGGGGATATGATAGGATTTGGATTTGTGGTAGTCAGATCATGCGATGGAGATGGAGCGATGGAAGCTTGAATGACAAGGGGATCATGGGGATCATGGGATGGAAGGGATGGGGGACTATGATCTTGAGGTGGACTAGATGGGATGGTAGGATCTTGATCTAAAGAAGGGGATATGTTGGCATGCTTTGGATTAGGCTCTTGGCATGACTCATCGTGTGCGGGAGGCATGATAATGGAGTCTTGGTGGAGCTCTTCAAGTGGGGAAGATGGAGGGATGGAGGATTCAAAACATTCATGGGAATGGATTTTAGTGACACTAGGAGTGGAAGAATTTGATTGGATTAGGGTGTCATTGATGGGTTCGATGACTCTTGGAGAAGGAAGTGGGTGTTCAGTCGGTTCAACAGATTTAGAAGATGTGATGGTAGGAGATGGGGGCTCAGTGGATTCAGAGGATGTGATGGTAGGAGATGGGGGCTCAATGGATTTAGAGGATGTGATGGTTTCATCACTGATAGGTGTTGGGTGGAGAAAGGTCTCATCACTAATGACCGTGGATGATGGGTTGGGATGACATGATTCCATAACTTCAAGGTGTGGAGTGGGAGATGTCTTCTTTGTTATAAGTCCTTGGAGAACTTTTGGAGTGAAAAACTTGAATGCTCTAGGCTGAGATGGTGTGGTAGGAGTGGATGAAGGATTATGGATTGGTGGATTAGGATTAGATGGGGGAATGGGATTGGATGCAAGACTTGGAATAGATGGGGGATTAAGATTAGATGAAGGGTTAAGAAATGGTGAATTAGGATATTGGGATGGTGGATTAGGATGGGAAGATTGAGGTGGCGGATGGAGATATCGAATTGCGGATGTCAGATTAGGATAAGGATAGGTTGGTGTGGATGTTGGATTAGAATAGGAAGGTGTGAATGTAGGATTAGGGTGGGTAGATTGGTATGGAAGATTGGGGTAATGGGTATATGCAGATGAAGGATTTAGATAGGAGGATGTGGATGGGGGATTAGGATAGGGGTATTGAGATGGTAGACTAGGATAAGAGGATGCGGGTGTTGGATAAGAGGATGATGTAGATGAAGGGTATGATGGATATGACAAATATCCCTTGTCAAAGGTAGCATAAGCAACATGATTAGGCATGGATGAAGACATAGCAGGATAACTCGAAGAGGTGATTGGATTTTGGAAAGCGGGTGGAGAAAGCTTACTAGCAATGATAGTGTCAAGGGAATCTATGTCATATTCCTCTTGATCGACAAGACTTTCATTATCGTTGTCAATGTAATGAGGGTTTCCCTTGACCACTATTGATGGAGGATAAGGATTCATGATGATGAAAGAAAGGATAAAGAGGATGGGTCAACTATTTGGGGTGGAAATGGACTGAAGCTCAAATCAGGATTTAGGTTAAGCTCATATTTGGATTGGATTAAAGCTCAAATTAGGATGATTGGATGATGTGATGGGATTGATTCTGACGATTGACACCGAATCTTCTTTGAGATGGAAGTAGATTGATTAGGTTGAAGGTGATGTGATTGGATTGGATCGATCGATGATTGATAAGATCGACTGATGGATAGGATAAGATGACTACAAATCCCATTCAAAGATTATCTTAGATGACCTAGGATACTGATTGATCGGATAAAAGGATAAATGGATGATTACGGCACCGAATCCACTTTGAGATTGAAAATGGATTGATTGGGCCGACGATAATGATTATCTTAGGACGGATGACAATCCTAAGCAGATGTTGATGATGACGATCAGATCAGACACTTAGGTCAATTTGGATAATAACCTGAAACAAAGTTCAGAGAATTTCTAGATGGGGAAAACAATGATTTGATTGGATAAATGGATGATAGAAATGGATGAATGATTACTTAGAATGAGTAAATGACTGCTAAGAACAGATGAATGACTCTCAGAACAAGAAGATGAAAGCTCAGAATGAATGATAGATTACTCGGAATGAGTAGATGATTGATCGGGATTGTAGAACGAGAGTTCAAAATGATTGAAGGTGGTGTGAAATGGATGAACGTTTACTCGGAACGAGTAAACGGATGATCAAAATGATAGAATGAGAGTTCGGAATGATGAAAGGATGTTTGAAATGGATGAAAGTTTACTCGGAACAAGTAAATAGATGATCAAAATGATAGAACGAGAGTTTAGAATGATGAAAGGATGTGTGAAATGGATGAACGTTTACTCAGAATGAGTAAACAGATGATCAGAATGATAGAACGAGAGTTCAGAATGATGAAAGGATGTGTGAAATGGATGAAAATTTACTCGGAACGAGTAAACAGATGATCGGAATGACTGAACAAGATTTCAAAATGATGAAAGGATGTGTTAAATGGATGAACGTTTACTCGAAACGAGTAAACGGATGATCGGAATGATAGAACGAGAGTTTGGAATGATAGACGAAGGCGCAAAATGGATGATCAGAATGATAGAACGAGAGTTTAGAATGATGAAAGGATGTGTGAAATGGATGAATGTTTACTCAGAATGAGTAAATGGATGATTGGAATGATAGAACGAGAGTTCGGAATGATAAACGAAGGTGCAAAATGGATGAACGTTTACTCGGAACGAGTAAATGGATGATTGGAATGATAGAACGAGAGTTTGGAATGATGAAAGGATGTGTTAAATGGATGAACGTTTACTTGAAACGAGTAAACAGATGATCATAATGACTGAATGGGGGTTTGGAATGATGAAATGGGGTTTGAAATGGATGAAGGTTTACTCAGAACGAGTAAACGGATGATCGGAATCGGAAAACCAGAGTTTGAGATGATAGATGAAGGTTCGAAATATATGAGTGTTTACTCAGAACAAGGAAACGGATGATGGAAAAGGGAGAACAACTATTCAGAATGGATGAATGAAAGGTTGAAATGACTAAACCTCATATTAGGGTTTTGGTTAAGCTTAGATTGAGATTAGATTAAAGCCAAAATTAGGATTGGATTGAAGCCTAGAATTATTGGAGGATGTGATGGGATTGATTCTACACCAAGTTCTGGGGCGTAAAGAACGTAAGGTGCTGACAATCAGATTTTTGTAGATTTGGCAATTTTTAAAAATTGTCAAATTTTGCCATTTTAGGAAACCTCACGAGCGTACTTTTGAGAGTCCAATTTTTTTCCAAAAAATACCCAAAACAAAGATAGGATGAATTTCCAACTAACATCCCCAATTTGAGACATGCATTTCGAGTTATTGACAAAAAGGATTTTTCAAAATGCTTGAAAAAAACACTAAAGTGCGATTTTTCAAGATAAAGTTTGAGGCCCCAAAAATGTGGTGAAACAGGGTCCGAGGGACTTCTAGTCAGTCAGGAATCCACATGCCATCTCATAACGCAACCACCTGTAAAATTTCAGCTCAAACGGACACCCGAGTCAAAAGTTATGGCCTCCAAAAGTTTCGACACAAAAATCAAAATTCTCAAAATGAAGTATAGATGATTAGGATGGATGATTTGATGCTAGATATGGACTCTAATGATGTTCTAAGTGCTGGAATTAGGATTGTATTGAAAGAGATGATGGGATTGGTCGGATTTGGGAACTGGATATGTTTGTTTGCCAAATTTGTGCAGAGGGGCGATTGTGCCCTCCTAGGGCGTCTGTGCCCTCCTGGGGCATTTGTGCCCACTTTTGGGGCATCTGTGCCCTCCTAGGGCATCTGTGCCCCCTTCTAGGGCATTTGTGCCCCCTCCTGGGGCGTCTGTGCCCCTGTCTGGGGCAACTGTGCCCTCACAGAGGGGCAGATTCGCCCCACTGTGGGGTGGACTCTTTAAGTGGGTAAACGGGCTGTTAAAACGAAGAGACGGGCAATTGGAATGGGGTGTTGGATAATCGGATTGAGAAAATAGATGATCGTATTTGGAAAAATGATTGGAATGGATGAATGATCAAGCACTTGAAACTAATGATTTCTTAGAATGGATGAATGATTGAAAGTTTGAAACGAGTAAACAATTGATTGGAAAGGATAAACAACTCTTAGAATGAGGAGATGGATGCTTGGAATGGATGATATATTACTCAAAACGAGTGAGAGGAGGATTTGAAAGGGATGAAAGACTACTTAGTCAAACGAATGTTGGAATGGCTAAGTGAAGGTTTAGAATGGTAAAAATGGGGGTTTAAAATGATCAAATGGAGGTTTTTGGAGGCTTAGGAGGACAAAACGGAGGCTTGGGATGATAAGATAGCGGTTGGGGATGATTAAATGGATCCAAACGAGGTGATTTCGGGTGTTTAGAGGGAAAATTCACCTTTCTGCAGTAAATCAGGGGGTGCAGTCGCCCTTCTGCGGAAAATTAGGGGCACAGTCGCCCTTCTACGAAAAATTAGGGACTTGGTTTGATGAAAATGACTATGGCAAGGACTTTAAAATGACAATGATAAGGCCAATTTTTCAAAAATTTCACTGGTTTCTCACAAGAAAACACTTTCAAGCAAACACAATCCTATGATTAGTGTTAAGGGTATGGCCAAAGAGGTCTTAATCTAGGATGCACAAGGTGTTTAGGGAGTCCTCGATATACTCTCGGTACATGAGGCACAACTGTGAACACCAGCCCGTCACAAGCATGAGTCGGGAACCCCAGTGAGATACTAAAGGGCTCGGACCAACTCTTCACGTCTATCTAGGTATCACCCTAGCTTCGACGCTCCACCAATTACGACATGACTGGATTGGGGTACAACTTTCACTCTCCCCCCTTTATATACCCCATCAGTACGCGTGGTTGGAATCATCCCTTGGGGTGATGAAATCCCCAAGCAGGTCCCACTAGAAAGAAATCACTAATTGTTTCCAACTACTCCCCAAGCTCACACGAACTGCAAGGGGAAAGTGAAAACAAGCTAATGCTCCATTTGGGTAACACAAAAAGATAAACACATCAAACAATGAATATTACTCCCCCTAATTAAACTACGTTCTTAGATTAACGCAAACAACAAGGATAGTTTAAAAAGTTTGAGTGAACGGATAGCTTTGCAAACAAAAGTTAGATGTTTTATCCTGCTTTCTTCATCAACTTCACAAGAATATGCTACAAAAAGTTAGCAAAAACACCAATATCCTTGCAAGAACAGTGTTAGGGGTTAATACTTGAAAATAGCAAAAAACCGAAGCGAAAATGATAGTTTTACCTTTCAAAATGTGTTGCTTCGCAGTGACAAGGGGGCGCAGTCGCCCTTCTGCAATAAATCAGGAGTGCAGTTGCCCTTCTGCGGTAAATCAGGGGCATAGTTTCCCTTATGCAGAAAATCAGGGGTGCAATCTCCCTTCTATGGAAAATCAGGGGCGTAATCGCCCTTCTACCAAAAATCAGGGCAGTCGCCCTTCTGTAGAAAATCAGGGGCCCAGTTGCCCTTCTGCGGAAAATCAAGGGCATAGTCGCCCTTCTGTGGAAAATCATGGGCACAGTCGCCCTTCTGTAGAAAAGTGTTAGCACAAAAATTTCAGCCCAGGGGACGTAGTTTCCTTTCTGCAAAAAAAGTGTTAGCCAAAAAATTTAGTCAAGGAGGGGGCGTAGTCACCCTTCTGCAGAAAAATAGGGACGCAGTCGCCCTTCTGTAGTAAATGAGGGGCACAGTCGCCCCACTGCGGAAAATCAGGGGCATAATCGCCCTTCTACGAAAAAATAGGGGTGCAGTCACCCTTCTGCGGAAAATCAGGGGCGCAGTCGCCCTTCCATGACGTATTCCTTCAAAAACTCAACAACAACGAATGTTAAACTGAGGAACCCGCTTATGGGTCCCACTGGGCGTGCTAGAAATGTGATACCAAAATGTCTAACCCATTCTAAGCAATTAAAATGCAATGGAAAAAAATAAGGAAACACCTCAAGATTAGCCTAAGAAATTTGTGAATGCAAAGAGGAAAGTGTTAAATGAAGACAAATAGATATACCTCCCTTTTCGCAGTTGAAACTCCTTGGTTGGCCCTTGATTTTGATTTGGTTTGTATGCTCCTTGATGGCTCTTGATATGGCTAAATGCAAGTCTTGACTATATGCTTGAATGTAGATGCAAATGGATGAATGTTGATGGCTAGATGAGTGCACAAAATGGCAGCATTTAGTTGCAAAATGACTAAGTCTCCCAAATGCCTTAGAGGATGGAGTATTTATAGAGAAACTTGAATTCTCTAGAGAATTCAATGGTTGGGATTTATCCAACAAGGTCAAGATGAAGGGATAAGGTGAGTTGAGGACTCACAAGCCCTCACATTTTGACATGTGGAATGTGAGATGGCTAAGGGTGAGATGATGTGTAGGTAATGTAGAAGGGAGATACATGATGTGGAGGAAGGACAAGTACCTTCCAAGTACATTGGGAGATGAGAAGATTCCTTGGAGGAATAAATGTGAATTAAAAATTTACATGCTTGGGAGAATCTAGTGGATAAGAGAGAGTCTCCAAAAAGGTGGGAGTTTGTCACATGTTACTTGATGTGACAAGTCAAAGGTTCTAGAAGATGCATGGGAAAAGGGGATTCTAGGAATAATAAAAGTGAATTAAAAATTCACATGGGGAAGAGAGGAGCCTAGGGTGAACAAAAAGGAATTAAAAATTCCTTGGGGGGTGGGGAGAGTTGACCAAGGTACTAATTAGGTTTAACTAATTAGTAATTAGAGGATAATTAGGGGTTAATGTGGATTAGAAGCCAACTTGCAAAAGTTGGAGGATGTGACACATCCTAATCAAGGATTAGGCATGTGCACATCCTTAATGAAGAGATTAGGAGATGGATTAGGATTAGATGAAAATGACATGTGAGGAATTAAATATATGTAATATTTATTTAATTCATTTGATGAAAAGGGGATTAAGGAGGGTAAGGTATTTAATTATTTAATTATTAATTACATACCTTAGGGATTTGGTAGAATTAAAGATATTAATTAAATAATAATAATATTACTTAATTAACTTAGATAAGAGGATGTTTAGATGAAAAGTGATAAATTTGGATAAATTAAGTGTCCAAATTTGGATGTCTACAGCTACCACTAAGGCACCCTTTGTGACCTTCCAATTTTTATCACTAAATGTAACAACACAACCTTCATCATCTAGTTGCTCTTCTGAAATTAAATTTATGCTTAACTTTGAAACATGCCTTACCTCACATAGTAGCCAATGATTCCCATTCTGCAACTTAATCTTGATTCTTCCCTTTCCAACAATCTGATAGGGTTCGTTATCTCCTAAATAAACCAGCCCAAAATCCCCTTGGACATAATCAAGAAAATAACTTCTATGGGGGGTAGCATGAAATGAAGCCCCTGAATCTAACACCCAATAATCATCAACATTATCAAGGGAAAGAATCAAAGCATCCTCATCAGATTTATTACTTACCACATTTTCCTCTTTACTTCCTTCCTTTTTGTCTCCTTTATTTTTCTGAGACCAGCAATCTTTCTTCAAATGACCCAGCTTACCACAGTACCAGCAATCCCTCTTGTCTCTAGATTGGGACCTTTTGTCCTTTGATTTTCCTCGTGACTTCCCACATTTCCAAAATTGTTTCCTCTCTCCTTTGTTCTTCCCCTGCTTGATTCAAAACACTTCCTGATGTGGATGTTCCACCTGAGCTTTTCCTACAATTTCCTCACTCAAAATAACACCAACAACATCATCAAATTTCAATGTATTCGAACCAGAAACAAATTGCTAACAACCATTACCAAGCTATTCCAACTTTCAAGCAAAGAACACAAAATCAAAAGAGCCCTAACTTCTTCATCAAAGTTTACTTTTACAGAAGTTAATTGACTGGTGACCATATTAAACTCATTTAAATGATCAGTAACTGACCCACCTTCTACCATTTTCATATTAAATAAACGCTTCATAAGAAATATGTTATTCGAAGCGGAAGGCTTTTCATATAACTTCGCCAAGGTTTCCATCAACTCTTGAGTTGTCTTTGCTTTTGTAATATTGAACACCACAATTTGTGCCAAGCATAAACGAATACTGCCAAGAGACTTTCTATCCAAAATCTCCTAGTCCTCATCAGACATTGTTGCGGGTTTCTTGGTTTTCCCTTCCAATGGCTGCCATAAATCCTTCTGATAGAGATATTCCTCCATCTGCATCTTCCATAACTGGTAGTTCTGCCCATTAAACTTTTCAACCTTCTTACCCTTGTCTGCCATTACTCCCACTCAACCATGAGACCTTCCTATAGACGATAATCGAAACACAACCTGCTCTGATACCACTTGTTAGGGTTAGAAAGGTAGATATCTAACAATTAAATGTAGATTTAATTAATAAACATAGAAACTAAAACACACACAATATAAATCATAACACAAAGATTTAACGTGGTTCACCCAATCCAGGCTACATCCACCAAACCGCAGCCATCCAATAATTTTATTATCTAGTGTAAAACTTATTACAATCTTGTGAATAATCGTGTTTTTTATCATACTGTAATACCCATTCGAACCCCTTTTTATTGTTGTACACTTTTCATTCATGAGAGGTGTAGCTATGGAATAAGATGAGAAACACATCTCAATCTTGAAAGGAAACATCTAGTTCTTTGTCATTTGAATTGTTGCAAACACTTTCGTTCTCTCATTCTTGTCATAAATAATGCATTAAACCTTCTCCATTAGCATTTTATATCCATTTTGGATCAATTTTCCAACACTCGTGAGGTTATACTTTAACCTAAGAGAAAAAAAACATTCTAAATCTCCTTTATTTTACCTTGATTGGTGTGGATCATGATAGATCATTTTCCCACAGTTGGAACTAATCCATTGTTGCCCATTCTTATCTTTGACTTTACATTCTTATTAATGAAAGAAAACAAACTTCCACTACCACTCATGTGGTTGTTGTAACTATTTTCCAAATACCAATCTTCGAGGCTACCTTCTTCACGAATGTTGCACATGATGAAGGTTGTGAACTAATTTCCTTTAGCCACATTTGCATTTTGTTTTGACTGATTTTTGTGCTTTTTCTAGCACTCACTTGCATAATGGCCAAATTTATGACAGTAGTAGCATTCAACATTGTTTTTGGCATACTTCTTATTTGAACTGTTGTTCTTAGAGATGCTCACTCCCTCTTGGATTCTTTCTTGTCCCGAGATTTCTCCTCCAACATTTCCTTGTCTGGAGTTTCCACGACCTCTACCTCTTAAGCTCCTTCCACCATGTTTTTTTCTCCCCCTTCCTCTTGCATTTGACTGAGCTTTAAAATATTTCTCTTAGGAAGAAGTTACAGACCTATTTAGGTGTTACTCATGGGTTTGAAGAGAACCCATCAACTCGTCCACTTTTAAAGTAGATAGGTCCTTTGCCTCTTCAATGGCAATCGCAACTACATCAAACTTTGTGTGTAAAATTCTAAGGATTTTCTCCACAATCCTTTGGTCTTCCATGAATTCTTCATTCACCCTTAGCTGGTTTATCAAACCAAAGACTCTTGTGTGGAAGTTTGAAATGGACTCATTGTCCCTTATCAAGAGAGTCTTGAAATCTCTTCAAAGCATTTGGAGCTTCACCAATCTGGCCTTATTAGTCCCTTTGTAGCTGGTTTGGAGGATTTCGCAAGCTTCCTTTGCATAATTAGCTATTTCTATTTTGGGAAAAATGGCCTCTATCAAGGCTGCTTCTATCAAACTCAATGCTTTTGCATCTTTCCTCCTTGTTTCCTTCAACTAATTCTTCTGGTTGTTTATGAGAGTTGCAAACTATGTTGGGTCAGTAACATCCATGAACCCATTTATCAAAACTCCTACAAATCATTGACAACCATAATAGTCTTCATTTTCTTAGCCTGAACATCGTAGTTTTGTCCATTAAAGGATGGTGGTTGCTGCCAACTCTTCCCATGATCTCTAGCCATGTCTCCTAACACAAAAAATATAGTACCCAAAAAAAAAATTCCATAACTCATGAAGAAATGGGGCCTATGGCTCTGATACCATGTCAGAAAAAATACAAGATGAAATCGCCAAACCCAGACTGGGTTATGCAAACAAATACAAAACTATTGTTCTATTTCCCAAACAACTAGTATCAAACCAAATTGCTAAAGCATAAACAATGCAAGAAGGAGACATGGAAATTTCTTTTCTATTCAATAAGCTAGAAATGACATTACAAAAAAGCTAAAATTTAAAATCTCAGAAAATAAAATCTAAACTACAAATTACAAACTATTAGTAGCTATCTCGAAGCTACACCCAAAAGCCTAAGTGTTAGAAGTTATATAGAGCTCTACCTAGAGCAATCACTTTTCAAACACATACAAATAAAAATACAACTATTGTTGTTCAGGAGCTTCTCTGAATCACATAGAGAACCCACAAAAAAAAAGCATTCCTTTTCTCAGACTACTGCTGCAAAAAACTAACACATTCTATTCTTTAGACCATCCTACAGTACGTTGACATCTAATGCTGGGGACACAAATTCCCCCCAAAATTTCAAACTTTCCTAACAAATTTAATTCTTCTATAGACTGTGTTGCACGTTAGGAGCAAGTTAGGAAAGCAATCCCCAAAAACAATTTTAATGCCCCTGACAGGTAGGTGGCAACGGGAGGAGGCTTAGAGGCAATTAATTTCTCTAGCAAACATTTTATTTTATTTTAAAAACTTCTTCCAAAACTAGAATTATATCTGCAAGGTGCCTCCTTTATTCGTATCCCCCCCTTTTAGATCAAATGTCATCTCTACCCATCATGCCTTTCCATATTCAATTTTGTAGACTTATCTTCTTATCTAGTGCGATTGTCCTTTTCCTTCTAGATATTATTTTTTACTCTTTCCATACTGAAACTTCATGATATTATCAACTCCTCACTATTCCTAACCCTGTAGCATTTATCCTATTCATGAGCCTATTTTATAGCTTTATTTCTCTAATGTGGTTTGTGCCCCCTTGTCTTCATTCAACCTTTGTTTTGAGATAAGCATTTAAATTATTTTTCTTCCTTCATTGCGCACCATCATTCTTTACGAGATCAATTGTTTTGATTTAACTTTCATAGATCATCCTCCTTGCCACTTGAACCAACAATTTTGATGTGTTCTATGGACTTCTCTTGCACTCTTAGGATCTTTTACCTAAAAGGAGAGAGATAGAACCCCAAAATTGAAGTGGTTCACTCAAATAAAGGATTGTACGATTTTATTAAGACTAAATTCAATGTTGTAAATGCAATTAAGTTATGAAATTGATTGATTATAAATGCAAAACTAATGAAATATGAAATGTTTGAAAACATAGTGATGTTTGCAAGAATGAACTAAAAACATGAACAAATTAACACAAAATTGAATGAGTCTGAATAGAATGCACCTGGAGGTAAATTGCATATCTGAGAAGATTCTAGAATGCTGATAAATTCATTGTAAATCACTAGTGGGACTCATTCACCACTGATGGTGAATCAGTCCTACTACTAACAAAAACATCTAAAAACTACTTTCTGACTATTGGGAACTGAAATCTGACAAAATCACCTTTTTCATCGTTAAGGTGGGACTCATTCACCACTGATGGAAAATCAATCCTCCTCCAAAATTTTGTGAAATCAAAGGTCAATTTTGTAGCTCCAAATCTATATTTGTCTTGTTGTCAGGCTAACAGAGTCAATTTGCAGAAAATGAACTGTAGGTTGTCTCCAAGCTTGAAATAGGGTTTAGTTTACTTGAAACACTTTGTTGACTTCTTTTCCACTTTTCAACACCTAATTGTTTGATAAATATACATACAAAATCCTGTGGGATGTTGTGGTTGTGTTGTTGATATGTGGTTGTGGGTATGTGTAGGATCATGATGGACCAGAAAGTGGTGATATGATGGATATGTGTAGGGTATGTGGCTGACGACTTTTTTTACCCAAAATTGATGAAACAAAAAGGGTTTTTAAAGGAGATTCTCAACTTTCCACCAATATAAATGATTCTTTACTTTGAATTTAATAAATAATTTTATTTTTTTTATTTGAATTACGACTAAAGTCCTAAATAGGATGATTGAAAAACATCTATAGATTTCAAATGGTATCACATTTTTTTACTCCAAAACATGCATCACATTCTATGATTTGCATACTATAGGATTAAAAAAAATTGAATTTCATGAAGTTTTGACCAAGTTAAGGTGGTCAGACATACGATTTTTCATATTTTTTAAAAGTTGTAATAAAAAATTCATAATTAATTATTTACTTGGAAAAAAATTACAAAAGAATATGCATCACATTGGGACATGATTCCTCTACTTATGTCTAAAATCATATAAAAAAATTATCATTTTATTGTGGTTAGGGTGGTCAGACAAACACCTACTTCTTATTTTTTCCTTGAAATTTAAGTGCTATTGCATTGAAATTTCAAATTTTCACCAAATGTATATATATATATTTTAAATAAACCTAGTAGTTTAGAAACTACATTCAATTTTCTATAGATTTTATTCTTACATATTTTTGAAATAATATAGATACCTTATTTAAATTTTTATGTCAAGTTTCCTAACTCTGATTTTTCTAAATTTTTCGCCACTTAAGGGCCTATTTTTTCCATGATGACCCTACACATACCCTTGTCA
Source organism: Sequoia sempervirens (assembly GCA_007258455.2). NCBI lineage: Eukaryota > Viridiplantae > Streptophyta > Pinopsida > Cupressales > Cupressaceae > Sequoia > Sequoia sempervirens. The sequence goes on from VDFB02058242.1 coordinate 261,353,717, forward strand.
TTGATGTCAACACTATTAGCATTGATAAAGAAAGAGTTGCAGGTTGCCAATGGAATAGTGAAGGTCATGAAGGTTTCTTGCTCAGTACGTTGAAGATCAATCATTGTGGAATAAAGGGTTTATTTATGAGAGTATCTAGTTTATCCACTAGAAGTTTCAGAGGTACACGTGAATTTTTTATCGTGTTATGAATAGTTGTGTTCTGGCAGTTTTTATGTGGTTTCAATTAGTATTCCTGAGTAAAGTTGATGTGATTCTAGTAATTTTAGTTGTTGTGGATGTTTCTCTATTGGTTCTTATTGCTTGTGGATTCTTTTAGACCATTCTCTATCTTTGTGGAATGTTCATGTTGATCGGTGTGTTCGTGGTCGAATATTTTTCTCGTGTATTTGGGTTTTCATGTTCTTGGCCAACATGGTGGTTGTAGCGTGTTGTGGATCCTTCGAGATTAAAATTTGAATGTTTGGCATGCTCGAGGATGTTGTTTTGGGAACAACATAATACTGGTTGACAGTGTTTGATTTGAATTAAAAATTTACTTGTAAATTAGGGCTGACATTGCATATATGTTTAATATTTTCATATTTCTTGTGATCGACAAAGTTGTTGATGAAATTCATGTTGCATATATATAAGAGCAATTTTTTGAGAAAAGTGTAGTGTGTGCATAAGTGTGAGAGAGCAGAGGAAGTGAAAATGTGTGAATAATGATCTAATCATTCGATTGTAGAGAAAAGTGTGAAGAAGTTTGAGTAAAGTGTGAAGGAGTATTTCTATGCTTAAACGAAACTATATCAGGCTTTTGAAGAAGCTATTTTCTTAGTTCATACCCTGTGGATCTAATCCGTATTTCTCTTCTTTGGGCAGTGAGCCCTCCTGTATTTGAGTAGTGATCTCTAGGTAGTGTGACTGAATGCATGTGCATTCCCATTATTCTTCTCTATACTTTTAATAGGGTATAATATTGTGCACTAACATCTACCATGGTTTTTCCCCTAATAGGGTTTCCACGTCAAAATCTTGGTGTTCCCTATGTTTCTGATGTGTTGATTTTTTATGGTTTATTGTTCATGCATCAGATCTAAGATTAAGTTAAGTTAAGTTGGAAAATTTTAAATAATCTGTGACAACTGATTCACCCCCGCTCTCAGTTGTTTGTTCTTATTTTTTCAACAATTGGTATTAGAGCAGGTTCCTCTGAAGAAGTTTAAAAGCTTGAGGTGATTTGAGATGGCATCATACAAGAAGGACAACCCTAGATTTGATGGAACAAACTACTCTATGTGGAAAGCCAGAATGGAGTGTCATTTGAGGTGTATTGGTTAACCCTTCTAGAAGATTACAAAAAATAGATATACTATTCCTCATAATGGTCCTTCCACTCTTGATGAGATTAAAGAAGTTGAAACTAATATTAGGGCTATTGAAGCTTTGTTGAGTGCTCTAACGGATTCAGAAATAACAAATGTGATAGGTCTAAAGACAGCTCATGAGATTTGAATGAAGTTGGAGACTTTGTATGAAGGAGATGTACATGTGAAGGTTGCTAAGCTATAGAGTTTGAAAGGAAAGTATTAAAATTTGAAGATGGGTGAAGATAAAAATATTTCTTCTTTTATGCAAAGAGTAAATGAAATTTTGATGGGTATTAGATGTGTCGATGGTATTCTAGATGAGCAAGAAATTGTAGGTAAAGTGCTCAGATCATTGCCTCCCTCTTACAATTCAAAGGCTCATGCTATTGAAGAGTTCAAATTAGTAACAAATGTGACAAGGGATATGTTGATTGGTAAACTTGTTTCCTTTGAGTTAAGTGAATTTGGTGATTCTGCCCCTAAGACTAAATCTACGTTTAAGGCTTCTGTATCTAGAAGAAACATGCAAAGATATGATCCAAGAGAAAGTTCTATAAAAACATTCAAGTATGCGGAAGAGATGAAATAGATTGAAGAAGAAGAAAGAGAGGTTGAAGATCTGGAAGCATTGATTATGAAGAAAGAAGGAAGAGGACTGTAAGGTAAGTATAAAGGAAAGTTGCCTATTAAATGTTTCTCTTGTAGTAAAATAGGTCATTTTTCTTCAAGGTGTCTTGAAAGAGTTCCGAGGTCTAAATATTACAAGCCTAGATTTCAAAAGAAGTGTTATTTTACTAAAGGTGTAACTGATGAAGAATTTGATAAAGAAAATGGAAATGAAGATGAATGGGTTTTCATTACTATCAAGGAAAATGATCCAATGGCTACTGAATCTACTAAAGTTGAGAAAGCTCTTGCATCCTGAATTGAAGAAAAGGGTGAGTGGGTTATTAACAGAGGATGCTCACAACATATGAATGGTGACAAAAGAAAATTTGTAAGTCTAAAGAAATATGATGGTGGGGTTGTAAGACTCAGAGATAACAATGTTGGTGTGATTCATGGAAAAGGATCTATTTGTCTTGGTGGTAAACATAACACTAATGATGTCCTTTATGTTGAAGGATTAAAATATAACTTGTTGAGTGTTGGAAAAATGGTGGACAAGGGTTATGATCTTCAGTTCAAAGATGGAAGATGCAAGATACTTGGAAGTTGTAGAAATATGATTGCTTCAAGTACAAAGACAAGAGGTAAGATTTTTCACCTGTGTTCTGGTAATGTAAGTTGTTTAATTACTCAAGTAGATGAAAGTTGCTTATGGCATAGGAGGCTATGTAGTGTGAATTTTGATAACATTGTCAAGGTAAGCACCATTCGAGCAGTAAGAGATCTACCTAAGATAGTGAAGCCTGCTAATACAATATGCAAGGAATGTCAGATGGGTAAACAAACTAGAGTTTCTTTTTGGAGTAAAATGTGTCATTCTAATGGAATACTGGAGTTGGTGCATACTAATCTATGTGGTCCCTCAAGAATCAGAAGTCTACAAGGAGAAAAGTATTTTATGTTGCTTATTGATGATTACTCTAGGATGATATGGGTTGCTTTCTTAAGAGAAAAATGTGAAGCATTAGAGAATTTCAAAAGTTTCAAAGCTATGGCAAAGAATGAGATAGTGTTGGTGTAATTAATTATTAATTACACATTTGCATAAGTTTACTTAGGCATATTTAATTCCTAAGTTTTAGGTTCTTATCTTTATCTTTTGAGCTATCTTGTTGCTCAAGATAAGATTAGGTTTAGGCATCTTTGCTTTTATAAAGCAAATCATTATCATGTAATTATTGAATTCTTGAATAATTAATGTTGCACATCTTTTTGCAACCTCTGCTTTTTCTGATTTTCTCTTCAGTGGAAAGTCTTTTTGATTTGCAAATCTGATATTGGTTTCTAACATGGTATCAGAACCTTGATTTGTAGCCCCTTCTCAGATTTTTGAGAAAATCATTGCAGAGTTCGTTCGAGGTCCCTCAAGGGTTTTTCTCCTTGAGTATATTTATGCAGTGTTTTTGGATCAAATTGAGTTTTTCCATTCAATTCAGAGCACTGGAAAAGATTGAGGTTTGATGAAAGTCATTTTTCATTGGAGCTATTTTTAGTTTTGCTTCATAAATTTAGCTTCCACTCAATTGTAGGAAAAACAATTTTTGGGTTTTATAGCCAAGGTCGAAATCTGAACTGGGTATCTTTTATATTTTCGATATCTTGTACGGATTTAGAGAAAACTACTATACAAAAATTGGCACGCGTCATTTTTCTCTTGGCTGAAGGTTTAAAAAATATATTTTTTCATCTTCTCCTTGCTAGATCAAAAAAATGTTTCTGGGTTTTGTAGCCATGGTCGAAATCCAATCTGGGTATTTTTTTGTTTTTTTATTTCTTTCATGGATCTGAAGAAAACAATTGTACAAAAACTGTCGCACGCCATTTTTTTCTCCTAGCTAAAGGTTTAAAAAAAATTATTTCTTCATCTTCTACTTGCTAAATCAAAAAATGATTTTCTGAGTTTTATTTTCAGCTTCAAAAAAAATTTGGGTTTATGTTTTTGTCTACTTATTATAAACAGATTTTTTAGAAATCAAATTTGAAGATTTTTCATCATGGAGGCAGCTGTAAACCTTAGTTTGTGCATGCACTCATTTTTTTGTTTTCATGCACTAGGTTTGCATTTTCTCTTCTGTTTATGCATGTTTTGCATGCTCTCCTTTTACAATCATTGGGTTAGTGTAATAAATGAACTGATATAAAGTTCCATCAGGGGGGTTTCTTGCATAATAAATCTGATTAAAGTGTGCATGCACTTTGATCTCCATATCCATTTTGTTTTGATGGCAACTTGCATGGGTTATCTGGTCTCCTTGTTCTTTTGGCCACTTTTTTGCTCTTGCTTGACACATATCAGATTCACATCCGGTTCACACTTTAGATTGAGAGCCTATGGTTAATGATCCACATTGGATCCATCTCAGTTTGAGGGCCATGTTTTTATGGTTAATGTTCCAGAATCTTCATAGTCCTCAGTTTGGCATCGACATCGAGATACACGCTTCCAGATTATGTCATCATCTCATCTCCTATTGCTTCACAGATTCCAAGGTTGTTCCAGTTTGTGAGTTTTCCAGTGTTCCGTGGCATCAGGTCTGCTGTTGCTTTATCATGATTCCTTGAGTCAATCAGTGACTCTCATCTGGTTTCAGTAGCAAACAAAAGTATCTTTCCTTGCTTGTCAGTTTCAGGTTCCAGTGTTACTCCATAGTGTTCTTCCAGTGCTTCTTTGCAGCAGTCATCTCATTGTAGGGGGGTTTTGTCCCATTGGGTTTTCCTTCTCTACCTCATATTGCATTTGTACATGAGTACATGATCAGGCCTTGTTGCCGGGACTCATCTTTGCATAATAGTTTTACTTCTCCCTAAGTTGCACTTATGGGGGGGTGTTGGTGTAATTAATTATTAATTACACATTTGCATAAGTTTACTTAGGCATATTTAATTCCTAAGTTTTAGGTTCTTATCTTTATCTTTTGAGCTATCTTGTTGCTCAAGATAAGAATAGGTTTAGGCATCTTTTCTTTTATAAAGCAAATCATTATCATATAATTATAGAATTCTCGAATAATTAATGTTGCACATATTTTTGCAACCTCTCTACTTTTTCTGATTTTCTCTTCTGTGGAAGGTCTTTTCAGTTTGCAAATCTGATCTTGGTTTCTAACAGATAGGTCTAAAGATAAAGTGCCTAAGGTTAGATAGAGGTCGTGAGTTCACCTCTAGAGAGTTCAATTTTTTTTGTGAAGAGCATAGAATCAAAATATAGTTATCTGCTACCCAAACCCCTCAACAGAATGGAGTTGTAGAGAGAAAAATAGAACAATTCTCGATGCTTCTAGAACAATGATGATTGAAGGAAAATTTTCTCACATCTATTTGAGAGAAGCTATAAACACTGTTGTGTACACTTTAACTTGGGTAAATGTTAATGGTATTTCTGGTAAGACTCCTTTTGAGCTACAATTTGGTTATAAGCCTACTATTAAATATTTTAAGATTTTTGGAAGAAAGTGCTACATTAAGAGGGATGAGGACATATGAAAGTTCCATGCAAGGAGTGATGAAGGAATCTTTCTAGGTTATTCTACCAAGAGCAAGGCTTACTAGTACTATAACAGAAGATTGAGAAAAATGGTTGAAAGTGCAAATGTCAAAGTTGATGAGGACTCTACTAGATCATCTAGATACTATGGATATTTTTTAGATGACCAGAAAGATAGTTTAGACAAAGGGAAGAATGCTCAGACAGAATCAAGTTCAAGTTGTTCCGATAAATCAAGAAAGAGAGAAAGAGAGAAAAGTGGAAGTGCAGAAGAAAGAACAAAAGAACCAAAAGTGAGAGTGAATCCTAAAACTTCGAGGTATGTAAGATTGAATCATTCAGAGAATCAAATTATAGGAGACAAGAATAAAGGTGTGTAGACTAGAAGAAGGATTACAGAAGAGTATTGCCTGATTTCCAAAACTAAGCCTAAAAATGTCAATGAAGCTTGCAATGATGAATATTGGATAGAAGCTATAAAGGAAGAACCGATGTAGATTGAAAAGAATGATACATGGATTCTTGTTCCCAAACCTAAAGATAAAAATGTGATTGGTACTAAATGGGTCTTTCAGAATAAGCTAAATGAACAAGATGAAGTGGTTCGGAATAAAGCAAGACTGGTATGTAAAGGTTATTCACAAATGGAAGGTATTGATTTTGAAGAAAACTTTGCCCCTGTTGCCAAAATTGAAGCTGTAAGATTATTTCTTGCTTATGTTGCATATAAGAACTATAAATTCTATCAAATTGATGTGAAGTCAGCTTTTCTGAATGGTGAGTTAGAAGAAGAAGTATATGTTGAACAACCAGATAGATTTCAACTAACTAACAAGGAAGACATGGTTTTTCGATTGAAGAAAGCTCTGTATGGGCTCAAGCAAGCTCCTAGAGCATGGTATGCTAGACTAGATAAAACTTATTGAAGCTTGGATTCAATAAAGGTACTGTTGATAGCAACTTGTATTTTAAGTTGGATCATGATAAAGAGTTGATTATTGAAGTCTTTGTTGATGACATCATTTTTGGAGGAGATGATGATTTATGTATGAAGTTTGTTGATGAAATGAAAAGTGAATTTGAAATGAGTATGATTGGAGAAATGAAGTTCTTTCTGGGATTGCAAGTCACTCAATTAGATAATATTTTTTTCATATCTCAATCCAAATATGTGAGAGAGTTACTGAAGAATTTTGGCATGGAAGACTCAAAGCCTATTGGTACACCCATGGTAACCAGATGCAAGTTAACATAGAATGATGATTCTCCTAAGGAAAATCAAATAAGATACAGGTCAATTATTGGAAGATTGCTCTACTTAACTCAAACCAGACCATACATCATGAATGTTGTATGTATGGTTGCTAGATTTCAGGTTGATCCAAAAGAATCTCATGTGACTTTTGTAAAGAGAATCTTCAAATGTTTGAAAGGAACAGTTGATTTTGGGCTTTGGTATCCTAAAGATGATGATCTTACATTGAGTGCATATACTGATGTGGATTGGCTAGGAGATGTAGATGGCAGGAAAAGTACTAGTGGTGGTGCTTTCTTCCTAGGGAAGAAGCTGGTGTCTTGGTTGAGAAAAAAGTAGAATTCTATTTCCCTATCTACTATTGAGGCAGAGTATATTGATACTACAAGTAATTATACTCAAGTGATGTGGATGAAACAGATGTTGAAAGATATCAAAGTAGTATATGATGAACCTATTTCCATATACTGTGACAACTCAAGTGCAATAAATATATCAAAGAATCTAGTGCTACACTCTAATACCAAGCATATATCAATTAAGGTTCACTTTTTGAGGGAGAAAGTGAATGAGAAAGAAGTCAAATTGGAGTATGTGACTACCAAAGAATAGGTTGCAGACATTTTCTCCAAGCCATTCCCAAAGGATACTTTTGAATATCTCAGAGGGATGCTAGAGGTGATTACCCCTCTTGATATGAACTAGATATGCATTTACTTGCATCAATTTCTATGCTTAAAAGCTATATTCTTATCCGGATTGATGTTTCGGTGGCTACTACTCAGGGGGAGTAGTCAGCTGTGCAGATATGTGGTCTAGAGCATGTATGTGGGAAGATAATGTTTATCTTTACCATTGATGTCAAAGGGGGAGAAGAGTCATGTGAAAAATAATGAATTATCTAGGGAGAAGAGCCTTATGGGGTGAAGTTCATGAAGAAGTTGAGGAAGAAGAGTCAGAATCTAAGGGGGAGTAAGTGTTGATTAAGAGTTGCGTTGATGGTGTTTTTCACATCATGTTTTACCATCAATGCCAAAGGGGGAGATTGTTGGATTTTTTCGTTTTGTTGCTGATATGTGGTTTTCATTGATGTCAACACTATTAGCATTGATGTATTGAAGGTTGTATATGTAGAGGATATTGAGAAAATTGTTAAAGAAAGAGTTGTAGGTTGCCAGTGGAACAGTGAAGGTCATGAAGGTGTCTTTCTCAGTATGTTGAAGATCAATCATTGTGGACTAAAGGGTTTATTTCTGAGAGTATCTAGTTTATCCACCGAAAGTTTCAGAGGTTAGCATGAAGTTTTGATCGTGTTATGAACAGTTGTCTTCTAAATTTTTTTTTTGTGGTTTCAGTTAGTACTCCTGAGTAAAGTTGATGTGATTCTAGTAATTTTAGTTGTTGTGGATGTTTCTCTGTTGGTTCTTTTTTCTTATGGATGCTTCTAGATCATTCTCTATCTTTGTGGCATGTCCACATTGATCGGTATGTTTGTGGTCGAATATTTTTCTCATGTGTGTTCGGGTTTTCATGTTCTTGGATGACATGGTGGTTGTAACGTGTTGTGGATCCTTGGAGAATAAAATTTGAATGTTTGGCACACTCAAGGATGTTGTTTTGAGAGCATAATATTGGCCAAAGGTGTTTGATTCGCATTAAAAATTTAATTGTAAATTAGGGCCAACATTGCATATATGTTAAATTATATTTTCATATTTCTTTTGGTCGATGAAGTTGTTGATGAAATTCATGTTGCGGATATATAAGAGTGATTGTTTGAGAAAAGTGTAGTGTGTGCATAAGTGTGTGAGAGAAAAGGAACTGAAAATGTGTGAATAATGATCTAGTCATTTGATTGCAAAGCAAAATGTGAAGAAGTTTGAGCGAAGTGTGAAGGAGTATTTTTGTGCTTAACCAGAACTGTATCAGGCTTTTGAAGAAGCTATTTTATTAATTCATACCCTATGCATCTAATCTGTGTTTCTCTTCTTTAGGAAATGATCCCTCTTTTATTTGAGCAATGATCTCTAGGAAGTGTGCCTAAATGCATCTGCATTCCCATTATTCTTCTCTATACTTTTAACACGGTATAATATTGTGGACTAACATCCACCGTGGTTTTTCACCTAATAGGGTTTCCATGTAAAATTCTTGGTGTTCTCTGTGTTTCTGATGTGTTGATTGTTTATGGTTTATTTTTTATGCATCAGATCTGAGATTAAGTTAAGTTAAGTTAGAAAAGTTTAAATAATCTATGCCAACTGATTCACCCCCCCTCTTAGTTGTATGTCCTTGTTAGGGTATAGGGATTTTCCTTGATCAAATACCACTTTGGTAATCAAATCCTTAATGAAGTGAAATGAACAAGGAATGATGAATAAATAACATGCAAATTTCCTAAACTCATCACAACCTTGTTGAAGAAATCTAAAGATATGTAAATGGCTGCTCCAAGATGCTTGATTCAACAATGCTATGATGCTTCAATTCTTGAATGAGATGATTGAATGCTTGAATGAATGAGTGAATGAATTATATTTAAAATGGGTAGAAAAACACTTTTTTATACACACTTATGCCCTAATAACCCAATAATACATCATAAGCGGACATAAGGCATTTTTGAATAAAAACTCAAAAGAAAATATGAATTATTTTGACTTTGGAGTCAAGAGGGACTCATTCGCCACCCATGGAAAATGGGTCCCACGTTGGGCTTGTAAGTGGGTGTTGGGAATTAAGTCACATTTAATGTTGTTTGTCGGGTTTACATTCAAAAATACACTTAATTAAGTCTTATGAGTGCATAAAGGGGTCAAATAAAGCATAAGAAAAGTGTAAATAGTCAAATTCAGCCTAGAAAAGTGTGAAATCTTGTTATACGACTTTACAACACTTTAAAATAGGACTTGATAAGTGATGAAAAGGTGATTTTTAGGTTAATTGTAATAGGAAGAGTCTAGAAATGTGTAGAAATGTATTACAACACTTCACAATTCCTTCACAAGACATCATAATTTGAATTTTTAGGACCTAATGTGAATGCAAAAGTTACATTGCAACATTAAATTAAAGAGAAATTGGTCAAGCATCATGAGAGAAAAACCTAAAAGACCATGAAAATTTCAAAGATCCATTTTTCTATGGTACTTTTAGCCCCCACTTTAATGAGAGGATGACCTTGCTTCAAACTCACACTTAAGTAGCCATGCATATGAAGAAGGATCCAAATGCACATATGCTAGCAAGATGGAATGACAACAATCAAGAGGGATGATGAAGCCACTAGGATTAGGATCCCATGGAAAACAAGAAAATAAGAACAAAGGAACACATGTTAGTGAAAGAGAAAGAAAGAAGGGGAAAAGGTAAAGGGAAAGTCAGATCAAGCTTCGATCATTTTTTTAGCTAGTTGTGAATCAGATCTAGGCTATTTTTCAAAAAAGGAGAGTGCATACTCACTTTGGGGTGACAAAACATGTGGTGGTTTGTCAGGTGAGAAGTCCCAAAATGGTGAAGTACATACGCTAATTTGTATGCACTCACAAACACATAAGTGGCTATGGGAAAAGTTGTGCCACAAAATGGGCTTCCCACTCAACCATATTAAAGTTATACCTACTAATAAATTTAACAAGGTGTGACAAAGGAAAAGGTCAATTCGTGCTTCATGAGACAAGAAAAGCTTCGTATGCTTAGAACTCATGAACAAATGCAAAGGTACCACAGACATGCAAGTTGCATTATGCAAGGTGGCCATGCAAAAATGTAACATGTAAAATATTTTCAAAGGAGTCTTCTTAAGTTCATGTAGGTCTATCACTTAGGGAACATTGTGTCTAATGCCTCCAAGAGAGGACCAATCAAAGAATAGAATATTCACAACTTAGGGGATGCAGTGCATTGCATCAAGCCACCAAGAGGAATGTAATATGCTAAGATAGAGCACACTTATGAAGGACATCACACCCAATGTCATCCAAAAAGTGACAAACACATCGTATGAAGTGACAAGGCTACACTAAGAACCAAGAATGAAAATGAAATAATGCCAATGTATGCCCCCCACTTGAAAGGAATTGCTACACACTGTTTTGTGAGTAATTACTTTAAAGTAGAAAAGGAAAGATGCAATAAAATAAAAAAAGACATGCGAGCCAACTTGGAAAGCCCCTATGCCAAGTCATATGTTTCCAAGTAAGGTTGTGTCATGTAAATGAAAAAGAAAACAAAATAAAGGAGGGTTTCCCCCAAAAAGGAACAAACCAGACACATAAGGGATATATGGATTTGGGGTCAGTATATTCATTGCTACAATGTTGTTATTAGAGAGCTTGAAACTATCATCATTCCCCAAAGAACATAGAACTGGAAGAATGACACAAAGAGAACGAAAACAAAAAAAAAGTCCATTTTGGGTCAACATGGAAGAGACATTGCAGTCTCAACACTTTGCATCATCCCGAAAAGGAAAACACAAGCAAAAGGAAAAGGGAAAAGAAAAGAAAAAGCTTTTGGTTCAACATGGAGACATTTCAGTCTCAATTCCTTGCATCATCTCCAAAAGGAAAACATAAGAAAAGATTAAAAAGGAAAAGGAAAAGGAACCATTTGGGTCAACATGGAAGAGACATAGGGTGTCTCAATGCTTTGTGTCATCCCCAAAAGGAAAACACAAAACAAAAGTGAAAAAAAAAATGCAAAATGTACAACATATAGAAGATTAGAGATACAAATAGAAGAAGTGTATAAAGAGAGAGAGAACATCAAACACACATTACGAGGGAACACGATAGACACATATAAGCACACTAAAGAAAAGGAAAAGAAAAAGGAAAATGAATGTAAAATGATAGCAAGGCGAATGCAAGTCAACCATCTAACAATTCATCGATCTTCCAATCATGTTCAATATAGTGCAAGGGCGGTTGACTATCCAAAGCAAGAATTGCAAGTGTCGAACTAGGGGAAGTTCCAGATTATTCTCTTAGTGTAGTAAATTTATCATTTAAGCTCATGGATGATGAAAATAAAGAATTTAAATGGTTATGCACTTCTTCATCGATTTTAGTGATCTCCTCCTCATCATCATCATCATCTAGGTTAATCACGATGGGAGGATAGAGAGTAATTTCTAAGGAAGGATGTATAAGGAGTTGTGGCTATTGGATCAAATCATTTTGTTGTGAGGGTTGGACTATACTATATGGTGGTTGGTCAAGAGAAGTAGGGTGATCAGTTATGGCTTCTGTCAAAGGCAAAGGTTGATTTTCTTTATTGTTTTCAGTTTTCATTTGACAAGCAAGGAGACAATGATGACGTCTACGCTCCCTAGCACCATAGTTTCTCTTAATTTTATTTTGAAGTTGTTGAGGTGTAAGAGCAGGTTGATCCACCATAGGTTCCTTTTGTTTCAGAGGGGGAAGAATAGAAGAAACCAAAGAAGATGGGTCAATCACTTTCTCTTTGGCTTTATAAACTTGTTTAATGTGAGGATGCATGACGGGATTGGTTTCATTTTCTCTTGGGAATTTAAATGATGAAGGGGAAGTGTCTATGGTTGGGTGCTCATGAGGTTATATTATTTTTTCAATGTTGAACTCAGGCTAAAGCATTGTATCATCAAGGATAGGAGTAGTGGAAGTGGATAGGGACATGTTACGAAGAGACAATTCGGCTATTCATTTGGTGTTGAACTTTTGATAGGTTATGAAAAAGAAGTCTCTTCGAGGGGTGATGGGTTCCATAGGTTCAAGCCAAAAGGATTCTAAGGAAAAATTACCTTTAGAGGACAATGGATAAAATCCACTATGGTGTATGGTCAATATCTCATTGCCATGTGGAAACTTAAAACATTTGTGAACAACTGAAGGAACAACTTTCATTGAACGAAGCCAAGGATGACCTAGCCGCAAATGAAACTAATCTAATTGTGGAATAATAGAAAATGTTACATCCAAAGTCTTGGGTCCTATTTTTAATGGGAGTACGATCGATTCAATTGTAGGGAATGGAGAACTAGTATGTGTTTTAATCCATGCGGTTGGTTTATTATAATCATTTTGATAGAGATCGTGTAATACTAAAAACTCTTTTATGATCACATTCTCGCCATAGGTAGGATCTATTAATATCCCATTGGTGGGCTTATCATAGATGCGACCGACTATGTAAAGAGGACCATTAGGATATTTTTTCAAATGTCATGAGAAGAAAAATTAATATCAAGATATTTATTGGTTATGCCCTTATGAGGGACAATGTCTATCGTATCCACAAGTTCATCCATAAGATTAACTTGGGTAGCATTTGGAGTAATATCATGTTGTTCATTATTTGTATCAATGTTCATCACATGAGTGTTTGAAGGTTCGCTAGCCTTGACAAATGAAACATTGTGTTTAGGCATAAGGTTGGTAAAAATTTGTAAATTTTGATTAGGGGGTTCAACGGACTTATTGCCTTGATCATTGGCATCCACACTGGGAAAACGAATAGAATCAATGAGGTCTTGAGTTATGTGTTTGAGAAGCTTACATTGTTCAGTGTCATGTCCATTTTGGCAAGCATTTGGTTTAAAGGTGAGTGGTAAAGGCTTGGTGGTATCAAGTGGTTTAACGGGAGGCAAAGTGATCATCTGTTGCTAGAGCAATTGATTCATTGTGTTATGGAGAGTATTGGGTAAGGGGGTAAATTGTCTCTTTGGGTCCCCATAGGTAAAGGGAACCATAGCTTTAATAGCTACCACTTGAATCTAAACAAGTTGGGTTGGTTGCAGAGAAGGTGGATTGAACTGTAAGAAGCCTCTGTTTGGTTTTCTAAAGTTTTTCATGTTGTTTTGGCTGTTTTGTTTAGACTTCTCAACTCGATTAGAAGTGGACTTTGAATCACGACTAGTAACCAAGTTGTGATAGTCATAAAGGGTTGTGCATAAATGCATGAATGAAGGAAATTTCATCATAGTTAACTTATCTTGAAGGTGAGTGTGCAAGTTTTTGATAAACATCTTTTGGAGATGTGAATTGGGAATTTTAACATCAATTTGAGCATACAATGACTGATAACGTGAAATGAAATCAGTTACTTTTTCATCTGTGTTTTGTTTACATCTCATTAAATTAGCCATTATCTTTTTGGTAGTCATATGGACTTGGAAATGACTTATAAAGGCATCCACAAGTTCTTTAACAAGTGAATTGAATTATTGAGTAAGTTTGAAAACCACTCTAATGCAGTGTCCTTTAAGGTCCTAGGAAAAAAATTAGCTAATAGTTTATCGTCATGGAAAAAATTATTGTACAATGTTGTATAGACATTAACATGATTAGTAGGGTCTCCTTTACCTCCGTACGTCTCAAACCTAGGCATCTCAATTCCTTGTGGCATCTTTGTGCGTAAGATCTCTAAGGATAATGGCTACTATGGACATGATATGTGGGTGGAGTATTTTGACTTTGGTTAATGGTGGAGATTTTTTGTTGCATTGACGAAATGGTGCTAAAGAGTTGTGTAATGATGGGATCAGTGTAAGTGGTATGAGGTGGAAGGGAAAATGGCGATGGTGTGTATGTAATGTTAGGAGAAGTGAAAGGAACACTAAGAGGGGTGAAGGTGGGAGAGGGAACATTCGATGCCACAAAGGAATTAGGAATGCTAGTTGGGATAGTGAAAGAATGAGTCACATGACTAACCTATTGCATGGTTGTTGTAACCTGAGGAGTGGTATAGGTTGGTATGGATGCTATGGTTGAAGGAGGAGGAATGTGAGGTCCTCCTAGGCTCACAACAATGTTTGTTGATTGGGATGTGGAAGGAGCATGTTTGTTGTATATCCCAACTATTCTTTTCATAAATTTTAAGCCATCATCGCTTTCAATCAAGCAATGAAGTTTTTCTATGGAAGGTATGGTAGTGGTGAAAATATTTTCAATGGATAAATATTGTTGTAAATGTGCAAAATCCTCATGAATAATAATGACCTTATCTTGCAGAATGGAACTATTTTGTGTGTCAACATGCATGGGATGTAAAGGTGTATTAGTGGTAGTTTCCATGCCTAATGTACCATTTTCCATACTAGGAGTAGGAGCTCTTGAGATCCCAAGGTCCACAATGAAAGTGCTATCATGTGAAGCCATGAGTCTAGAACTTCATCTCACTAAAGTATTATCAATGGGGCGCCAAACACTCATACAAGTACCACAAAGGGTGAGGTGGATGCAAATGCAATGCAATCTAGGAGTGCAAAATGAAAATAATATAAATTATGTAAACTGAAATAGAAAAAAAATGTAATAGAAAACTGAAATGTAGTAAATGCCTAGAAAATGCTTGAAAATGCAGTTTAAAATGTGTAGGTGGACTAATTCGCCCAGGGTGGCGAATGAGTCCATGTATGAGATTTTTTTGTGTTTTTCAGAAAATTTAAATTGATTCTAATGCTTTTTAGATGCAAACTAAGGTTGCAAATGAAGATTTCCAATTTTTTAATGGTTTGATATTAAAAAATGAAGTCTAAATGAGTCTTTCACTCATGCAATTTTAGAAACCCTAGGATGTAAAAAGAAGACAAAAACTAATTCAATGTTGATGCAAGGACACCTAGGATGAAATATTCAATTAAAATTAGAAAGAAAAAGTGTTCAATATGTAGGTTCACCAAAATGAACCAACATTTTTTATGTGTTCTATGGAATTCTCTTGCACTCTTAGGATCTTTCACCTAAAAGGAGAGAGATAGAACCCCAAAATTGAAGTGGTTCACTTAAATAAAGGATTGTATGATGTTATTAGGACTAAATTCAATGTTGTAAATACAACTAAGTTATGAATTTGATTGATTATAAATGCAAAACTAATGAAATATACAATGTTTGAAAACATAGTGATGTTTGCAAGAACGAACTAAAAACATGAACAAATGAACACATAATTGAATGAGGCTGAAAAAAGTGCACCTAGAGGAAAATTGTAGATCTGAGAATATTTTGGAATGTTGGTAAAGTTATTGTAAATCACCAATGGGACTCATTCGCCACTGATGGTGAATCAGTCCTACTATTGAAAAAAACACTTGAAAATGACTTTCTAACTGTTGGGAACTGTATTCTAAAAAAAACACCTTTTTCAGCCTTAAGGTAGGACTCATTCACCACTGATGGCGAGTCAGTGCTCCTCCAAAATTCTGTGAAATCAAAGGTAAATTTTGTAGCTCCAGATCTGTATTTGTCTTCTTGTCAGGTTGACGGAGTCAAATATGTCAAAAACGGACTATAGGTTGTCTCCAAGCTTGAAAGAGGGTTTAGTTGACTTGAAACACTTTGTTGACTTCTTGTTCACTTTTCAACATCTAATTTCTTGATAAATATGCATACAAAAGTCTGCAAAAACACATGCAAAAGGGGGAAAATGGTTAAGGGTTAGGGTATAGGGATTTTCCTTGATCAAATCCCACTTTGGTAATCAAACCCTTAATGAAGAAATAAAATGAAATAAAAAAGGAATGATGAATAAATAACATGCAACTGTCCTAAACTCACCATGTCAACCTTGTTGAAGAAATCTAAAGATATGTCAATGGCTACTCCAAGATGCTTGATTCAACAATGTTATTATTCTCCAATGCTTGAATGCGATGATTGAATGCTTGAATGAATGAGTGAATGAATTATATTTAAAATGGGTAGAAAAACACTTATTTATACACACTTATGCCCTAATAACTGAATAATACAACATCACAGGCTGACATAAGGAATTTTTGAATAAAAAACTGAAAGAAATTTTGAATTATTTTGATTTTGGAGCCAAGAGGGACTCATTCACCACCCATGGAAAATGGGTCCCACCTTGGGCTTGTAAGTGGGTGTCAGGAATTAAGTCACATTTAATGTTTTTTTTCTGGTTTACATTAAAAAAAAAACTTAGTTAAGTCTTATGAGTGCATAAAGGGGTCAAATAAAGCATAAGAAAGGTGTAATTAGTGAAATTAAGCCTAGAAAAGTGTGAAATATTGTTATAAGACTTTACAACACTTTAAAATAGGACTTGATAAGTGATGAAAAGGTGATGAAATAGTGATTTTTAGGTGAATTGTAATAGGAAGAGTCTAGAAAAGTGTAGAAATGTGTTACAACACTTCACAACACCTTCACAAGACATCATAATTTGAATGTTTAGGACCTAATGTGAATGCAGAAGTTACAATGCAGCATTAAATCAAAGCAAAATAGGTCAAGAGTCATGAGAGAAAGACCTAAAAGACCATGAAAATGTCAAAGATCCATTTTTCTATGGTACATCACTCAAATTATCTTCTATTCCATTGGCCCTTAAACTAATTTTCAAGGCATATTAAATTTAAACCCTTTGATTCTAACTTTTGCGGCCTCTTTACTCCTAAGTCATCAACCTATAATGTTAATGGTATCAGTCAATTCAAGGTCACCTTTGTCCCTGCCTAGGCTGTGCAGGAGATTGATCTCCTAGCATGGCTATGTAGCCCTCTAACCTCTACACATGTTCCTCTCTCTTCCCCACCTCTACATTTTGTATCCATGTCTTTATTGCATTTGATAATGGTGTGCCCATTCAACTTCTCATACTTGTAACTCATCTTCTCTTTGTATGAGTAGGCCCTCCATTGCTACACATGTGTCCCTTCACCTTCTGTGGGCTTTGGATTTTCTTTTTACACTCATGATATTGCAGCTTTAATTAATTAAAATATTTTTCTCATAGTCAAAACATGAGAAAATCAATGGGAAACACAAATTTCACAAAAATTATCATGTAAATTTATTATTTTGGAATATGGTGATAACATGATCCAACCTTTCAAAATTCTTTTCCAATGATTCTTCGAGCTCAAAATTTGTAGTGCTTATTTAATTTGCTATTTTCCTATTGAATTTCTTTGTTACTTATGAAGTTGCATTAACACTAAATTCCTGCTTGAAGGAAACTTTCATGAAAAACTAAAGCAAAAAGAGATACAGAGACAAAACTGAAACAAATTTTTTTCGGTGATATAGGATCGTACAATTGCTTGGGATGCTCACTACATCAATTCATGTGTTCTTCTCCTTGGCATGAGTATTCAATAGATGCCTATAAAATATAAAAAGTATATAAATGATTATCTTATATCACACAAGTGAAAATAGGCATAGCTATAATTCAATTCAAATATCTACTAAAAATGAGAAGAGAAAGGTTAGACATTTTTCTTGTAGAAAAGATAATACTCTAGTAAACTACCCAATGGTAGGACATCATCCTCCCCTAGTGATAAATGATATCTACAAAAGTGATATCTACAAAAGTGTAGTAATGTTATATAAATATCCAATGCTACCATATAATTTAGAATATTTCATAGTGCCACATAGTATGTAGTGACACAAGTCTCTCCAGGCTAGGTTCTTGTAATTAAAGACAAATTATGTTGCTAAAATAAACTCATACAAGCTTAAGAAAATTTATTTATTTATTTTTCTATATGTAGTTATTCAATTTGTAACTAGCTTCAAATAATTATACAACCAACCAAATATTTACTAGAAACTCCCACTTAAATAAAATGTTTTATCGTAATGTCTAACACACACATAAATACAATAAATGAATCTACAATTAAATACATTTGTAACTACTCACACACACAAAGAGAACAATCTTATAGTAAAAACACACATTATGGGAGATTATAGCCTAAAACACTCTTTGATCAATACAATAGAGGAAGGCATATTTAGAATAAATTATTATTCATTTCTTTTAAAGAAGATATATCTTCATTACATATATTGATTGTAACTACAAAAAAAGTGTTTGTCAAAACCAATTACCCTATTTCCTCTTTAGTATCTCTCATCTCTAGAATCCTACACCTAGGACAAACCTCCATGGTTTTTCCATTCTCTCATATGGGTTCAAGTTCCTATTTCCACTTTTCCTAAGAGATGGTACATTGACCCTTTGATATTGGTAGTCTCCTTTAAATTTTAAATGTTGGATATTCATTTTCTTCTCCCTACTTTTTTCTTTCTAGTCACTCATAAATTATTTAAAATCCTAAAACATGGGTGTTTATTACTTACTTGCATAGGAACCAAAAATATATCATAAATTTAAATCCTCTTAAATTGAAATGTATCCCATGAAAATCTCTTTATCTCTCCTCTTCAATGTAAAATTTCTACTCATAAATATGACTAGGAGTAGATGAAACAACTCCAAAATTGAATGGTGAATTTTTTTTTTTGAATTTTACAATAAAAATATATCATAAGAGAGTAACAATTGTTGTAGGGTATAAAATGTAATTCTCCTATATCAAACTACCTAAGTAAGAAAATTATTAGCCCTTGTTCACTACTAAAATTAATTATTATCACATTTGAACCCACATAAATACATCTCTATTTGACTTAACCAAGTACCATCTTTCACTGGTCTATTCTTCAATTTTACCAAATATTATTTTTATTCTCTACCTCAAGTCTATCAAACCACTCCAAATTCTAATATAGTCTCAATATCATTTCATTATGTCTCAAGTAGTTATTTCATCCATATGTGTAGTGGTGTTTCCTCTTTATCTTGCTACTATAATGCTATCCCATTATAATAGGTATATAGATTTTTAAAAATAAATAATTGTAAGATTTATAAGGCATTTGACATATAAATTTTCTTCCACTTGAGATTTATATAAGTGTGACTTGAAAACCATTCTCATCAAAGATGAGAAAGCACCATATCCTCCAGAATTCAAATTATTTTATATCCTTAAATTGACTTGATGTTAATATCAATGGTTTCTCAAGTTAATATTTCCTCTTTTTTCTACTGTAAATATTTTATATGCTTGGAAAATTCCTTGAATCTTCAATAATTTTGACATGACCTTTATAATTTTTAAGTTCTCTTCATTTTGAAACACCTCTAGAGTTGTGGCCACAAAAAAATTAAAGTATTATTACATATACTTATTTTGATACGTTGATTATATGAAAATTTAAATTAAGATAGTCTCAACCGCATTACTTAGACTTATCTCCAAACAAGTACCTTAAAAAAAATCTCAATCTCTAGTTAATAGGTTCAAACTAGCTATCCATTTGAGTATAATATTCAAGACTAATTTTTAGATATGTACCTAATTTATTCCAAATATTTCTCCAAACGTATCCCACTAACTTGGTATAACAATTTGAAACTATATTTGGCTAAACTATTTATCCTAATAACTTCCTTATAAGATAAATTTATAAATTTGTTTATCATTACTCTTTTTTCAACCTATAAAATATGGTAATTTTGAGAATCTATTAACAACCACAAAGGTTGAATCATTACCTATTTGCATTCTTAGTAGCCCAACAATAAATTTCATGCTAATTTCATTTCTTGATATTTTTAATATGTGTAATGAGTGATATAGTCGTATTCTTTTACACCTTCCTTTTCTATACTAAAAAATTTAAATGTTTAAGTCGATGAAATAGCTATTCACCCTTTACCAAATATAATTCCTATTGAACTATGTTAAAAACTTATCAACTTTAAATTATTCCACTAATCTGCCATAATATTTATTCTTTATTATATTCTCCCTAATTTATAATTCAAATATTAAAAAAATTGTCTCCTAAATAACAATCTATCTCATATAAAGTTATCCATCAATAGTGTGCAATCAATTATAGTAGTATCAATACATAATTTAAATGGATTATTACTGTTTCAATCATGGTATCAAATCCAATTACTTTAGCCATCATCTTTGTTATCAATACCACTTTTTAACTCAATACATCTTCTACCTTAGTTGATCCCCTCCATGATACTTGAGAAAAAATGAATATCCTTCTACGATCTCCACTAATTTGATATGTCAAAAAAATGAATTTAGTTTTGATTTTCATAAATTCAAAGAATATAGATCCATGTAAACAGTAAGTCCATTAGGAAGAAAATAATGCCATCACTTCTTTAGTTCCTACATTAGAATGAAAGTATTTGTCATAGATATAATGCCTCCTCTTCAAATTATTATTATTCTCATTTAAATAATTTATGGTTATTTTGGTTCTTTTTCTAGTAAAACCTTGAAATCCTCTAAAGGGTAGCCAACCCTTATAATTAAGAATATTCAAAGTTAGCAGCCAACAAAAGGGAGATTGGGTATGTAACCTTTTATCCCCTACACTTTGGGATTCATGAAACCCGGGAGGGTGATCCCGACAATGTGTTTATAAATACCGGTGTGTCTAGGCATCAAACACAAAGTAAACATATGATTCTCCTTCAATTTTTAAAAAGATACAATACCCTAAAGGTTTGGCCGACCTTTCTAGAAGTCTCTAACTTAAACATGAGAAATTTTATGCATTAAATTCCACACACAAACATACAAATATTGATAAGTAAATTTGATTAAAATTTTGTGTTAGTTGTTGAATTGGTCATCACATTTCTAGTATAATTACCCTAATTAAACCAATTCCATATCCTTGGAACAGAGTCAATTCTAATACCCACATGGTTTGACAACAATTTTCATACATGACAATACCCATAGCCTTGAAAACACTACATTACAGTATTCCCACTTACGTCTCAAACATTTACTTCTTACTAGCATCCTCATAGATGACGTATTACAAACCTACTATTATACTCAAGCATTTACATCCATTCATTGAATTAATGAGCAAGAATAGAGTAGTACATCCATTGAAAACCAACAGAGACAAATAAGATAACCCTTGATTGTATTATTCATAGTTTGTGAAACCAGTTACATAAGAGAGAAAATTGTAGAGACTTCATACTACTATGTTATATATTATCACTATCATTATCAAAGAACCATGTACATATTGACTGACTTTATCCCTCAAAACATACTACTAGAAAGTTTAGTATTCCTTTCTATTTCTGTGTGACCCCTTCAAAGAAAAACTACCCACTGACCTCCCATATAATCAGCTTTGAAATCCCTTTTATAGAACAAGGGAGCAACAAGCATCAGGATGAATTGCACATTACATTTCACTTTCATTTTAAAACTAAATTGACCTAAATGTGAGATATTCCCTTAACAATTATAAGTAATCATTTGTAGGACAGGGGATAAAAATTTTCAAAAACCGTTAGTCGAAGAAGACCCACCAACCTTCCAAAAGGCATCATTGTCATAGTGTCAAAACTTGTATGTCCATACCAAACCCAAAGAAGTCACCATCAACACCAAAAGCACAAACTAGCCAAATGGAACCAAATTAGCACAAAGGACCAAAACCCAAACACTAGATTAGAAAGAAAATGAGGTACTACCCTACTTTGTCAGCAATAAAGTAAGTACGCCTGCTTGATGTCCTTATTGAGATTGATGAAACATCCACCACCTCATCATCCAAATTTTCCAAATCAATCAAGGCATTAAGATACTGGAAATAGCTTGAATCAGTCTAAACCTCACTATCTTAGGGATCATCTGAGACTTCAATGGGAGAATGATGCTTGCTTAGATAATCTCGGTGGTATTTTTTCTTCCTCACCGCCTCTCTTTCATACCTATCATACTTCCTCCCTTTACCTTTAACCAGTTCCTCTAAAAAAATTATAATTCTCAGATGATAGGCACACTTGACAACGTTCTACATAGATTTCATACTAGCTTTTGTTTTCTTCTTTGAAGTTACAAGAACCTTAGGGATATCTTGTTAATTCTTAAGGGAGTGTCCCTTTGAGACTCAATGGGATTGAGTCTCTTGGACCTTCGAACTGGGCTGAAAAACACACTTACTTTATCCATCTTCAGCAAAGTAACCACTCAGGACATAGACACTTCCAACAATGGATGAATTCTATCAACTCAAGAACAACTATCTCAAACTCTGTAATTACTAAGAAAAAATCTACACACTCCTACTTAGATTCTACACTCTTGAATACATCAAATGGTGAGAATAACAAACAATAAATCTTCATTAAATAGAAAAATTGGAGAGTGCCTACATTAATGTTCCAAGAAAGCTTGTGTGAGAGAGTTGAACTTCAATTGTTTAAAAGATACAATACCCTAAATGTTTGGCTGACCTTTCTAAAAGTATCTAACTTAAACATGAGAAATATTATGCATTAAATTCCACACACACAAACATACAGAGATTGATAAGTAAATTTGATTAAAATTTTGTGGTTAGCTGTTGAATTGGTCATCACATTTGTAGTATAATTACCCTACTTAAACCAATTCCATATCCTTGGAATAGAGTCAATTCTAGTACCAACATGATTTGACAACAATTTTTGTACATGAAAATACCCATATCCTTGAAAACACTACATTACAGTATTCCCACTTACATCTCAAACATTCACTTCTTACTAGCATCCTCATACATTACTTATTACAAAACTATTTTTATACTCAAGAATTTACATCCAGTCATTGAATTAATGAGCAAGAATAGAGCAGTACATCCATTGGAAACTAACAAAGACAAATATGATAACATTTGATTATATTATTCATAGTTTGTGAAACTAGTACATAGGAGAGAAAACTGTGGAGATTTCATACTACTCTGTTATATATTATCACTATCATTATCAAAGAACCATGTACATATTGACTGAATTTATCCCTAAAAACATACTACTAGAAAGTTCAATATTTCTTTCTATTTCTATGTGACCCCTTGAAAGAAAAACTACCCACTCACCTCCCATGTAATCAGCTTTGAAATCCCTTTTATAGAACAAGGGAGCAACAAGCATCGGGATGAATTACACATTACATTTCACTTTCATTTTAAAACTAATTTGACCTAAATGTGAGATATTCCCTTGACATTTATAAGCAATCATTTGTAGGACAGGGGATAACAAAATTCCAAAAACCATTAGTCGAAGAAGATTCACCAGCCTTCCAAAAGGCATCGTTGTCATAGCATCAAAACTTGTATGTCCATACCAAACTCAAAGAAGTCACCATCAACACCAAAAGCACAAAATAGCCAAATGGAACTGAATTAGCACAAAGAACCAAAAACCAAGCACTAGATTAGAAAGAAAATGAGGTACTACCCTGCTTTGTCAGCAACAAAGTAAGTACGCCTGCTTAGTGTCCCTATTGAGATTGGTGAAACTTCCACCACCTCATCATCTAAATTTTCCAAATCAATCAAGGCAATAAGATACTGGCAATAGCTTGAATCAGTATAAATCTCACTATCTTAGGGATCATCTAAGACTTCAATGGGAGAATGATGCTTGCTCAAATAAGCTGAGTGGTATTTGTTCTTCCTCTTTGCCTCTCTTTGATACCTATCATACTTCCTCCCTTTACCTTTAATCAGTTCCTCTAAAACAACTATGCTTCTTAGATGACATGGACGCTTAACAATGTTCTACGTAGATTTATTACCAGCTTTTCTTTTCTTCTTTGAAGTTACAAGAACCTTAGGGATATCATGTTCATTCTCAAGCGAGTGTCCCTTTGAGACTCAATGGGATTGAGTCTCTTGGACCTTCGAACTGGGCTAACAAACACACTTACTTTATCCATCTTCAACAAAGTAACTACTCAAGACATAGACACTTCCAACAATGTATGAATTTTATCAACTCAAGAACAACTATGTCAAACTCTGTAATTAATTATAAGAACAACTCTACACACTCCTACTCAGATTCTACACTCTTGAAGACATAAAATGGTGAGAATAACAAGCACGAAATCTTCATTAAATAGAGAAATTGGAGAGTGCCTAAATTAATGTTCCAAGAAAGCTTGTGTGAGAGCTGACAATTAGCTACTTTTATTTTTGAACCTTTGTTGTTGATCACACATTGAGACAAATGAATAGATAATCAATATGAGTGATTAATTGTGACAAAGTTAATTGTATGTTCTTGATGCCTTTCCCTAATCATAAAAACCCAAGTGGATAGACACCCACTCTACCTACATAATTAATCACATACTTAGGACTTGATAAAACTTATCGAGTCATATTTACCTACTCGCCCGTGGGAATTAATTTACTTGCAATTCATCACATCAAGACAACGGGGAGAAATCATGGTTTAACCTTAGAATATTATCTTGTACTCTTCCTTACTTCAATTTCACCTTCTCATGTGTGCTAGCCTCTGACAGAATTGATGGCTACAATCACAAAGCATTTCACAAATATCGAACATATGCCAAAAGAAACCAGTTCTAATATGACACTTGTTTTAACCTTAGTGTAGTCTTGGAAAAAATTTAGCAATACTTTATCTCCACTAAATTCTATTGAAGCCCTTGAAATATTTCATGTGGCAATTGCCCACTTACCTGCTGAGAAACAAGAGATGCAAGTGGGCCCCTCACAAGATGGTAGGGAGCGGTCATGATTGACTCACATCACCCGTCATCAACTGTTGATCTCAGTTCTTATAAGGCATTCACTATCTCCAAAGCTTGGTGGTTGCCTCCATGGAACAACAGGTGTCATCTCTCCCGCTAGCCCATGAATTTTTTAAGTATCAACTAAAGTCCAATTGGGTGGCAAGGAGTGGTGGAGATTTGACCACATTGCCCAACAACCACTGTAGATTTCCCTTTGATACCATTCATTGATCACAAAAAGATATGAGGCCCACCACATAAAGGTAACACATGTCTAGTGCTTCCTATCCTGTGTGATTACCTCACAAAAATATATAGAACAAATGGGTGCATGAGAAATGGCCTAGATGAAGACACGTGCACATTTTAGATCAGTTGTTGATCCTTTTCAAAGCTCTGCCCATTCAAACCTTTGGAAGATATGGTCCCACCATCAGATATGACACGCGAAAAAAACCTTCCAACCTACTTGATTATTTTAATGAAAAATGAAATAGAGTGGGTGCACAAGAAACAATTAAGATTTTCTTATGATGATCAAACATTCATTTCATAACCAAAATCTGTACATGCCACAAATGTTAGCTTCAAAAAAAAAGGGACCCGACTAGGTTGATGGGAACTTGACCCTTAGGAACAAAAACTTAAGACTTAAGTCATTTAACATGAAATTCTATCCCAACCAAAGGAAAATCTAAGTGATGAAAAGGCACTCAGTGACTGAAAAACTTAAACCCAAGGGCCAGTGAAAATAGTGATTCTAATGGTATAAGTGGTGACTTTAACGACTGGAAACGGGGAGCAAAAAGTCAATGTGGAAATAGAACACCCAAGGGTTTTTATACTCAAAGGTTTATTTGGAAGGTTTTTGAGAACACAAACCCTAAAACAATAATGAGGAACACAACTCTAAGCCTAAAATGAGGGTCTAAGCCAAGTATTACTAAAAAATTTAAAAGGGAAACAAAGAAATTTTTTGAAGGGTTCCATCAGTGGCTCCTATTGGGGACACATGCCTCTCGTGGGCATGGTGAGATTGAAGAATCTCAGGAAGAAGCATACCAAGCACAAAAAACAAAACCAGGACCTACTTGGACCAGACAAGAAGACCAGACCAAAATAACCAACATATGTGCAGTATTTACATAAGTTACATGGCCAAGCCAAGAGATCCAATCTCCATCATTCTTGAAGCCTCCTATGATGTGCAAGTTTTTTAGCCTGCATTTTGCAATTCCATTAGGCTTCAACTTTACATGGTGGCTCCACACCCCAAAACTTAGGGTTAATACTTCCCCCTATCAAAAACCTTATTTTCCACTATCTATATCATGCTAAGGCTGAAAACATTATCATGAATTACCCACCTACTTATCATTTTGTAACCACTATAATTGATCATTGTGGACATGTGTTTGTACTTATTGTTATTACTTGCATTCATGTCCAACTATGAACTGTAGTCAAGTATAAATTGAAATACATGATCAGTGTAGCATCCTTCCTGACTCAACTTACCATTATATTCCACTAAATACCCATCCAATTGGATGGGGAATGTGAAACATTCATAATCCACCTGATCACCATCATCACATAAGCCAATATCAAATTCATTTTTCTCATTAAACTAGAAATGCTCATACACATTCCTTTTTGGGATCCCATCTAGCTTTTGTTCCTCATCAAGCACACATTCACTTTGTGTGATGAAAGAGAAATTTTCATAGATAGGCTCCTTTTTAAATTGATGATTGCATTCATCAGAGCAATATAAACCAGTTATACTACCATATGCTTCACCTCCTTTAGAAAGTGATTCATTAGTCCCCATAGAATTTTTTCTTTCACTTAGATTAGGTCTAGTCCCATAAAAAAGCATTATTCATACCATCACAAGCATCCAAAAATACTTCTGTTTCAGGTTCATTGATATACTCCAATCCTTTCTTTCAATCATTGCTCAATTTGAAATAAAATGTTTTGAAGGATGGATCAAGTAACTCTGGATTGATATGGTCAACAGTAAGAGGTGAAAGTGTACCATTAGTGGATAGGTTTGTTGGCTCATATGTGCAATATTTCCTGCAACTTGAACATTTTATATTTTCAGCTAAGCAAATCTCTTCAACACATTCCTTGCTAAAAATAATTATGTCCATTTCTAATATGAAACTTATACATTCTATTTTTGCTTGGCACTTAGAAATAGGACCCTACTGACTAACATTAGCAACCTCATATTTTTTAACACTAAATTCAGGCCCAAGATCATGAACATAGACATTCTTATCTTGAAATTCATCATCTACCATATTTCCAATAAAATCCAATTCTGATATAGTTGAATTGCATTTCAAGAATCCATCATATGCAATCTGTTCATCTACTGATGAGGGAAAAACCTCATGAGTACTGGTATAGTTGAATCCTTTAGGAAAAAATGATTCCTTCAAGTCAACCTCACAAAAAGATTTAATTTCCTCATGAGAGTAATCAAAATTCTCATTTTCATCACCTTGGTCACCAACCTGCAAAGGCATATCAATAGTTCCTACAAGTATGAAAATATCATCATCCACACTACTAGATAGATAGTATTCCTTTATAACATCCCTATCCATTTCTAAGGGTAAACCCTTGATCTTTAATAGTAGGATGAGCACCCCTGTCATCCTAAGACATCACCTTTTGCATATATTCACATTTAGCCTCCCTAGCAATTTTGATCCAACCAATTATTTGATAAAAAATCCTAAGGTTTCAATTCCTTGCGCAAGGCACTAAGCCCTAGCTCATATATGTCATAGAATAGGTCAATACATATTGGATCTTCAGGTCATAACCTTGTAGGGATTTCCAACAAGGAATCCAAAAACCTTGTTAACAATTCATAGGGTAATTCCCCCTCATGTTTCTTCATGTTGGATAGTCTTTGAACTAACAACCTAATCATCATTACTTAAACTTTTTTGGAGTCCATCTTGAATCTACCCATGATTAATATGCTATGAGGGTGAACAAGATGAGGCATCTAAAATAATTTTACCTCGATCATCCTTTCGACCCTATATATTCCATTCATATGATGTGCAGTAGAACAACAAACACTTGCAACTTTATATCCCCTCATCATTGAATATTTCATAGTTTTTTCAATATCCATGGAAATATGGCATGCTTGATGTAATTTTGTGGGTTCCTTATCCCTTATCAAATAACTCATTTCATTATCAAATGCACCTATATACATAATTAAACATTTTGCATCACTAGGTCTCAAGTGTTCAGGAATATCTTTTACTGCTTAAATTGTAAATTTGAGGTTAAAGGAAGGAACCAACTCATCTTCATCTCATTTCATTTCCATAAATATTTTTCTTATCACATTTGTACTAATCCTTTCACCAACTTTTTCCAAAAATTCTATCATGAAGTCATCCCATGAATCTATAGAGCACACTGGCAAATATGAGAACTAGTCTCTGGCATCTTCCTTCAAAGATTGAGCAAAAAGATTCATGACAACATCCTCATAATCTACCTCAAAATCACCTATTAAATCCATGAATACATTTAGGTGTTTAGAAGCTAACTCAAAAAATTTCCCTATAAATTTAGACAAATGCTTCCTAACATCATTAGGAATCTTGTTAGGGAAACCTTGAATACTACCAAAACTTAATGGATTAAATCTCTCTATGGAAAATTTCCTTTGATGGCATGATAAGAATTGCATGCCCTGCATGTTTTTACTTGATGTTCCACTTGATGATGCATAGGAATGATACATTTTTTTGTATCCCTATTCAATCCTTACAAATCAACTTCATAATCGGTTTCCTACTACCTCATTTATGATTTTAAAATGCATAGCTCAAACACATTCATGCTTTAAAACTTTCTAAGAAGCATAGTTTAGGAATAAGCATACTTCTTAAACCTAATTCAAATATGACAAAGTACACCTTAGAAGTATGTAAAATAACTACCATCCCTCTACTTGTGCTTAACTCACATAATAGGGAAACAAAATTTTCACCAAATAATTTCAATATGGTTTTCACATGGATTTATCTCTTCTTGAAAACCAAAATAGGGGAAAATACCTGGATACACTACAATTATTCTGAATTGCACCCCTCACTGGAAAACCTTGAAGATCTAGAACTTTCTTCATGCTTTTGTCAGGTTCTTATGCATAGAGTCAACACCTCCTTTATAAAGGAACAAAATTCCACAATATGAAGTTTCCTTCACCAATGAATTTCACTTCAAACTTCTTTAATCAATAGAGTCACAACAACTTTTCATTCCATTTTACTAGAATATTTCAAATGATTCACACTGGCACAAAGATCTTTGAAGTTTCCACCCACCTCTAGTGATAAATTCTAAGATTATTCATGGACTTCTAGTAGATCTTGAAAAAATTAGAAATTCTTCAAAGGAGACACAACACATTCCCTCAAAATCTCAGAAGATTGACTCATTGATACAAAGCTAGGATTGAAAATATAATTCTTTAACAAATATTTGACTCTTCAAGGAAGGATGATCCTCTATCAGAATTTTCTCAGGTCAATCCCCAATAGAGTCGCCATTTCTATTGGTTATTTTTCCAATAGAACCTTCAGATCCTCTAAAGGGTAGCCAACCCTTATGATTAAGAATATTCAAAGTTAGTGGCCAACAAATAGGAGATTGGGTATGTAACCTTTTCTCCCATACACTTTGGGCTCTGTGAAACTCAGGAGGGTGATCCCAATAATGTGTTTATAAATACTGGTGTGTTCAGGCATCAAACACAAAATAAAAAGATGATTCTCCTTCAATTATTTAAAGGATACAATACCATAAAGGTTTGGATGACCTTTCTAGGGTATGTTGAGGATCATCATGGAAAAAACAATCCCTTAAGTGGCAAAAAATTTAGAAAAATCAGAGTTAGGCAACTTGATGTAAAAATTTGAATAAGTTATCTATATTATTTCAAAAATATGTAAGAATAGAATCTATAGAAAATTGAATGTAGTTTCTAAACAACTAGGTTTATTTTAAAAAAAAAATATATTTGGTGAAAATTGAAATTTCAATGCAGTAGTACTTAAATTTCATGGAAAAAATAAGTAGGCATCTGTCTGACCACCCTAACCACAATAAAATGATAATATTTTTTTATTAAATTTTAGATATAAGTAGAGGACTCATGTCCAGATGTGATGCATATCTTTTTGTAATTTTTTTCCAAGTAAATAATTAATTATGATTTTTTTATTACAAATTTTAAAAAATATAAAAACTCGTATGTATAACCACCTTAACTTGGTCAAAACTTCATGAAATTCAATTTATTTATTTTTAATCCTATATTATGTAAAGCATAGAATGTCACGCATGTTTCAGATTCAAAAAATGTGATACCATTTGAAAGCTATAGATTTTTTTCAATTAGCCTATCAATTAGGACTTTAGTCGTAACTCAAATAGAAAATGAATAATAATTATTTATTAAATTCAAATTAAAGCATAATTTATATTGATGGAAAGCTAAGAATCTCCTTTAAAAACCCTTTTCATTTCATCAATTTTGGGTAAATAAAAAGTCGTCAGCCACACACCCTACAGATACCCATCATATCGCCACTTTTTGGCCCATCATGATCTTGCATGTACCCTCTAGCAGTGTCTAACTTAAACATGAGAAATATTATGCATTAAATTCCACACGCACAAACATAGAGATATTGATAAGTAAATTTGATTAAAATTTTGTGGTCAACTGTTGAATTGGTCATCACATTTGTAGTATAATTACCCTAATTAAACCAGTGCCATATCCTTGGAACGGAGTCAATTCTAATACCCACATGATTTGACAATAATTTTCATTCATGACAATACCCATAGCCTTGAAAATATTGCATTACAGTATTCCCACTTACATCTCAAGCATTCACTTCTTACTAGCATCCTCATACATTAATTATTACAAACCTATTGTTATACTCAAGCATTTACATCCATTCATTGAATTAATGAGCAAGAATAGAGTAGTACATCCATTGGAAACCAACAGAGACAAATAAGATAACCATTGATTATATTATTCATAGTTTATGAAAGCAATATTACATAAGAGAGAAAACTATAGAGACTTTATACTACTCTATTATATTATCACTATCATTATCAAAGAACCATGTACATGTTGACTGACTTCATCCCTAAAAAATACTATTAGAAAGTTCAATATTCCTTTCTATTTTTGTGTGACCCATTCAAAGAAAACTACTCACTGACCTCCCTTGTAATCAACCTTGAAATCCCTTTTATAGAACTAGGGAGCAACAAGCATCAGGATGAATTACACATTACATTTAACTTTCATTTCAAAACTAATTTGACCTAAATGTGGGATATTCCCTGGACAGTTATAGGTAATCATTTGTAAGACAAGGGAGAGAAAAAGTCCAAAAACTATTAGTCGGAGAACACCCCCCAGCCTTCCAAAAGGCATCGTTGTCACAACATCAAAACTTGTATATGTCCACACTAAACCCAAAGAAGTCACCATCAACACCAAAGGCATAGACCAACCAAAAGGAACCGAATTAGCACAAAGGACAAAAAACCAAGAACTAGCTTAGAAAGAAAATGAGGTACTACCTTGCTTTGTTAGTAGTTGAGTAAGTACACCTACTTTGTGTCCTATTGAGATTGGAGAAACTTCCACTGCCTCATCATCTGAATCTGTCAAATCAGTCAAGGCCATAAGATACTTGCAATACCCTAAATCAGTCTTAGTCTCACTATCTGAGGGATCATTTGAAAGTTAATGGGAGAATGATGCTCAGATAAGCTTAATCTTATTTGTTCTTCCTCGCTATGTCCCTTTCAAGCCTATCATACTTTCTCCCTTTACCTTTAACCAATTCCTCTAAAACAATTTTTCTTATGAGATGATAGGCAGGCTTGACAACGTTCCACATAGATTTCTTACCATCTTTTTTTTTCTTCTTCAGAGTTACAAGAACCTCAAGGATATCCTGTTCATTCTTGGGAGTGTCACTTTGAGACTCAATTGGGATTGAGTCTCTTGGACCTTTGAACTAGGTTGAGAGACACACTTAGTTTATCCACCTTTAACAGAGAAACTACTCAAGACATGGCCACTTCCAACAATGTATGAATTTTATCAATTCAAGAATAGCTATCTCAAACTCTGCAATTACTAAGAACAAATCTACATGCTCCTACTTAGATTCTCAACTCTCGAAGACATCAAATGGTGAGAATAACAACCAGGAAATATTAATTAAATAGAGTAATTGGAGAGTTCCTAAATTAAGATTCCAAGAAAGCTTGTCTAAGGGAGCTAAGAATCAACTACTTTGATTTTTGAACCTCAGTCGTTGATCACACATTGAGACAAATCAACAAATAATCAATTAGAGTGATTGATTATGATGAAGTTAATTGCATGCACTTGATGCCTTTCCCTAATCAAAAAAACCCAAGTGGATAGACACCCACTCTATCTACATAGTTAATCACATACTTAGCACTTGATAAAACCTATCATGTAATATTTACCCTCTCGCTTGTGGGATTTAATTTATTTGCAATTCATCATAGCAAGACAGCAGGGAGTGATCATGATTTAACCTCAGAATATCAGCCCGTACTCTTCCTTACTTCAATTTCACCTTCCCACATGTACTATCCTTTGACAAAATTAACGACCACAATTAGAAAGAATTTCCCAAATCTTGAACATGTGTCGAAAGAAACTAGTTCTAATATGGTGCATATTTTAATCTTAGTGTAGTCTCGACCAAATTTTAGAAGTACTCTATCTCCACTTAAGTCTATCGGAGCCCTTGAAATATTATGCATCGCAATCGCTCGCTTTCCCGCTAAGAAACAAGAGATGCAAGTGGGCCCCTCACAGGATGGCGGGGAGTGATCAAGATTGAACCACATCACCTGCCATCAACCGTTGATCATAGTTCTTATGAAGCTTTTGCCATCTCCAAAGCTTGGAAGGCCCCTCCATGGAACATGTGTCATCTCACTCACTAGCCCATGGAATTTTCTAAGTATTAAATAAAGTCTGATGGAGTGGTGGGGAGTGGTGGAGAATTGACCACATCACCCAACAACCACCGTAGATTTCCCTTTGATACCGTTTTTCGATCACAAAAATATATCGGTCCCACCACATAAAGGTAACACATGTCCACTGCCCTCTAGCCCATGTGATTACCTCACCAAAATATATAGAACAGACGGGCATGTGGTGAATGACCCAGATGAAGACATGTGCAATGACATCAATCGTTGATCCCTTTCAAAGCTCTACCTATTTACCCTTTGGATTAGATGGTCCCACCATCAAATATGAAATTTGGAAATCACCCGCTATCCTGCTTGATTATTTTAATGAAGAATGAAATGGAGCGGGAACATGGGGAATGGTCAAGATTTTCCTGTGATGATCGAATGGTCATTTCATAACAAAAATATGCACATGCTGCAAATGTTAGCTTAAAAAAAACTGGACCCGAATAGGTCGACAAGAACTTGACCCTAAGGAATGAAAACTTAAGACTTAATTCATTTAATATGAAATTATATCCCAACCATAGGAAAATTTAAGTGATGAAAAGGCACTTGGTGACCAACAAACTTAAACTTGGGGGCTAGTGAAATAACGATTCTAATGGCATAAGTGGTGACTTTAATAACTAGAAATTGGGAGAAACAAGTCAATGCAAAAATAGAATTCCTAAGGGTTTTTAGACTCAAAGGTTAATTTGGAAGGGTTTTGACAACAAAAAC
The DNA here is from genome assembly GCA_007258455.2 of Sequoia sempervirens. Taxonomy (NCBI): domain Eukaryota; kingdom Viridiplantae; phylum Streptophyta; class Pinopsida; order Cupressales; family Cupressaceae; genus Sequoia; species Sequoia sempervirens. The sequence goes on from VDFB02058242.1 coordinate 261,387,736, forward strand.
CCTAAAACAATGATGAGGAACATAGCCCTAAGCCTAAAACGAGGGTGCAAAATTTTAAGATGGAACCAAAGAAAATTTTTGAGGGGTTCCATCAGCTCTACTATCTTGGTTGAGAATCACTCTTATGGATTCCCCGCTTATCTTGCAATGCAAGTTTCAAACATTTAAAAAAAATAGTATAGAACTAGCTATTCATTGACCTACTTCTTTAGGAGCTCAAATATCTTATCCACTAGTGCTATCAACTTGAACTCTCTTTTAACTCATCTCATAGTTTTAGTGATGGGTGCACACATCATAATATATTTAACATAAACCTATAGTAGAACATTTTAACAATATTTAAAATTCAAATGTCATGCACACTCCTAGGAGTTGGTCATTCCACTATAGCTATTATATTTTTCTAATTTATTTGCATCCACATAAGTGATATGAAAAAACATAAGTAGACCAATCTAGCTCATGAGACACAAAATAAATTACACATCCTCTCAACATTTTCAACTTGGTGATAGTATCCTCATTTGTCCTAACCTCTTGTCCATCTCATTTAGTCTTTGAACTAAGTCTAGAGTTAATTTTATAACATAACTATGGTAACAAAAAATGTACTCCTTTTCCTTGCTTGATTTGGGGAATAGTTAATGGAAAATTGGACTTCATATCACCTTGATCTAGTGTTGTGATGATTTTTACACATCCACATTAGGTTTTGGGCCCTTTTAGGCTAAATAAACTTAACCTTTCCTTAATTTAGTGTTGTAAAGTGTATTTATTTACACATTTACATTAAATTTAGGAGGCTTGTAAACTAAGTGGACCTAATCTAGTGTTGTAATGTGTTTTACACATTCACATGGGATTTAGGGCCCTTCTAAGCTAAATAGACCCAATTTTACCTTAATTTAATGTTGTAAATGGAATTTATTTACACTTTCACATTATATTTTGGGCCCTCTTACATTTATCACCTTTATATCAACATTAATAGGCTCCTATGATCCTATATTGTGCATACCAAGGCATATTTTAATCAAAAACCCTACAATATCAACAAATAAGCTTAATTTACACACTCCTCAACACTTTAGAAATTAAAATAAGCCCTATGGGACCCATTCGCCAAGCTTGGTGAATGAGTCCCATTTGGCCTGCTTTCAAAGTTTGAGCAAGAAAATTTTGATTTTAAGTTCAAATTTCTTCTATGTCAACCTTAGGGATGTAATAAAAAGTCATTTGAGTGGATTTCCTATATGAAAAAACATTCAAATAATTATTTCATCAAGCATTCATGGTAGCAAGTCAAGCAAGCAAGAGTTAAGCATACCAAGACTTCACAATCTAGCATCAAGAGAGCATTCAAGGTCATTCCTAAGGAATCCAAGGGAAAAATTCTTCATCAATTATTGCAACAATTCAAGATCCATCATCATGTAAATCATATCAAGCATCAAGCATGTTATTGAGCTAGTGTTATGATGTAGCATTGAAGATCCAAGATCAAGCATTGCTCTACACCTATTGTCAAGATCAAGATCTACATCGTTCATGGCCATTTCATGTTGTGTTATAGATTTAAAAGACATCATTTACAAGGCATCATTCAAGGTATTATTTTCCATGATTCATGTTCTTTGTTCATGTTTCATGCCTTCAATTCATTATCTCATCATTTCGTTTAATTGCCTACAAGGGGTTTGACCAAGGCAAACTCTTGTTCCCTAACAATCAACACTTTTTCTCTCTCTCTCTCTCTCGATCTTTGTGTGATTGTAGATCTAGGTGCTTTGAAGAATTGAGGATCATTGAATATTAGGTTGCAAGGGTGGAGAGAGTCATCAATTTTTCACAAGGTTTATATCTTCACAAAAATTCACTTATAATCCTGGACATCGGGGTTTTGGATTAGAAAACAAAGGGGAATAGAAAGAGTAGATAGTGAAGACTAGATTCAGACCTTGAAGTTCTAGAAAATCCAAACTGGACTCATTCGCCACAAGTGGCGAATGAGTCCCACTATAGGTTTTTTTTAGAAATTTTGGTAGATTCAGATACCCTTTTGTCTGAAACCTACTCCTGTGCAAAAATCCAGAATAGAGACAAATTCACCCAGAATGGTGAATGAGTCCCACTAGGTCAAAAAGTATAAAATTAGTGGTGAACCCCTCATTAGTTTACATTCATCTCCTAGGACAACCCTATTTCAAGATCTCTTTCTCTTTTGCATTGAGATCTCTAGGGTTATCCTTGAGTGGAATCATTGGAAGTGGGTGTGCTCTATGTTCTAAACCATATGATATCACTTAATAACCCCCATTTTTAGAGGTTCCATTTTGGTGAACCTGCATTTAGAATACCTTATTTATTTATTTGGATTCCATCATCATCCTAGATATAGCTTGCATTGACTTTGCATTAATATTAGAGTTTGCATTAGTTAATTGGCATCTAGGGTTTCTAAAATTTTGCATTAGTGAAAGTGCATATAGGTTGCATTTTTGCACCTCAAATAATTGAAAATCATTTGAAAACTACACTTTCACTTAGGTTACACATCATACAACATCAAAAGCATAATAATCAATTGAAAATTTTTGAAAATTTTGAAAAATAATCCCTACTAGGACTCATTCACCACCTTGGGTGAATTAGTCCCAGTAAACTATCTTTTACAGCATTAAAAACCTTGTTTTTGCACTTTTGTTTGCTACCATTACTTACCTATTTCAATTTTTTTGAGTTTTTGTTACATGCATTTCACTAAAACTAGCTTATATTGGTTCATTTCATGCATTGCTTCATTCCAAATTTTCATTTATAACATTTCATTTTCCAACTGTGGCATAGTGCAATTAGTAAATTACCTTGTTTGAAATCTGAAAATTGCATCTACAAATTCCATTCTAGGCCTTTACATTGCATTTTAAGTTTGCATAGATTATTACTCAAAAATGTTAGTTTCAATCTTTTCCAAGTTTTTAAAGAAAAATTTAGTCAATAGGAATGTTCATCACTCATTCAATGCATTCCCCAGTTATGAGAGTCTCTTAGTGCAAGAGAGTGGAAATTTTAACACTTTCCTTAAACCTACACCCCCTCTTATCTATCTTATTTGTGGGAATTATGTGATAGAAGAAGATATGTAAGAATGTAAATTCATGACGATCATAGTTGTTCTTCTCCTGATACCTCTCCTATTAGTGATGAAGGTATCTTGGTGAAAGAAGATGTAATAATTGAGAATCATGAAGGTCTAGTTTTCCCTTCTCCTCATTCCCCTTGGGAAGATAGTATAACAATAGAATATGAAATCATTTCCACCACTTTACTTAGTTTTCATTCCTCTCCCAACACTTTCCCTACTTGTGAGAATGCTACAATTGTGAATGACCGTGAAAATTACATTTGGGAGAAGGACACGTTCATGTTAAGAGATCTAATGATGGAGAACTTTGAAAATCCTTACTCTCCCACATGGTAATACATTATAAATCATAGGGATATAATGGTAGATAACCATGATAATCACGTTTGATCTTCTCCTAATATCCTTCATAGTAATGAAGATGATAGTTTTGTGTTAGAAGATATACTTGAAATTTATGACAATCTCATTTCTCCCTTTCCTAATGCTCCTACCATTTGGCGAGATCTATTTAAATGAAAATATCCAATCATTGGTAAGCATTATTCTCCTTCTCTTGATTCCTCCCCTATTTGTGATGAAGCTATTTTACAAAAACTAAACATGGAATGTGATGAACATCTTGTTTATTAATCCCCTAAAAGCTCTCCTACTAGGGTAGATATTATATAACACAAGAGAATAAGACCTTAGCAAACAAGAATGAAATCATGGAAAATGAGGATAATCACATTTATCCTTCTAATATCTCTCCTAGTTGTGAAGAAGAAAGCAATGAGATTCACGAGAATCCTATTTATCTCTCTCCCCCTAGGGAACACATTATGGAACAAGAGACTGCCATCATTGATAAAAAAGATGATACAACCATTGAAAACTCCCTTACTTGTGATGAAGTCATTTTAGAAGAACCAACCTTTGAATGTCATGAACATCTAGCTTGTAGTTCTCCTAAAAAATCTCCTCCTAGGGAGAATATTGTGGTGCAAGAAAATGACAAAAATAGTAATGTGGCTTCCTTAGGTGATGATAAAAAGGTGATTCTAGATTTCCCTTTATTATAAATACATCAAACCAAGACCACTAAGGTTATGAATGCACAAGTGTCCATTAGATCGGGCCCCTCGATTAATGGACCTCCTACATACCTCGTGGGACATCCTAATAATCCTCTAATTCTTTACCCACCATCACACAAACCCAAAACTCAAAAAAAAACTTAACTTATCCTCTACCCACCTAAAAATAATGTTTCATAGCAGCTCAGTCATAATACTGTTGCTCATGCATATAACACTAGAAACAATCTACAACCAAGACAAACACCTTCAACATCTCTCCCATTTCCTAATCCTATCTTACTAGGTCCTCCTTGTTTTCCTTGGCATAGTGGAAAGGAGTATGATCTTGTTGAACTTACTCCTACAAAGATATCCCTATGGGAGCTAATTCAGAATTTACCTAATTATCACACTATGCTTCAAACTGCCTTGCAACAAGTTGTGATCCCCTCTAGTGCAAATCGGAATTACATAGCAACAATGATCCAAGGAATAAATGCTGAAATTTTTTTCCACCAAAATGAACTGCCCCCTTTGGAAGTGAAAAAAAATCAAGCTTTCATAATATTAGCTCAATATAAAAGAACATGGAAAAAGAGAACCCTTGTTGACAATGGCTCAATCCTTAATGTGTGTAGTGTGACACTTTTGGATAGGCTTGGCATGGATAAATAAAATATTCAACCTAATTCTTTATCTATTAAGGGATTTGAAAATTGGAAAGGCCACATTAGAAACACCAATCCATGTTATGCCTCATGATCTTTCCTATAATCTCCTTCTAGGAAGACCATGGATTCATGCAATGAATGGGGTGCCTTCTACTCTTCATTGTAAAATGAAATACATCTAAAACAACAAAGCGTACACACTTGAAGATAACCTTTACCCAAATGGTTGCTTAAACATTGAGAAAAACAAAGAGAATCCTTTAAAAACATTGACACCAACTACACTAGTAGAACACATGCAACAAAAAGATAAAAAACATAGTGAGGAAGTCACAAAGATCGTAGAAGATGATTGGGGATCATTAGACTTCACACCAACATTCATGGGTGAATACAAGATCATAAAAAAAGACTCTGAAAAGGGAAAGGAAAAAGAAGTAATGTCAACACAAAATTCAAAAGACCCTTTAAAAGCATCCACAACTTTAGAAAAAATGATAACAAATTACACAACAAAATTTGATGAAACTAAACAACCATCGAATTCGAAAGAGTGAAGAATCTTTATGGAAGAGGTTATGAACTTATGAAACAACTTGGATATAGCAGAAAAGGATGTGGTGCTAGAGTACAAGGTATCTGCATCCCTATAGAGCCTCACACGTAAGAAAAGACTAATGGTCTTGGTTATTGTCCTTCAAAATAAATAAACCAACCTTCGCTCCATATCAACACTATCACAAAATATTCCTCTAAGCCAAATTTAACATTAGTACATCCTAAACTAATAGAAACTAGTGGTATTGGTTGTTATCCTTTGCAAGAATTGAAACAAACAAAGAAATCTTCGCTTAATGTCAATGTCATCTCACAAAACACTAATGTTTTGACTTTGTTAGATTTTACATCCTCCTTTCAAGAAGAGAACAAAATCTCTCAATATAAAGAGTCGTGTGTAAGTATGACATCTTGTACTCAGGAAGAGATATCTTTGTCACAGAATAAAGGCACATATTCTACCATTGGTTAAGAGGGTATCTTGTCAAGACTCCTCCATGATCGTCTAATATCCCTTCCTCCAAGAAAATGAAATAAATTTTTCTACAAGAGTTCATTCTATGCATATCATAGAGTACACGGTCATTCTACTAATGAATGTAAGGCTTTAAGTAACAAAATTTTACATCTTAGGGACTGTTTTCCTCTTCCTTGTGTTGAAGCACCTAGTTCCTCTAATTGAAACTTATTTTCATCATATTCGGCTCCTCCTTGTCCTACACTAAGTGGTGGCAAGGAGTTAGTTATCATTTCTCTTCTATGTCACTTTTTGTTGTCTCTTTTGGCTAGTTGACCGCCTTTCATGTACATATAAGAGCAAGCTTGGGATGTGGACGCCATGTCTTAAGTTGGCTCACATGTGGCATACTTATTCATGATGTAATTCAAATTAGAAACATATGACTTGGCATAGGGCTTTATAAATAATCTCTTATATCTTCTTCTACTTTAAAGCAATTTCTTAGAACAATGGTGTTAGCAACCACATTAAAGTGGGGGCATACATCGGCACTCATACTTCATTGTGTGATTTTATTTCTTCTTGTGATGCGTCCTTTTCTTGGTGGTGTCATTATGTTTGAATTCCTCTTACAGAGAGATATTTCTTTGACTTTTCCTCTCTTGGAGACATTAGGCATAATGTTCCCTAAGAAGAGACCTTACATGAAATAAGAAAAATCCCTTTGAACATATCTTACACTATTTTGCATTCACAATTTTAGTTATATGGTCACCTTGCATAGCACACTTTGCATGCATGTGGAGCCATCTTGTCTGTTCATGAGCTCCAAGCATACGAATTTTTTCTTGTCTCATGAAGCTTGAAGATCATTTTTGCATGACACCTTATCAAATTTATCAAGAGGTATAACTTTGATATGGTTTGATGAGAAACTGATCTAAGGCATGACTTTCCCTTAGCCACTCATGTGTATGTGAGTACATATCGCTGATATGTGTTTCACATTTTTGGATTACTCACCTAGTGAACAATCTGAAGTTTTGTTCCCTCTGAGTGAGTATGCATCTTTGGAAAAACAACTTAGATCGAATCCACATCATGTTGGACAAACAGTCGAAGCTTGGTCCACCTCATTTTTATTTTTACTTGATTTTCCTTTCTTTTAGTTATTGACATTACATGATTGTGTATCTTGATGTTGCATATTATACACCTTGTGCATATCCTTTTGTGCTTATGTCAATTTGACTTAGGATCTTGGATCCTGGGGGCTTGACCGCCTCCTCAATCTCTGTTATCCTAGACCATCCGCATTAGTACACTTGGACCCCTCTTGATTGTCTACTTTAGTGTTAGTTTGAAGCAAGTTCATCCTCTCACTAAAGTGGGGGCTAAATGTGGCAATGGAAAATGTAATCCTTTTCCTTGCTTGATTTTGGGAATAATTAATAACAATATGGACTTGATATCTCCTTGATCTAGTGTTGTGATTATTTTTACACCACATTAGGTTTTGGGCCCTTTTAAGCTATATAAACTTAACCTTTCCTTAATTTAGTGTTGTAAAGTGTATTTATTTACAACTTCACATTAAATTTAGGAGGCTTGTAAACTAAGTGGACCTAATCTAGTGTTCTAATGTGTTTTACACATTCACATGGTATTTAGGGTCCTAAGCTAAATAGACCCATGTTTTCCTTACTTTAATGTTGTAAATTGAGTTTATTTACACTTTCACATTGGATTTTGGGCCCTCTTTCATTTATGACCCTTATATCATCATTAATAGGCCCTTATGACCCCATATTGTGCATCCCCAGGCACATTTTAATTACAAACCTGACAATATCAACAAATAAGCTTAATTTACACACTCCCCAACACTTTAGCAATTAAAATAGGCCCTATGGGACCCATTCGCCTAGCTTGGTGAATGAGTCCCATTTGGCCTATTTTCAAAGTTTGAGTAGGAAAAATTTAATTTTAAGTTCAAATTTCTTCTATGTTAGCCTTGGGGATCTAATAAAAGGTCATTTGAGCGGATTTCCTATATAAGAAAAATTTCAAATAATCATTTCATCAAGCATTCATGATATCAAGTCAAGCAAGCAAGAGTTAAGCATTCCAAGACTTCACAAGAGCATCAAGAGGAATTCAAGGTCATTCCTAAGGCATTCAAGGGCATAATTATTCATCAATTGTTGCAGCAATTCAAGATCCATAATCATGTCAAGCATATCAAGCATCAAGCATATCATTGAGCTAGTGTTATGATGTAGCATTGAAGATCCAAGATTAAGCATTGCTCTACACCTATTGTCAAGATCAAGATCTACACCCTTCATGGCCATTTCATGTTGAGTTGTAAATTTACAAGACTTCATTTACAAGGAATCATTCAAGGTATTATTGTCCATGATTCATGTTATTTTTTCATGTTTCAAGCCTTCATTTCATTTTCTAATCATTTGGTTTAAGTACCTACAAGGGGCTTGACTAAGGAAAATCTGCATTCCCAAACAATCAACACTTTTGCTCACTCTCTTTGTGTGATTGCAGATCTAGGTGCTTTGAAGACTTGAGGACGATTGAAGATTAGGTTGCAAGGGTGGAGAAAGTCATCAAGTTGTCACAAGGTTGCTATCTTCACAAAAATTCACTCACAATCCCAAAAATCAAGGTTTTGGATCTAAAAACAAAGGGGAATAGAAAGAGTAGACAAAGAAGACCAGGTTCAGACCTTGAACCTAGACTCATTCACCACAAGTGGAAAATGAGTCCCACTGTAGGTGTTTTTAGAAATTTTGACATATTTAGATACCCTTTTGTTTGAAACCTACTCTTGTGTAAAAATCTAGAACAGGGATTGATTCGCCTAGAATGGCAAATGAGTCCCACTAGGTCAAAAAGTTAGAATTTTCAGCATTTTAGAGCTCCTTCCAATCATCTTTAGATTCTTGGGTGAACACATTTCATTTCACAGCATGCTATTATGTTTTATATGCATTTTTAAATCATTTAGTTCAAGTTTGCATCATATTAGGGTTTTGTATTTCATCTTGCATTTCATTGTCTTTTCCAAGTATAAACTTGGTGGTGAACCCTTATTAGTCTACATTCAACCCCTAGGGCAACCCTATTGCAAGATCTTTTTCTCTTTTGTATTGAGATATCTAGGGTTATCCTTGAGTGGAATCATTGGAAGTGGATGTTCTCTATGTTCTAAACCATATGATAGTACTTAATAACCCCCATTTTCAAAGGTTCCAATAAGAAAAAACTATATCTTCAAAAGGAAGGGTCTTTTAGGAGACTATATTGTTGCCTAGGTGATCTACCCTAGCAAAGGGGATGAAATTTACATTTAAAATTGTTGACCTTTTCATGTTTGGTAGACACATAATTACTTTATATTTTCCATTTTTCAACTATTTTAAATTATTTTTATCGATATTTATTTAATGTTTACTAGGCATTCACTACTTGTAAATCATTATTCTCTCCCTTTTGACATTCAGTCATATATCCATCAATTTTCCAATCTTCCCATAATCACTTGCCTTTAGTTGAAAATTTTCAAACCTCTAAATACTCTTCTTTCCTTTGACACACAAGGATGCTAATTTTATTATATTTTTGTAAATATTTATATCATAATATTTCTATTACCTATTCTCTTGATTCCAACAAAAATATATTGAGTAATTCTAGAGAATTAAATATTATATATTGTATCCTCCATGTAGAAAAATCTTATTATTTGCATGATTTCTTGAAACATTTTCCTTTTGTATTAAAGATTCAAATTTTCCTATAGCTTACAAGTACTCTTCAACTATTAGATGTAGAGCTTTCTCCTCTCCATTATCATAATGACTGGGTTCATGCTATTGAAAAAGAATATCCAAAAGAATTCAGCTCTTTAAGATATAGAAGCAAAAGATAATAGAAGAGGGTAATAGAAGAAAAAGGACAACAATTGAAAATCCAATCAAAAAGGAAAAGGATAAAACAAAGGAACACACAACAAACAAAAGGGAAGGAAGAGGAATAATAGACAAATATCTCTGATAAAAAATGTTTTAGTAAGGCCAATCTAAATTTCTTATAAAAGATGTATTTTGAATTGAATTTAATAAAACTTTGTTGATTCAAAGTATGTTTTTATTCTCCAGTTGTGTGCCTATTTGTGAATGTTAATTTCATGAGATTATTGTTCACTGTGATTTTTTTTCATTATGTGCAATTTTTGAGTACTTTTATGGTGTGGGAATTAAGCTTTATCACCTACAACATAAGATTATGTTACTCTCATCATTTATTTTGGCTTGGATAGTAGCATAGTCATTTGTTCTTGCATTTTATTTTGTGTACCTTAGGCTTCTTATTGACCTAAAACTAGTGTTTATACCTTTGTAGAGGTTTTGTGAGTTTCTTATAGTAACACAACCTCTCTTATCTACCTACTAGCTCTCATTGAAGTGGATTTTTGGCACCTACGAGGAGGTGGGTGCCATCACTATCTTTTTTTTTACTAGTGACCACTTTGTTTTTCCTCCTAAATTTCCTATCACACATAGGTCAACCCTCTATCATGCATTTCCCTCCCTCCTTTCTATCTTTTTCTATTGGTTATTCTTTTAGGGATACTCGTACCCTATTTAGGAACTTTTCTTATAGTGAAAGAAAGGATGACCTCATCACCAGTTGTGGAGTATATCATTTACATCTTTTAAATACATTAATAGATTCCATACTCTAATCGCACCCAAAATATCATGTTTGATAGTTACACAATATTTAACAATCACATCAAGCTCTATATCACCATGCTATATTCCCTCCAATCCTATTCAACCACCTTCTCCCAATATTTATTAGATTTTTCTCCCATTTTCTACTCTATTACACACATTTTGGAGGTTTTTCTTATATGTTACACTCATTTTAGAGGTTTTTCTTGTCTATTACAAAAATGTCATTTTAATGGTATAAACACCCATTTACCATCACCTATGCCATCCTCATTCTTTACAAGTTGTCTCCCTATTATAAAACATAGGAAAATTTTACATTAATGCTTGTTCATTTTCTTGTATAGGGCTTTGGTGAAAATGTCATAACCATACTATATTTTGGTAATTTTGTAACTATTTTGTCTTGTGACTGATATTTCTTTCCTTTTTTATACATACTCCACTCCATCAAAGTTATTATTCTATTAAAATTATTATTCTTTCTAGCTAACTCTCAATCATCTATCCATAAAGTCTCCAATCTTTCTGCAATCACTTCCTTTTATTGATATTTTTCTAACATATATATTTCCCTTGTGTTTTACATACAAGGAAGTTGATTTATTATATTTTAATATATATTTCTATTAGAATATTTGTATTTCCAATTCCTTTGATTCGATCCCATTTTATTACATTTTAATCAATATGTCTATTAGAATATTTGTATTCCCAATTCCCTTGATTTGAACACATGGATAGTGAGTAACCTTAGAGAATTAAAGCTTTTACATTGTATCCTCCACTTACAAAAATATTATAATTCACATAAGACTTGTTGAGAACTTTCCATTTCCTATATCTTACAAACAATCTCAATTTATTAGATTGAGAGCTTCCCCATACCTATTATCATCAAGAGTGGATTCCAATTATTTAAGAGGAGTGCCAAAAAGAAGTTTGACCATTTTAGATACAACCCACCATTGATAAGGCCCAAAAGATCACATAAATCTTCTTATCCTGCATGTTCTTTATTTTTTTTAAATATTTCATTTAGTAATTAAAAATTCAAACTTTTCTAAGAAAAATAGCTTTGTACATTATCATTTCTTGGTTAGAATAGTAATTTTTATTTTATTTATAATACCTTAAATTCATTTCTTTTGGATAAATTTTATTTGCTTTGTTAAGTTTATTACAAAATATATTGTTACAAAACACACATGAAATTAAAGCTCATTATGATATTTTGCATTCAATGTTTTTTTTTTTTTAAATGAGAGATCCAAAAAATTTCACAATATTTTTAAAAATGTGAGAATCATATTAGGTTATTTATTTTAATTTAAAAATTGTAAATAGAATCGTTTGTTTTTATTAAAAGATAAAATGGTTTATTCCTACATGCATCTATCCTCATTAACACTTCATACAAATAGAAAAAAAATAGAAGTCATAAGTTTTAACATGAGATACTCAAGAAACTTGTTAAGAACATGTTTGCCTCTTTCTTCAATCTATCTTCTTCCTTTCTTGATTTTGCACCTAATGTATCTTAGAGTCAAAGAAGATTGTGTTGAACAAGAAAACTGAGAGGGGGAGTGAATCATTTGTAACAAATTAAACTTTTAAAACTTCCACCAGAAATTAGATCAATCACAAATCTTTTACTTTGCTAACATGATTATTCATTAAGTGCAAAAGCAGAAACTAAAAAAAATCACATACACATAATAACACCACATTTACATGGAAAGCCCAATAAGGGAAAAACCATGGTGAGGATTAGCTCACAATATAGAGAATATCAAAAATAATTGAAAAGTCTCACTGCCAGAGAAGGCTCACTACCAAAATTGGACTCACTATTTGAATTAGGACTCACTATCCAACAAGGGTTAGCCACTTGGAGGGCTCACTACCACATAATTACAAAAAATATAGAAGATATTTCTTATAGAGAGAAATTAGTCTCAATGCAATTAAGATTTCCACCATAATTCAATCACATACTTGCATACATGCTTGAATGATAGAATACACCTTTAGCTCACTGCTTCCAGAAACTCAACAATTAGATTTCACATTGATATACCAAAATCACATCACATACACACTATTTTGCATCTATCCTGCATCTATCTTGCTTTCATTCATCTTTCACAAACAACTCAACTTGTATTTATACCATCTTCAACTTTAAGACTTATCCAAAGTCAAATATACACCATTTGCATTTACAAATTCAAATTAGGTCAATGCCAAACATTCTAGGGTGGAATTAGAATGAGGGTGACCCAAAAACATGCTTGATGAAGACTTAAATAAGTCCCAAAAAACTTCATGAACTTCATAAGTATTGTTAACACAAAGTCAACTAAACCAGTGTAAAACACATAAAACAATTAAGCACAATCCAATATTTCCAAACAACGAAGTTATCTTTAACATGATCATATAAAACTATCTCTAGAATTGCAAGTCATAAAAATTGAGCAAGAAGAAATTCAAGGAAACTACATTTCTCCTAGACCTCAGCTAGAGACATTGGAAACACAATACACAACTGGTGAACATAACTTGCACTGTACAATGATCTAGAACCCTAAAATATGGATATAGCAACTTCCAAAAACCATGATCAACATATCTAAATCACACGAACATAAGAGAAAATCCCAGAGAAAAACTCAAAGCAACCACTGAATACCTGCAACCTTTCTTCATTACAATTTTCCAAATATCCATGACATATATAGCCAATACTTTGCATCTATGAAATCAATGAAAGTAGGAACTAGTTGAAAACCAATTAGCTAGTTGACATCAATGACAAAAACTTCATTCTTGCATCACATCTTCATACTTGCAACAATCTCCCCCTTTGTCATTGATGGAAACACATGATGTGAAAAACCATCAAAGACAAAACAACACCTTTGAACACACTTTCTCAAGATTTTACTTTCTCCCCTTAGTAGATAAACTCTTTCACATGATACTCTTCTCCCCCTTTGACACCAATGGAAAAGGAAAAATATATTTTTGTTGATTTCCCCTTTGACATTAAGAACACTACCAATACTGAATACTCCCAAACACAAAATATACTACCTACTCTCCTTGAGAGGTAGCCTCCAAACAAAATTCCAAAAGAAGGATATATCCATAGAACCACCAGACTTATGCATCTCCGTATGCATCTAGTTCAAGAAAGGAGGGGAAATAACCCCTAACTTATCCTGTAGATACTCAAAAGTATCTTTAGGAAGAGCCTTCATGAATATTAAAAGATAAGAAAAAGGTAGGGTTCATGGACCACTACTCTCCTATTGTCATTCAATAAGGTCCTAGGAATCCAAATTGGATTGACTATCAACCTCAAAGATGAGCCAATTCTCAACAAGGAAGACCTAGGAAGGGGGTTCTCTAGCTTTGAGGGGTTCACCACCAAGTAAAATCTTGGAAAAGACAACTTTACATTCAACCTACAAAACCTTGTAATGCAAGCTAAATGAAGGATGTAAATGATGAAATTATGAAACAAGGAGTTACGATGTATGTACCTAGCAATTCTGGAAATGTGACAAGGATTTTGAAAATGAAAATAAATTGTCAAAAAGTGCTATGGAGGACAAAGATGCCCTTACTGTCTTATTAGTCCCTGGAGTCACCGAAAAAGTAACCCTTTTACTTTTTCTGACTTGATCGGGCCCTCCTTGTGATTTTGGCTTAATGTTGCCTTGATATAGTGTTGTAATGTGGTTGACACATTCATATTAGGTCTTGGGACCTTGTGAACTAATGATTTTTAATGGTACTTTACTAAAGTGTTGTGAAGTGTTGTAACACACTTTCACACTTTTTTAGGGTTTTATCAAGTAATTAGACATAATTAACCTATTTTTAATTAAAATTAATGTTAATCTTTCCTTATTTGGAGTTTTTTAAAGTGTTGTAACACACTTTCACATTCCTCTAGGATTTTCATTAATAATTGGGCTTTCTTATGTTTTAATTGGCCCTATTCTGCATCCACAAGCCTCATTTATTGCATCTTTTTGAAGATAATCCTAACACCAATCACAACCTAGTCATAATTCAGGTGTTTCTAGCTTGTGTGGCCCATATTTAGGGATATGGGACTCATTCACCACTTTGGACGAATGGGGCCCACCTCGATCTTTTAGCCCCAAACCAATTTTTCCACATTTCTAAGAATTTTTAATTTTCAGTCCCATACATTATGTCTTGTGGGACTGAGTTGCCACCTTGGGAAAGAGTCTTGTGTGGCTCAGATTCAACTTTAATTCAAATTTATGGCAGGATTTTATTCTCCTAGATTTGATGTCGGCTTGTAGTGTTGTAATTTTGGGAGTTCTTGCATAACTGGGTATAAATACAAGGTTCTTTCACTCATATCCTCACCTAGCAAGTTCACAAGTCATCTAGCATTCAAGAGCATTCACAAGAGAATTCAAAGGAATTCAAGGGAAGATTATCAAGCATTTTAGAGTAGCATTCAAATGTCAATCATCATGTCAAAGATTACATTCATCATGTTTGTTATTGTGCTAACAATTGTGATGTATGGTTTATGATTGAAGCAAGTGTTTCATGCAAGATCAACATCATTCAAGCAAGCATCAAGATCCACATCCATTGCAGCAATTTGAAGAATATTTTTAGCACCTTATTGCTAGGTTTTGGTCAGTTGCAACATTGCTATTTGTTCATTGATCACTCTCCATTTTTATTTACTTTCATTTCAAGGTTTAATTACCAAAAAGGGGTTTGACCAAGGAAAACCCCTATTCACTAACCCCACAATACTTTTCCCTCTCCTTTGTGTGTGATTTGCAAGGCTAGGTTGCAAATTTCTAAAGGAGAAAAGTTGGAGAAAGGTTATCATATGATCAAAGTTGTAAAAGTTGTCATCAAGCCTTGGAGGAACTTGGAGAAGACCTACAAGTGGTAGTTTGTAGTTTTAGATCTGAAAACCAGTCAGGAAGAGAATAGTAGACTAAGAGGAACATAATTAGATTCAGAACTTCTAGAAAAGAAGTCGATTGATTCACCACAAGTGGCAAATGAGTCCCACTATATAGTCCTGATAGAGATTTTTATAGATCTGGATAGCCTTTTGCCTAAAACCTTTTTCTGCCCATTTTTCCAAAAATTGGACTGATTTTCCCAGCCTAGAGAATGAGTCCTAGTCAACCTTGATAATATATTTTCCAAATTTCCAAACCTCCATTCTACCTTCTTCAGTTTCCCAGGTGCACACTTTCAGTTTTATATCTTTTTGTTGCATTTTTTCATCTTTTTAGGTCATTTAGAATTAGTTTGCATTGAATTAGGGTTTTTTTATTACAACTAGCATTGCATTATCTTTTCCAACTCTAAACTTGGTGGTGAACCCCTCATTAGATCACATTCAGTTCCTAGGATATCCCTATTGCAAGATCTCTTTTTCTTTTGCATTGAGATCTCTAGGGTTATCCTTGAGTGGAATATCTTTGAAAGTGGGTGCAAAGACATCATCATTCATTCCCCCATTTTCTGAGGTTCCATTTTGTTGAACCTACATTTAGGACATCATAATTCTGATTTGGAGTGCATTTACATCCTATATTTAGCTTGCATTGAAATTGCATTAACATTTGAATAACTAAATTGCATTCTAGGGTTTCAAATTTTGCATTAGTGAAAATATCATTTAGATTACATTTTTCCATCCATTTTCATTGAAAATAATTCAAATTCTTCATTTTTGTCTTATACATATATCAAAAAACATAAAAAGCATATAATTCAGTTCAAAATTTCAAAAAAAAAATTTAAAAATCATCACTGGGACTCATTCTCCACCCTGGGTGAATTAGTCCCTCTACACATTTTGCACTGCATTTTCTGGCATTTAAAGTTCAATTTCTGAGTTTTTGTTTGTTGAACATTTCTACTTTTTGATTATAGTTTCCAGAATTTTAGTTATAAGCATTTCATTGTTCTTAGCTTGCATTGCATTTGCATTCACCCCACATTTAGTAGCATTTGCATGATTATTTGGTGTCCTATTTCTAATACTATGGTGAGATGAAGTTTGAGACTCATGTCATCCCATGATAGTACAATTGTTGTGGATCTTGGGGTGTCTAGCTCTTTCACTCCTGTTATTGATACTAGTACACTAGATATGGACAATACCTTCAACAACTCTTTGCCTTCAAGTAGCATGCTAGTTGAACCAAGTAATGATAGTGTCCCACAAGAAAACATAATTCACATTCATGAGGACCTAGCACATTTACAACACCAAGTGAAAAATGACAACATTTCAACTACTTCCATCCTTACCATGGATAACATTCACTGCATGCTTGAAAGTGAGGATGGCCTTGACCTTGTGAAAACCATAGTTCAAATTTGTGGAAAAAATCTCACCTCAACCACTAGTTGTTCTTTTCCAACAAGCAATGTTACAAGTCAAGGAGGAACCCAAATTTCTCCTCCCACAATAATTGCCTCAATACCTACCTATACCAATCCTCAAGTCACAACAACAATGCAACAAGTTAATAATGTGATTCCTTCCCTCGGTATTCCTGCTAGCATCCCTAGTTCCTATGTGGCATCACAATTTATATCTGCTACATTACCACCTATAAGCATTCCATTCACTTGTCCTATGAACACATACACTCCACCATTTTCACTTCCATCTCATAACACAAGTAATGACCCTCTCATAACACAACCCTTCCAAATTGTTTCATCCCTTTAAAAGAAAATTTCCACCATAAACCAAAATCAAAATGGCCCAAGCACATATTATGTCAAAAGCGGTCCATTGTCCTTGGAGATATTATGAACACTGATGCCACAAGGAGTAGAGGTGCCTAGATTTGAGAGATAGTGAGGAAAGGTAAATCCTTCTAACCATGTTAATTCCTATACTTCCTTATGTAGTGACTTTTTCCTTGTTGATAAATTGTTGGAAAATATTTTTCATGGGTTCTTAAAAGATACTGTCTTGGAGTGGTTCTCTTCTTTACCAAACAACTCAATTCATTCATTCAATGAACTTGTTGAGGCATTTGTGTGTATATGACTCCCAATATGACCTTGGCCAATTTGATGAGATGCAAGCAAAAAGAGGAAGAAAAGATAACTGACTTTATCTCATGCTACCAATCACTTTATTCCCAAATCGATGTCAAGGTCATCGAACTGCACCTTCAAAATATTTTCATAGAAAATTTGCAAAGTAAAATTCAAGACAAGCTTACCATGATGAAATTCCCATCCTTCATGCACTTGTGTACTGCCCTCTTTGATTATCAAAATTTGGTTAGTAGTTGAGATACCAAGTCCACTTCTAGCCGAATGGAGAGATATGAGCTTGCAAACCAAAACAAGGGTATGTGCATGATCATGATGGGCCAAAAAGTGGCAATATGATGGGTATGTGTAGAGCATGTGGCTGATGACTTTTTTTTACCCAAAATTGATAAAATTAAAATGGTTTTTATAGGATATTTTCAACTTTCCACCAATATAAATTATGCTTTACTTTGAATTTAATAAATAATTATTATTCATTTTCTATTTGAATTATGACCAAAGTCCTGATTGATAGGTTGATTGAAAAACATCTATAGCTTTCAAATGGTATCACATTTTTTGAATCCAAAACATGGGCCACATTTTATGATTCGCGTACTATAAGATTAAAAAAAATGAATTTCATGAAGTTTTGACCAAGTTAAGGTGGTCAGACATAGGAGCTTTTTATATTTTTTTTAAGTTGTAATAAAAAATTCATAATTAATTATTTACTTGGAAAAAAATTACAAAAAAATATGCATCACATTGGGACATGAGTATCTAAAATATTATCATTTTATTATGGTTAGGGTGGTTAGACAGACACCTACTTCTTATTTTTTCCCTAAAATTTAAGTACTACTACATTGAAATTTTAAATTTTCACCACAGATTTTTTTTAAAAAATAAACCTAGTAGTTTAGAAACTACATTCAATTTACTACAAATTATATTCTTAAATATTTTTGAAATAATATAGATAACTTATTCAAATTTTTATGTCAAGTTTCCTTACTCTGATTTTTCTGAATTTTTCACCACTTAAGGGCCTATTTTTTCCATGATGATCATGCACATACCCACAATTCCCAACCTTTTAGAAAAATGAATAAAAGATTCCTTCAATTTAATCCCCCTTAATAAAAAACCCAAATTTTCAATAACCAAGTAGCTATCGTTAAAGCCTTGGTCCCCTTTCACTATGGAGACCCAAAAAGACAATTCACTCCCTTACTTGATACCCTTCATAACACAATGTCCCATATTTTAGACCAGTAAATGATTACCTTGCCTCTTGTCAAAACATCCAACCCTAATAATCCTCTACCCTTGAGCTTTAAATCAAATTCCTATTGCCACTATCACCGACAAAATAGACATGACATGAAACATTGCAAGCATATTAAACATCATGTGCAAGACCTCATTGATTCAGACCATCTCTCTGTTGGAGGTGTTAGTGATCAAGGAAATAAGTTTGTCACCCCTCCTAACCAAAATTTGTAAGTTTTCACCAACCCAATTCCAAAACATAATATTTCATTTGTCAAATCTAGTAACACAAAGAATGATGTGATGAATGTTGACATAGATGATGATAGCAATGATTCTATTCAACATGATACTATCACTAATAATCCTATAGATGAAATGGTAGGGGTGATAGACGTCATTCAAAACAAGGGTCGAACTAAGAATCCTCTTGACATTGCTTTCTCATCTAAGGATATAATTAAACATGCACCTGATGGTCCTCTCTACATAGTTGGTCGTATCTATGACAAGCCCACTAAATGGATACTAATAGATCCCACCTGTGGAGAGAATGTGATCACCGAGGAATTTTAACTTTGCATGAACTCTATCAAGATGTATATGATAAACCAAAAGCATGGATGAACACACACAATGGTTTTTCTTCCTCTATGATAGGATCAATCACCTTACCATTGCAAATAGGAACAAAAATATTAGATGTCACATTCTCTATCATCCCACAATTAGACCAATTTTGTGTGAACCTAGGCCACCCATGGCTTCGCTCCATGAAAGTTGTCCCTTCAGTTGTACATAAATACTTAAAGTTTCCCATTGATAATGAAATATTCACTATTCACTATAGTGGCTTCAACCCTTTTCCATCCAAAGAAATTTTTCCTTAGATTCCTTTTGGCTCGAGCCCATGGAACCTATAAAGCCCCGAGAAGATTTCTTTTTCATTTCCTACCAAAAATTCAAAGCAAAGAAAATAGTCAAACTATGCCTCCAAAACATGTCCCCATCAACCTCTCAACCTACCATCCTTGAAAAAACCATGCTTGAACCTAAAGAAGTCCCAAACAACCAAGACCAACCCAAAATAGAAACTTCAGCTACATCTTACAAATGACCAAGAGAAAATGAAACCAAACCCGCCACACCTCCAAAAATAAAACAAGTTTATAAATTCAAAGAGAAAGTGGTTGAACAACCTCCTGTGGTTTCTTCTGTCCCTCCCCTTAGGGAAGAAAAGAAACCTATGGTTGATCAACCCACTCCTACACAAATGTAACTTCAAAAAAAAAGCAAAAGAGACAAAGGTGCTAGGGAGTGTAGGTGTAGACATCGTGCCCTTGCTCGCAAGTTACATGAAGAAGTAAACAAAGAAAATAAAGATCCAAACTTGACTGAAGCAATGCATGATGACTCTAACCCCACCCTAAAACAATAAAATTCCATACAACCTCCACATTAGGAACAAAACCCTTCCATGGACATTATCCTGCGACCTCTTGTTGTGATTAACTTAGATGATGATGAAAAGGTTGCTAAGATTGATAAAGAGGTGCATAATGAATTGAATACATTGTTTTCCTTTTCCATGAGCTTAAACGACAAATCTTCTGCAAAGAGTGTTGAACCTATTTTTTCTCCTAGTTTGACACTTGCTCTTGTCCCTTTCGCTAGTTTCCCACCTTTGGTATACAACAAACTTGATTGTGAGGTGGATGACTTGCTCATAGGTTGACTCGCATTTTCCTTACTAGTATTTTATATTATTTCTTTTTCATTTTCTCTTGTGTGATTGCATATATGTAATATGATCCCCTATGACATTTTGTTTAATGTTCTCTCTCTTTGTGACATTCATCTATGTGTACCTTCATTCTTCTCTATGTCGTATATCCCTTTTGCTTTATTTCTTTTTCATTTGTCTTGTATTTTCCTTTTGGGGATGATGCAAGGTGTCGAGACATTCATGTCTCTTCCATGTTGATCCAAAAGGTTTTTTTTCCTTTTCCTTTTCCTTTTCCTTTTCCTTTTCCTTTTCCTTTTCCTTTTCTCCATTTCTCTTTTTTCTTGTGTTTTCCTTTTTGGGATGACATAAGGCATCGAAACATTCATGTCTCTTCAATGTTGACCCAAAAGGTTTTTCTTTGTTTTCTCTCTCTTTGTGTCATTCTTCTAGTTCTATGTGTATTTGGAGGATGATGACAGTTCCAAGCTCTCTAAAAACATTGTAGCAAAGAACATACTAACCCAAAATCCATAGATCCCTTATGTGTTTCATGTTTTCATTATGGGGAAAACCCCTTTCCTCTTCTTTTTCTCTTACATGATGTAGCTTTACTAAAAAATAATATGACCTGGCATAGGGATTCCCAAGTTGGCTCTCATGTCTTCTTTCTTTTTTGCATTTTTCATTTGCTACTTTAAAATAATTTCTCATAGTATGGTGTTCAGAAATTCCTTTTAAGTATGGGCATACATTGGCATTATTCTTTTTCATTTTCATTTTTCTTGGTTCTTGGTGCAATTTTCTTACTTCATACGATCCATTTGTCACTTTTTGGATGACATTGGATGTGATGTCCTTCAGGAGCATGATCTCTCTTAGCATATTACATTCCTCTTAGTGGCTTTATGTGAAAAATTGCATCCCCTAAGTTGTGAATTTTCTATTCTTTGATTAGTCCTCTCTTCAAGACATTAGGCACAATGTTCCCTAAGTTAAGACCTCACATGAACTAAGCAAGAATCCTTTGAAAATTTCTTATTTTTCATTTTGTATTTTTTGTTATATGGCCACCTTGCATAACACAACTTCCATGCCTCTAGAGCCATCATGTTTGTTCATGAGCTCCAAGCATACAAAGTTTTTCTTGTCTCATGAAGCTCAAAAATCATTTATGTGTGGTACCTTATTAAAGTTATCATGGCGTAAAAATTTGGTATGGTTTGAGCGGGAAGCCTAACCAAGGCATGACTTTACCCATAGCCACTTGCATGTGTGTGAGTGCATACTAGCCATGAGTGTATGCATCTCACCTTTTAGGGACTTCTCACCTAGCAGATTGCTAGGATCTCTATTGCCTCAGAGTGAGTATGATTTTTTTGGAAAAAAAAACGTAGATCTTATCTGCAACGTGACCAAAAAATGGTTGAATCTTGATCTGGTTCTTCTTATTTTACCTTTCTCCTTTTCATCTTTAGTAGTGCATGCTTGTTCCTTGTCATTGTTCTTTATATCATTTTATGTGTGTTCCTTTGTGCCTATGTTGGTTTGTCATGGGATGTTGATCTTGGGGGCTTGATCATTATCTCATATTATTCGAATTGGTACATTTGAACCCCTCTTGATGTGTGTGGATCTAAATTAGTGTGAGTTCAAAGCAAGTTCATCCTCTCACTAAAGTGGGGGCTAGATGGAGTCACCAAAAAAGTAACCCTTCTACTTTTTCTAGCTTGTTCAGGCCCTACTTGTGATTTTGGCCTAATGTTTCCTTGATTTAGTTTTGTAATGTGGTTGACACATTCACATTAGGTATTGGTCCCTTGTTAACTAATGAGTTTTAATGGTACATTACTAAAGTGTTGTGAAGTGTTGTAACACACTTTCACACCTTTTTAGGGTTTTATCAAGTAATTAAATATAATGAACCTATTTTTAATTGAAATTAACCTTAATCTTTCCTTATTTGGAGTGTTGTAAAGTGTTTTAACACACTTTCACATTCCTCCAAGATTTTCATTAATAATTGGGCTTTCTTATGCTATAATTAGCCCTATTTTGCATCCACAAGCCTCATTTATTACATCTTTTCAAGGATAATCCTAACACCAATCATGACCCAATCATAATTTAGGTGTTTCTAGATTGTGTGGCCCAACTTTAGGCATCTGGGACTCATTCTCCACCTTGGGAGAATGGGTCCCACCTAGATCTTTTGGCCCTGAACCAATTTTTACACATTTCAAAGAATTTTTCATTTTTGGTCTCGTACATTATGTCTAGTGGGACTCATTCACCACCTTGTGTGAATGAGTCTCGTGTGGCCCAAATAAAAATTTAATTCAAAATTCTAATGGGATTTTATTCTCCTAGATCTGATGTTGACTTGTAGTTTTGTAATTTCAGGAATTCTTGCATAATTGGTTATAAATACAAGGTTCTTTCACTCATATTCTCACCCTGCAAGTGCACAAGTCATCTAGGATTCAAGAGAATTCACAAGAGCATTCAAAGGTATTCAAGGGAATATTATCAAGCATTTTAGAGCAGAATTCAAGTGTCAATCATCATGTCAAATATTGTATTCATCATTTTTGTTATTGTGCTAACAATTTTGATGTAGGGTTTATGATTCAAACAAGTGTTTCATGCAAGATCAAAATCATTGAAGAAAGAGTCAAGAACCACATCCATTGCAGCCATTTCAATCATATTTTCAGCACCTTATTTTTAGGGTTTGGTGAGTTACAATATTGCTATTTGTTCAATCATCATTCTCCATTATTATTTTCTTTCAATTCAAGGTTCAATTACCAATAAGGGGTTTGACCAAGGAAAACCCCTATTCACTAACCCCATAACATTTTTACCTCTCCTTTGTATGTGATTTGTAGGGCTAGGTTGCAAATTTCTCAAGGATAAAAGTTGGAGAAAGGTTGTCAAGTGATAAAAGTTGCAAAAGTTGTCATCAAGCCTTGTAGGAACTTGGAGAAGACCTACAGGTGGTATTTTGCAGTTTTGGATCCAAAAACTAGTCAAGAAGAGCAGAGAAAAATGAGAGGAATATAATTAGATTTAGAACTTCCAAAAAATTAGAAGTGGACTAATTCACCACAAGTGGCGAATGAGTCCCACTATATAGGCTTGATAGAGATTTTAATAGATCTATATACCCTTTTGGTTGAAACCTGTTTTTGCACTTTTTTGCAGAAATTGAACTGATTCACCCAACCTAGCGAATGAGTCCCAGTCAACCTTGACAATAGATTTTCCAGAATTCAAAACCTCCATTTTTCCTTCTTCAGTTTCCTAGGTGCACACTTTCAATTTTATAGCTTTTTGTTGCATTATATTCATCTTTATAGGTCATTTAGAATTAGTTTGCATTGAAATAGGGTTTTTTCATTACAACTTGCATTGCATTATCTTTTCCAAGTCTAAAATTGGTGGTGAAACCCTCATTAGATCACACTCAATTCCTAGGAAAACCCTATTGCAAGCTCTCTTTCTCTTTTGCATTGAGATCTCTAGGGTTGTCCTTGAGTGGAATATATTTGAAAGTAGGTATGAATAGATCATCACTCTTTCCCCCATTTTCTGACGTTCCAATCTCATTGCTATTTTTTAGGCTAGATGCGAAATCTTCAGATATTGGAACCAGATCTAAAAGAATTTTTGAAAAATACCCTCGAGAGGACTAAGATTCCCTAGTTGGTGACTTAGTCCCATTCTGAATTTCTGGAATCTCTAAATATGGTCCTGAGGCTTGATGTCTGCACTTCCTTCTTCTTTGATCTCAGGTTTTGAAACTTACAAATTTGGTTTGTAGGTGATTTTTCAAGAAGATGAAAACTTTGTAATGAAACTTTTCAACTTTGTAACTTTTCACTTCAAATTATCTTCAAGTCTTCAACCTAGATCTGCAATCACAAACACACAAGAGGGAAAAAACTTTTTGATTGTTAGTGAATGGGGGTTTTCCTTGGTCAAACCCATTGTTGGTAATTAAAGCTTGAAATGAAATGTAATGGAGGGAAATGATGAATGAACAACATGTAATGTTACAACTCACCAAACCCTTGCTATAAAGTTTGTAAACTTGTGTGAAATGGCTAGCTTGGATATGGATCTTGAATCAAAGGAATGCTTGAAAGATATAACCTTAAATTTCTTGCTTGAATCAAAACCCTACGTCACAAATATTAGCACAAAAACACACATGATGCAAGAATATCTTTGATATGATGATTGAATCTTGATGATGGATCCAAATGCTTGATGAATTTCTCTTGAATGCTTGGATGCTTAGATTTCTTATTAGATTGATAGGTATCTTGGATATGAAAATGAGAAAAAGGTATGTTGTATTTATATTTATCCATGCTTAATATCCTGAAATTACACCAAAACAAGCCAACATATGAATTCATTAATTAAAGGAGGCTAAATCCCACTAGAATTTGAAATTAAATCCTGAAAATACCTTAAGGGGGACTAATATGCCCTAGGTGGCATCTTAGTCCCAAGGCATGAAACTTGGGGCATAGGCTTCAAAAAGGGGCCCATTTAAGGTGCCTTAAAATTAGGGTCCCAAGACCTTTGGGGGATAGAGACACCCTACGTGGCATCTTAGTCTTGACCCAAAAATTAGGGATATTCAGATAGAATCATTAAATTATCATTTATCCATTGATGTTTGTTAGGATTATCCATAAAAGGATGTAGTTCATTGGGCTTGTGGATGCAAAATAGGACCAATTAAGACATAAATAAGGATAAATAAAGCAAGGCGGGCCCAAACAAGTGTGAAAATTCAAGGGTATGCATTTTCCTACACTACATTTAACCCCCACTTTAGTGAGAGGAGGAACTTGCTTCAAACTCACACTAAAGTAGCCAACCACGTAATCAAGAGGGGTTCAAATGTACAAATTCTAGTAAGATAGGATAACGATAATCAAGAAGGTGGCCAAGCCCCAAAGATTAAGATCCTATGGAAAAAAAACATAGGCACCAAGGAACACACTTACGTATGATATATGAAGCCATAACCAGATCGCAAACATACACCATCAAAGATACAAAAATGAAAAGATAAAAGAAAAATGCAATGGATCAAGCTTCGACTCACAATCCAGCATTTTGTGGACTGAGTCTAGGATTTTTGTCCAAAATGGTTTACAGGTGGAATGTGTTGTCCACTATGCAAAAAAAATGCATGCTCACAAGGGCTAGTGAAGCTAGTTTTCCACTAGGTGAGCCCCAAGAATTCCATATCAATTTCATACCCCCATGACTATGATAAGGACAAAAAGAAAAATGTATGATCACAAGGACTAGTGAAGCTAGTTGTTCACTAGGTGAGCCCCAGGGGACCATATCAAAGCCATACCTCCATGACTTTAATAAGGTACAAAAATGCATGCTCACAAGGGCTCGTGAAGCTAGTTGTTCACTAGGTGAGCCCCAAGGGACCATATCAAAGCCATACCTCCATGATTTTAATAAGGTACAAAAATAAAAATGCAACAAGAAAGAGGGATGTTCAAAGGGATTTTGCTTAGTTCATGTGAGGTCTTAATCTTAGGGGAAATTTTTCTTAACGTCTTCGAGAGAGGATAAATACAAGGTATCATTCTGGGGAACATCATACCCAATATTTCCAAGAGAGGACAAGTGCAAGGTCTCATCTTAGGGAAAATTGTTTCTAATGTTTCCAAGAGAGGACAAGGAAATATCATGCTCTCAGAGGAATTCAAACCCAATAACACCACGAAGAGAAGGATTCATTGCAAGAAGAAAGGAAATCACACAAGGAACATAAAAACAAATGCAAATGAAATCATGCCAAAATAATGCCAATGTATGCCCCCAATTTAAAGAAATTGCTAACACCATGCTATGAGAAATTACTTTAAAGTAGCCAAAACATGAAAAAGGAAAAGAGGGTTGCCCCCCAGAAACACATAAGGGATCTATGGATTTAGGGTCAATATCTATCTTTTCTACAATAATATTAGAGAGCTCTGAATTGTCAACATTCCCCAAATACACATAGAACTAGAAGAATGACACAAAGAGAGTGAAAACAAAGAAAAACCTTTTGGTTCAACATGGAAGAGACATAGGGCGTCTTGACGTCTTGTGTCATCCCCAAAAGGAAAACAAAAGATGAAAAAAAGAAAATGAAAGGAAAACAAAAGATAATGAAAAAGCTTTTGGGTCAACATGGAAGAGACATAGAGTGTCTTGATGCCTTGCATCATCCCCAAAAGGAAAACACAAGACAAAAAAAAAATGAAAGGAAAAGAAAAGATAATGAAAAAGCTCTTGGGTCAACATGGAAGAGACATAGGGTGTCTCAACACCTCGCATCATCCACACAATGAAAACACGAGACAAAAAATCAAATGAAAGGTAAAAATAAATGGAAAGGAAAAAGAGATTATGACATATAGAATAATGAAGGTACAAATAGAAGAATGCACATAGAGAGGAAACATAAAACAATAAGGAGTATCACATTACACACATGCAATCAAAAAAAAGAAGAAAGAAAAAAGACTAGTAAAGCACATGCGAGTCAACCATCCAACAGGTCATCCACATCCCAGTCTTGTAAAGCACATGCTAGGAAAATCACCAAGTTCAACATGTGGTGCATCACTCATTTTAGGAGGATCATCATGGTTGTTATCGTTTAAGCTCATGGATGAGGAAAATAATAAATTCAACTCTTTATGCACTTGTTCATCAATTTTAGTTGTTTCTTCATCTTCATCCAAGTTAACCACAACAGGAGGAAAAATAATGATATCCATAGAAGTTGATGGTACTCTTTGTGTTGGAGGTGTAGTGTCTGTTGGTTCTAGTGAGGAAGAAGGCTCATCATTTATTGCTTCTATCAATTTCATGTTTTGATTTTCAATGTTGGTCTCTTTGTTCATCTTTCGAGCAATAGCATGGTTTTGACGCCTATGCTCTCTAGAATTTCTATTTTTATATTAAGTTTTTCAAGTTGCATTTGTGTAGGAGTAGGTTTTTGAACCCTAGGTTTCTTTTCTTCTTGTGAGGTAAGAATGGAAGAAACCATGGAAGGTTGTTCAACCACTTTCTCTTTGATTTTATAAATTTTCTTAGGAGGAAGATTAGGACTTGTTTGGTTTTCTCTTAGCCTTTTGTAGGAAATAGGAAAGGGATTTTTCATGGATGGGTATTGGTTTGTTGGAGGGGCTTTAGGCTCAATATTTTTTTCTTTAGGTGGCAGAGGTTCAAGCATGGGTGGACGTTCAATCATAGGTGGAGGAAATTTTTCAAGAGATATCCTAGATGTGCATTTTTTTTAAAACTTTTGGTAAGATAGGAAAAGGAAGTCCTCACAAGGTCTTATAGGTTCAATGGGCTCAGGCCAAAAATAATCTAAGGAGAAATTTCCATACCTAAAGATGGAGTTCTAAAGCCACTATGGTTCACAGTGAATATTACATTTCTGACTGGAAACTTTAAGCATTTATGGACAATGGATGGGACCACATTCATGGAATGAAGCCATTTATAGCTTAGCTTCACATGAAATTGATCCAAATTATAGATGATAGAGAATGATACATTTAATTTCTTTGGTTCTACTTATAAAGGGAGTGTGATTAAGCTCATAGTAGCACAAGAAAAACCATCATGTGTTTTAATCCATGCCTTTGGTTTATCATATCTATCTTGAGTGAGTTCATGCACATAATAGTTCTTCTATGATCACATTCTCTGCACACATGGGATCAATTAAAATCCCAAGGGCGGGCTTGTTATTGATCCTTTTGGCTATGTAAAGAGGACCATCACGTGAATTTTTAATTATTTCTTCTGAAGATAAAGTAATATCAATAGGCATTTTGGTTTTCTATTTACAAGGCTTGATGTCAATCACCCCTATCATTATATTAATAGGACTTTGGTAATTAGTATCCATAGGAGTTTGTTCATCATCATCCATAGGATTTTTTCCGTTATTGATCATATTATCATCATTCATGACAACATTCATTACATTGGGCTTAGTTTCACTAGCCTTAACAAATAAAATATTGTGGTTAGGAATGTGATTTGTAAAGATTTACAAGTTTTAGTTAGGAGCTACATATTTATTTCCTTTGTCATTCACGCCTCCAATTAGGATATTATTAGAATCAATGAGGTCTTGCACAATATGTTTAAGACACTTGAAATGTTCTCTATCATGTCCTTTTTCTTGGTGATAAGCACAATAGGCATTGTGTATAGAGCTTAGAGGTAATAGCTTACTAAGGTCAAGAGGTCGAACGAGAGGTAAGGTAAGCATATTTTTGTTTAATAGTTGAGTCATGATGTAGTGAAGTGTGTCAGGTAGGGGAGTGAATTGTCTTTGTAGATCCCCAAAGATATAAGGATTACTCTTCTTTATAGCAGCTACTTGAGTATCAACTTGTTGGGTAGGTTGGGAGGTAGAATTTAGTTGAAGGAAAATTTTATTTTGTCTTCTAAAAGGTTGGTAGGTGTTTTGGTTTGAATATTCAGACTTTTTAGGATGGGTAGAGGTGGATTCTGGTTCACAACTACCTACATAATTCTGATAATCTCAAAGGGAAGTGCATAAGTGCATGAAGGAAGGGAATTTCATCATGGTAAGCTTGTCTAATATCTCACTTCATAAATTCTCTATGAACATATTTTGAAGGTGAGAATCAGGAATCTTCACATTGATTTTGGAATAAAGCGATTGGTAATGGGAAATAAAGTCAATCACTTTTTCACCCCAATTATTCTTGTGAATCATTGATTTTTGGCTCCTATGGACAACTCTTGCTCTTCTAGGTTTTTTCACCTAAAAGGAGAGAGATAGGAGAAAAAATACTAATGGTTTATTCAAATTATGTTATGTGCAATGTTTTCTAATGTAAATGAAGTTAACTAAATGCAATTGACTTATCTAAATGAATGAATATGAATGCCAAAGTGAAATTAAACTATGTTTGAAACACATTATGATATGCAAACAATGAAGTAAATGAAGAAAATATGTAGAATAGAATAAGATGAGTTAAATCAAAGTGCAATTGGGTGAAGTATGATGAATTTGGAATGTTGTGGATGCTGGCTAAAATCACTGATTTTTCACAGTGGGACTCATTTTCCTAGGGTGGTGAATCAGTCCTCCTAGTGAAAAACTATTGGGAACAAGTTTCTATCTGTCGGGATCCAAAATCTGACAAAATTTAGATTTTTAGTCCTAAGGTGGGACTCATTCACCATAGGTGGTGAATCATTCCTCTCCCATATTTTTGAAAAATCAGGAGACAACTCTGCAACACCAGATCTAGAAATCACTACTTGTCGGGTTACCAAAGTAAATTCTATAGGAAAAGGACATAAAATCTTCTCCAAGCTTGAAATAGACTTGAGTTGACTTCAAGCACCTAGTTGAATTGTAAACCAATCTTCAACACCAAAAATCTTGTTAAATATGCACACAAAAGGTTGTAAACAAACATGCAATAGGGGAAAAATGGTTTAAGGTTAGTGAATAGGGGTTTGCCTTGGTCAAACCCCACTTTTGGTAATCAAACCCTTAATAAAATAATGAAAATAAAATGAATGATAAACTAAAAACATGCAATTTCTATTAACATACCAAACCCTTGATGATGTAAGTCTAAAGTAATGTCAATGGCTGCTTCAAAGTGCTTGAATAGTGCTTGAAAAGATGTTGTAAAATGCTTGAATGCTTGAAAAAATAGGTGAATAAGTGAACTTGATGGATGGAGGTTGAAATGAGGTGAAAATAACTTATTTATACACATGTTTGCCTTAGTTATCCATTCATACCTCATCACAACTCGGCATCAAGTTTTTTTGAATAAAATCCTAAAAGGAAATTTTAAAAAATTTGAATTTAGAGCCAAGGGGGACTCATTCGCCACCCATGGCGAATGCATCCCACCTAGGACTTGAAAATGTGTGTTGAGAAATATGTTGTATTTAATGTTGTTTGTCGGGATAATACTAAAAAATACACTTAATTAATCATATGAGAGCATAAAGGAGCCAAATAAAGCATGAAAAGGGGATAAATAGTGAACATGTGGCTAGAAAAGCTTGAAATATTGTTACAAGACTTTACAACACTTCAAAATAGGACTTGTTTATGAATAAAAGGGTGATTTTTAGGTGAATTGTAATTAATAGAGTCTAGAAGAGTGTATAAATGTCTCACAACACTTCACAACACCTTCACAAGATGCCATTCTTTGAATTTAAGTACCTAAATAAGAATGTTCAAGCCATGTTGCAACATAAAATCAAAGAAAAATAGACCAAACACCATGAAACAAGACCTAAATGGCCATGAAAATGACAAGGGGCCATTTTTCTATGGCGCATTCAGCCCCCACTTTAGTGAGAGGATGAACCTGCTTCAAACTCACACTAAAGTAGCCATGAACATTGAGGGGAGGGTTTGAATGCACTTACGTTAGAAAGATGGAATACAATGATCAAGAGGGATGATCAAGCCCCTAGGATAAAGATCCCATGGAAAACTAGACATAAGAACAAAGGAACACACAAGTGTTGAGATAAATTGGATGAAGCTTCGATCGTTAATCCAACTAGTTGTGGATTAGATTTAGGTTGATTGTTTGAAAAAGAGAATGTGCACTCACTCTGGGGTCATAGAACTAGTTGTCCACGATTTGAGAAATCCCAAAAAGGTAAGATACATAAACTAGTTGGTATGCACTTACAAACACAAAAGTGGCTATGGGGAAAAGTCATGGCGCTAGGTGGGCTTCCTACTCAACCATATTAAAGTTATACCCATTGATAACTTTAACAAGGAACCCCAAGGAAAATGTCATGAACAAAAAGAAAGGTACTACAGTCATGCAAGTTGCGTTATGCAAGGTGGAAAAAATGCAAAGTGTAAAACATGTAAAAGTGTAAAAATGCAAGAATGTAAAGATGTTAAGTGTAAAATTTTCGAAGGAGTCTTGTTCAGTTCATGCAAGGTCAATCACTTAGGGAAAATTGTGTCTAATGTCTCCAAGAGAGGACCAATAAAAGAATAGTATATTCACAACTTAGGGGATGTAGTGTGTCACATCAAGCCACCAAGAGGAATGTAATATGTTGAGATAGATCACACTTATGAAGGACATCACACCCAATTTGTCATCCACAAAGTGATGAACACATCATATGAGCAAAAAGGATACACTAGGAACCAAGAATGCAAATGAATTATGGTAATGTATTCCCCCCACTTTAAAGGAATTGCTACACATCGCTCTGTGAGAAATTACTTTAAAGTAGAGAAGAAATGAAAATGAAATAAGAAAATAAGACACATGAGAGCCAACCTAGAAAGCCTTATGCCAAGTCATATGTTTCAAAGTTAGGCTGCGTCATGTCAAGGAAAATGAAAAATAAAGAAAGGGAGTTACCCCCCAGAAAAGAGCACACCAAACACATAAGGGATCTATGGATTTGGGGTCAATATGTTTGTTGCTGCAATGTTTTTCTGAAAGAGATTGAAACTATCATCATTCCCCAAAGTACATAGAACTGGAAGAATGACACAAAGAGAGAAAAAATAAAAGAAAAAGGAAAAGTCCATTTTGGTTCAACATGGAAGAGACATTGTGGTCTCAATGCTTTGCATCCTCTGCAAAAGGAAAACACAAGAGAAATGAAAGAAAATGAAAAGGTGAAAGAAAATGAAAAAGATTTTGGGTCAACATGAAGGAGACATTTCGGTCTTAATGCCTTGTGTCATCCCCAAAAGGAGAATGAAAAACAAAAAAGAAGAAGAAAAATACAAGAACCTTGTGGGTCAACATGGAAGAGGCATAGGGTGTCTCTATGCTTTGCGTCATCCCCAGAAGGAAAACACAAAACAAAAAGGGTGAAAAGACAAGGCACAATGAATAGAAGAATAGAGGTACAAATAGAAGTGTACAAAGAGGGGAAACATCAAATGCACAATACGGGGGAAACACAATACACACATGAAAGAAAAAGAAAAAGGAAAAAGAAAAATAAAAAGTGAAAAGGCTACTTACGAAAATGCAAGTCAACCATCTAATAGGTCATCCACCTCCCAATCATGTTCAGTGTAATGTGAGGGAAGTTGACTATCCAAAGGAATAATTGCAAGCATTGAACTAGGAGTTGTACCAAGTTCTTCACTTGGTGGAGAGGATTTATCATTTAAGCTCATTGTAGATGAAAATAAAGAGTTTAAATTGTTATGCACTTCTTCATCTATTTTTGCTATCATCACATCATCATCATCATCATCATCATCAAGATTAATGACAATGGGAGGATGAAGGGTCATTTCTAAGGATGATGAAGCGAAAGCTAAGGTTGTGGGATTGGTCCATTTTGTTGGGATTTTTGCACTAGACTATCGTTTGGAAGGTTAGGAGGAGGGAGGTCATCTATTACTTATGTCAAAGTTAAAGGTTGATTTTCTTTATTTTCTTCCATGTGATATTGACGAGTAAGGAGACGACGACGATGCCTACATTCCCTAGCACCGTTGTTTCATTTAATTCTATTTTGGAGTTGTTGAGGTATAAGAGTGGATTGAGGCATCATAGGTTCTTCTACTTCCAAAGAGGGAATAATAGAAGAAGTTGAAGAAGATGGGTAAACCACTTTCTCTTTGGCTTTATACACTTGTTTAAGGTGAGGAGGCATGACAGGAGTGGTGTAATTTTCTATTGGTTGTTTAAATGATGGTGGAGAAATTTCTAGGGGTGGTTTTTCATGAGGTTGTATGGTTTTATTAATGTCAGACTTAGGTTGAAGCATGGTTTCATCTATGATGGGAGGTGTGGAAGTGGATGGGGACGCATTATGAAGAGAAAATTTGGCTATCCTTTTGGCTTTAAATTTTTTATAAGCAATGAAAAAGAAGTCCTTTCAAGGGGTTATGGGTTCCATCGGTGTAGGCCAAAAGGCTTCTAATGAAAAAATAGCTTTGGAAGATAAAGGATTAAAGCCACTATGGTGTATGGTGACTATCTCATTTTCATGTGGAAACTTCAAACACTTGTGAACAACTGATGGGACCACTTTCATCGAGTGAAGCCAAGGGTGGCCTAGCCACAAACAAAATTGATCAGATTATGGAGTAATTGAAAATGTTACCTCCAAATTTTTAGGTCCTATCTATAAGGGTAGCACGATCGATCCAATCATAGGGCATGCAAAACCAATATGTGTCTTAATCCATGTAGTTGGTTTATTATAATCATCTCTATATAGATCGTGTAATACTAGAAACTCCTTTGTGATCACGTTCTCACCACAAGCAGGATCTATTAATATCCCATTAGTGGGCTTATCATAGATTCTACCAGCTATGTAGAGAGGACCATCAGGAAGCTTTTGTAGTATGTCTTTAGCAGAAAGAGTGATATCAAGAGACTTAGTGGTTTGGACCTTATGAGGGATAACATCTATCATAGCCACTAGTTCATCCATAGGACTTTCTATAGTAACAGAGGGAGGTGTATCATGTTGTGCATTGGTTGTATCAACAGTCATTACATCAATGGTTGAAGGTTTGCTAACCTTGGCAAATGAGGTAGTATGTTTAGGCATGGGATTGGTGAAAATTTGCAAATTCTGGCTAGGGGGTGCAAAGGACTTATTGCCTTGACCATTAACACCCATAATGGAAAAATGGCCTGAATCAATGAGGTCTTTAACTAAATGTTTTAGACACTTGTAGTGTTCAATATCATGTCCATTTTGGTGATGAAAATGATAATAAGCGTTAGGTTTGAAGGTGGGTGGTAATGGCTGGTTTGGATCAAGTGGTCTAATGGGTGGAAAAGTGAGCATGCATTGTTGAATTAATTGGTTCATTGTGTTATGAAGGGTATCAGGTAGGGGAGTAAACTCTCTCTTCGGGGCCCCATAGGTATAAGGCACCGCTGCTTTAAAAGATGCCACTTGATTTGGAACGCGTTGGGTTATGTTGACGTGTCTGATGGCACAACAACGTGTAAACAAAATATTACTATTCTGTTTCTCCTGAAAGAGAAAGACAACACATAGATATCTTAGCTCCAAAGGTCTTTGTAGTTGGTTCTCAATTGTGCTGATGTTGCTCAATGGTCAATGTAACAGTAATGTTCAAGGGGCCTGCTGGTGTTGAGCTTCTGGATTGTTCTGAGATCAAACATAAACTTAAACCTACTCTAACTAGGGTTTTTAAAGAAACAGAAAAAGATAAATCAGAGCTTTGGAACAAAAAATAATGTTAATTCATCTAGCTTAACCAGACTTTTTACCTTTCAAGGAATTTCTAACTAAAACTGCAGAACAAAATTAACTTATGATTAACACACAGTTTCATTCATTCACAGTGCTGATTTCAATAACAAATTGCAAGTCATCATTTAAACAAAACATCAAATCAAACTTCATTCCTTGAAAGCTTCTCAAATCAAATGATCAACTCAAGACAAACACCATTTAGGAACACAACATGAAGTGGATTTTAATTTGGTTGCTTCTACTATTAGTGAAACAAATAAGCAAAATTTACAAATTTGGCACAATCACCAGTGTATAGAAGATCCATGACTCCAAATTGTTTCCATCTATACTACAAAAAATGAAAAAAATACATTATTGTCTAAGTTGAATCTAATTTCTACTCTCAGAAAATTACTACTGTTCTAAAATCTATTTCTATGTCTTCTCCCCCTTTTTTTAAAGAGGCCAAAATGCCATATATACAGAATGTACCAAAAAGAATATTTTGGCCCCTATTTTAGGGTTTGCAAAATATCTTCCTCTAGAAAGGTCGGCCCTCAGATCTTTTGAATAGAGTTAATGCTCCATTGAATGGCATCCCCCACTGTCCATGTTGATGAAATATTTTTTTGTCCTCAGGAGGAGCCTTTAGATCTTTTTTTACTACAACATTAACTCTATGTCTCTATGTCCATCCTCGAACTCCCTTTGAAGGGCTGCCTTGAATGCTCTAAAGCATTGTTATTAATGAGGATCCATCTCTGCCGGTAAACCTCATAGTTGTCCCTGAGAATGATGGCCTCTCCTCTCTACTTCAGATCA
This sequence comes from Sequoia sempervirens, assembly GCA_007258455.2. Lineage (NCBI taxonomy): Eukaryota > Viridiplantae > Streptophyta > Pinopsida > Cupressales > Cupressaceae > Sequoia > Sequoia sempervirens. Next base: position 261,423,604 of record VDFB02058242.1, read on the forward strand.
TTCTTCTTGTTGACCTCCTTCTGGAAGTAGCATTAGACTTCCCCGTTGGATCTCCACCAGTGTTCACTGAGCTACCCCATTAGCGCATTCATTGAGTAGATCCACACCAATTGCATCCTGTTGACCTTCCTCTCAGAGGTAGTCAATCTGTCAAACTATCACTGGTCCGCCCCTTTAGCTTCTTTTTATTGGTGAAACAAAGGCCACACAGGACTCTCGGGCAGTCAAAAGTGGTTCCTACCAAATCATATGTCACTGAGACACTCATCGTGTCTCCCTGATGCGATTGCTCCTCATAGTAGCCATCGGCATAGCATACGACGGTTGATGAGACTTCATGTCGAGTTGCAAAAGCTATATCAATATCACAAAAACCATCGACAAGACAAACATTAGCGGCCAGAGGTCATCACGAGTTCTCATTAGTCATACCGATATCCCTTTTTTACTGGTAAGTCCATCGCTATCAGTGAGAATTCTCATTGTTAGTAGGAGATCATGCCAAAGGCTTTATCTTTCGGCAGCCTCATTTCACTTCGGGGAGACACCACTTGGTCATCAGGATGTTATGGGGAGATCATCCCACTCTTGCCAATCTCAAACCCTTCTTTCGGTGAGACTCAGTTGAGTTGGTGAGACCTTACACTAAGCGAAGAATCCTTCGGCGAGTTCATTTCATTTCAGCAAGAGTCCTTCCTAGTTGGTGAGATGTTATGGTGACATCAATCTCTCACGACGAAACCTTCACATTTCGGCAGGACATCACGACGTCGGCAAGACATCATGTCGAATTCTTTCATTCTCCACGAATTCACTTCATTTTGGTAAGACTCCCCACTATCGGTAGGACATCATGGCGAAACCATCCTACTTCGGTGAGACTCTAGCATGTCATCCAGACATTGTGCCGAAAGCGAACCACTCTCCCCGAGCTCAAACTTTTTCGGTGGGACCAATGACTATCGGGGAGACATCTCCCCGATGACGCTTCCTTTCACCAAGACTTCTTCAGATCGGCAAGAGATTATGCCGATTTCTTTACCCTTCGACGATGCTGGTCTTGTGTACAATGGTCAAGGAGACGTCCCTTGGTCAACGAGATGTTATGCCGACATCACGCCATATCGGCAAGACTTTCCCCAGTCGGCAAGATCTTCTGCCGAACTTCAAACTTTACACCGAAGGGAGAGAAAATTTCGGTGAGACTTTACCTCTTCGCTGAGACCCTACACCGAATGTAAAACCTTCTCCAAGAGCCCCCTGTGAACAATTTTCAGCAAGACCTTTCCTTTTCAGCCAGACCTTATGCCGAAGGCATAACCCTTTCGCCGAGACTTCTTCCTGAGAAAAGAGACATATAAACCCTACGGTGACTGGTGGATCCCAAATGAATAATACGCCCTACCAGTCGGCAAGACACCTGAAAGATCTCAACGATTTTCTTCTTGAGGAGTTTCATGCTGAATGGGATTGAGACATGCTTCCCAGTTGACTTCCCTGAGAGATATCTTTAGATGAGTGATTTAATCCTGCAAAACAGATGCCTCCATTAGTCTTCAAAACATATAAAATCCACTATTGTTCATTATGCCTTCAATTTTAACAAAAGGAAAGCCAACTCAACCTGTGACAGAACCAAAATTTGACAGAACAAGAAGACAAAAACAGAAGAACCCCAAGATCAAAGCAAATAACTAAAGGTAAAGAAGACAAAAGAAAAAAGGGGGACCCATTTTTTTCCAAAATAAAATAGGGTGGTTATGTAAAGCATAACAGGTTGGTTGCGGTTGAGGTTCAGGAGGTGGATTAAACTATAAAAATCCTCTATTTGGTTTGTGAAATTTTTGTGTATTATTGTTATTTTGATTGCTATTCTCGGGTTTATCAGCTCGGTTAGAAGTGGATTTTGAATCATGACTTGAAACCAAGTTATGGTATTCACACAAGGTTGTGCATAAATTCATAAACGCAGGGAATTTCATCATTGTTAATTTATCCTGAAGGTGTGTGTGCAATTTTTTGATAAAAATATTTTGAAGATGTGCATCAGTAATCTTGACATCAATTGGAGCATATAAGGATTGGTAATGTGAGATAAAATCTATTTCTTTTTCATCTATGTTTTTTCTACATCGCATGAGGTCAACCATTGTCTTTTTAGGTGTCATGTGAACTTGAAAGTGACTTATGAAATCATCCACCAATTCATTGAAAGAATGGATGGAATGATTAGGAAAATTGGAAAACCACTCTAAGGCAGTTTCTTTCAAGGTCCTTAGGAAAATTTTAGGTAAAAGTTTATTGTCAAGGACAAAGTCACTACATAAAAGCTCTGTATAAGCATTAACATGGTTGACAGGGTCTCGTTTTCCTCCATATTTCTCAAACAAAGGCATTTCTATCCCTTGTGGCATTGAGGTACATAATATTTCTAACGATAAAGTGATACTACAAACATGGTATGTAGGTGGAGTGGATTGACCTTGGCTAATGGTGGAAAGTTGATGTTGCATGGATGAAATAGTGGTAAGGAGTTGTGTAAGAAGGATATCAAGGTATGTGGGTTGAGGTGGAAGGGAAAATGGTGATGGAGTGTAGGTGATATGAGGGGAAGTGAAAGGAATACTATGGGGTGTGAAGGTGGTGGAAGGGACTTGCAATGCCACAAGAGAAGTATGAATGCTAGTGGAAATCAAGAAAGAGGTATCCGCATAATTAACTTGATGCATAGTTGTGTGGACATGCGGATTGGTATTTAAGTTGGTATGGAAGTTATGGTTAAAGGTGGAGGAACTTGAGGTCCTCCTTGGCTTATAGGAATGTTTGCAGATTGGATATTAGAAGAAGCATGTTTATTGTAAATCTCAACAATCTTCTTCATCACTTGCTAGCCATTATCACTTTCAATTAAATGATGAAGGTTTTCAATAGTGGGTATGGCAGTGGTGGAAATGTTTTCAAGTGACAAGTCTTGTTGTAAGTGTGCAAAATCCTCATGAATATTAATGACCTTTTCTTGCGGGAGGGAGTTTTTTTGGTTGTCAACATTCATTGGATGGAAAGATGAAGGCATAGAAGTGGTATTTTCAAGGCCTAATGCACCATTGTCCATACTAGGAGTAGGAGCTTGTGAGATCCCAAGGTCCACAACGAAAGTGTTATCACGGGAGGCCATGAGTCTAGAACTTCTTCTCACTAAAGTATTATCAATGGGGAACCAAACACTCATACAAGTACCACAAAGGAGGGGTGAATGAAAATGAAAACTAATCTAAGAGTTTGATATGCAAATAACAAAAATTATACTAATTGTAACAGAGATCTAACTACAGAAAATAGAAATGCAAACAAATGCCAGAAAAATGCTATATATGTTGTTTAACAAGTGCAGATGGACTGATTCACCCAGGGTGGCAAATGAGTCCCAATATGATGTTTTTGTGTGTTTTTTAGAAATTTTAATGTGATTTTAATATTCTACAGAATGCAATCAAGGATGTAGAATGCAGATTTTTACTTTTTTCAATGACATGCAATGCAAAAATGAAATCTAAATGAAGTTTTCACTAATGCAAGATAAAAAGTCCTAGAATACAAAAACAAAAAAATGTACTAATTGAATTTTAATGCAAATGTAAACTAGGAAAATTCAAAACTGCAAAGTGCTCAAAAGTTAGGTTCACCAAAATGAATCGTTGATTTTTGGCTCCTATGGACAATTCTTGCTCTTCTAGGGTTTTTCACCTTAAAGGAGAGAGATAGGAGAAAAAATTCTAATGGTTCATTCAAATTATGTTATCTGTAATTTTTTCTAATGTAAATGAAGCTAACTAGATACAATTGAATAATATAAATGAATGAATATGAATACAAAAGTGAAATTAAAACTATGTTTGAAAACACATTGTGATATGCAAATAATTAAGTAAATGAAGAAAATGTGCAAAATAGAATAAGATGAGTTAAATCATAGTGCACCTGGGTGAAGTATGATGAATCTGGAATGTTGTGGATGTTGGATGAAATCAATAATTGTTCACAATGGAACTCATTCGCCCAGGGTGGTGAATCAGTCCTCCTGGTGAAAAACTGTCAGGAACAAGTTTCTATCCGTTGGGATCTGAAATCTGACAAAATTCAGATTTCTAGTCCTAAAGTGGGACTCATTCACCATAGGTGGCGAACCAGTCCTCTCCCAATTTTTTGAAAAATTGGCAGACAACTCTGCAACACCAAATCTGGAAATCACTGCTTGTCAGGTTGCCAAAGTCAATTCTACAGGAAACGGATAGAAAATATTCTCCAAGCTTGAAATATACTTGAGTTGACTTGAAGCACCTATTTGACTTTTAAATCAATCTTCAACACCAAAAGTCTTGTTAAATCTACACACAAAAGGCTACAAACAAACATGCAATAGGGGGAAAATGGTTTAAGGTTAGTGAATAGGGGTTTGCCTTGGTCAAACCCCACTTTTGGTAATTAAACCCTTAATAAAATAATGAAATGAAAAGGAATGATAAACTAAAAACAAGAAATTTCTATCAACTTACCAAACCCTTGATGATGCAAGTCTGAAGTAATGTCAATGGCTGCTTCAAAGTGCATGAATAGTGCTTGAAAAGATGTAAAATTCTTGAATGCTTGAATGAATAGGTGAATAAGTGAACTTGATGGATGGGGGTTGAAATGAGGTGGAAATAACTTATTTATACACACTTGTTTCTTAGTTACCCATTCATACCTTGTCACAGGCTGACATCAAGTGTTTTTGAATAAAATCCTGAAAGGAAATTTTAAAAATTTTGAATTTGTAGCCAAGGGGGACTCATTCGCCACCCATGTCGAATGGGTCCCAACTAGGACCTAAAAATGTGTGTCAAGAAATATGTTGTATTTAATGTTGTTTATCAGGATAATACTCAAAAATTCACTTAATTAAGCATATGAGAGCATAAAGGGGCCAATAAAGCATGAAAAAGGGATAAATAGTGAACATGTGCCTAGAAAAGCGTGAAATCTTGTTACAAGACTTTACAACACTTCAAAATAGGACTTTTTTATGAATAAAATGGTGAGTTTTAGGTGAATTGTAATTAATAGAGTCTAGAAGAGTGTAGAAATGTCTTACAAGACTTCACAACACCTTCACAAGACGTCATTCTTTGAATTTTAGTACCTAAATAAGCATGTTCAAGCCATGTTGCAACATAAAATCAGAGAAAAATAGACCAAACACCATGAAACAATACCTAAAAGGCCATGGAAATGACAAGGGGCCATTTTTCTATGACATAGCTTGCATCTCATCAAATTAGTTAATGTCATTTTAAGAACCATATGCACTTGGAAGTGGTTAATAAAAGATTCAACAAGTTCATTAAATGAACCAATTGAGTTATTTGATAATGCAGAAAACCAATCCAAGGAAATGTCTTTCAAGGATCAGGGAAAATCTTAGCCAAAAGTTTGTCCTCGAGGATAAAGTCACTACATAAAGTAGTGAAGGCATTAACATGACTAGCAAGATCTCCCTTTCCTCCATATTTCTCAAATCTAGGGATCTTTATACCCTGTGGCACCAGAGTTCTCAATATCTCCAAAGATCGTGGTTGCTTTTGACATAATATGAAGGTGTACCATTTTGATTTTGATTTATGGTGGAAACTTAATGTTGAATGGATGAAAGGCTTTGTAAGAGGTGGTTAATGATAGGATCATTGCTTGTGGTTTGAGATGGGGTGAATATGGGGGTGGTGTGTATGTTTTGGAAGGACCAATGAATGTATTGCTTACAGGAGGAGATATAAGATTAGATACCACATAGGTATAAGGAGCACTAGTGGAAATGTTTGAGGTAGGAAGGATATTGCTAGGTGGTTGCATCATTGTGTTAACTTGAGGATTGGTATAGGTGGGAATGGAGGTTATAGTTGAGGGGGGAGGAGTTTGATTTCCTACTTGGTTTTGCACATTTTTTGAATCTTGAACACTGGCATTAGTGTTGGAAGGAAGATTTTTTCCAAAGATGTGAGCTATTTTACACACAACTTCTAGTCCTTCATTACTTTCCATCATGTGGTGAATACTATCTATGGCAGATATAACAATGTTGTAAATATTTTCAGTACTCACACTATCTTGTAAATGAGCTAGATCTTCATGCATTTTCATTATGTTTTCTTGAGGGATATAATCAACCATTGTTTGAACACTTGGCATAACATTTGTAGGTAAAGTAGGCATAGAAAAGAGGTATCAAAGGTATGGTCCGTATACCTAGTGAACTATTACCAATACTAGGATTAAGAGAGCTTGATAACCCAATATCCACAATGAGTGTTTTATTGTGGGATGCCATGATTCTTGCACTTCATCTAACCACAATATTAGTAGTAGGACACGAAGTAGTATAGCTCATGCAAGGCATAAACCAAAGAAAGTGCAATGAACACAATATCCTATGCTTATAATTACACTTGAGATGAAAGAAATTGGAACAACAATTCTGCAAACTAAAACAGAAAAATGAAGGTAGCCAACAGAAGCACATAAAAGCAATTTCAAACCCTAAAATTTGGAAATTCAAAGTTAACAAGGACTAAGATGCCAGTAAGGGCGTCTTGGTCCTACTGGTGTGATTTTGAGGTTCCAGGGATTGGAACAGACAACAAACAACAGAGAGAGGGTTCTAATCTAGAAACCCTAAGAGGGACTAAGATGCCAGGAAGGGCATTTTAGTCCTAGTGGATGTTTTTTTTCAAAAAACAAAAAAATATTAATTGTCAATAGTGTTCACAGTTTGTCTATTCAAGTAGCCGATGTTTAGAAACAAAAAAAATGTACAAATGCATGCAAGAGAAAGTAACTAGTGACAAGCAATTAAATGGAAAGTTGAATGCAATTTTGTTTCTTCAATTTCAAATGTACTAACAATGTGTCTAAATGAAATTACAATAATGAACAATGCACTTTTCAGTTTTTCAATGAGATAAGATGATGCAAGAAAAAAAAATGCAACCTATATGCACTTTCACTAATGCAAATATGAGAAACCCTAGATGAACTTTCACTAAATATGAGAAACCATAGATACAATTTCACTAATGCAAGATGCAATGCAAGAATGAATGCAACCTAGATCTAGGACTTTAATGGACTCCAAATCAGAAAATGAATGCTCAAAGAGGTTGATTTCACCAAAATGAGCAATTAGAAAAAGGTAGGGTTCATGGACCACTACTCTCTTATTTTCATTCAATAAGGTCCTAGGAATCCAAATTGGATTGACTATCAACCTCAAAGGTGATTCAATTCTCAAAAAGGAAGACCTAGGAAGGGGGTTCTTTAGCTTTGAGGGGTTCACCACCAAGAAAAATCTTGGAAAAGACAACTTAACATTCAACCTACAAAACCTAGTAATGCAAGCTAAATGAAGGATGCAAATGATGAAATTATGCAACAAGGAGTTAGGATGTATGTACCTGGGAAGTCTAGAAATGTGACAAGGATTCCAAAAATGCAAAGAAGCTATCAAAAAGTGTTATGAATGAAAAAGACACCCTTACTGTCTTATAGTCCCATTGCTATTTTTTGGGCTAGATACAGAACCTTCGGATGTCAGAACTAGATTTGAAAGAATTTCTAAAAGATACCCTCAAGAGGACTAAGATGCCCTAGGTGACGAATTAGTCCCATTTCGAATTTCTAGAATCTATGAATATGGTCCTAAGGCTTGTTTTTTGCACTTCCTTATTTCATGATCTCAGGTTCTAAAACTTCCTAATTTGGTCTGTAGGTTAGTTTTTGTGATGATGAAAACTTTGTAATGCAATTTTGCAACTTTGCAACTTTACACTTCAAATGATCTTTAAGTATTTAACCTATATTTCTAATCACAAACACACAAGAGGGGAAAAAATTGTTGATTGTTAGTTAATGGGGGTTTTCCTTGGTCAAACCCCTTGTTGGTAATTAAAACTTGAAGTGAAATGAAATGAAATGGAGGGAAATGATGAATGAACAACATGCAATGTTACTGTAACTGGGGATTTCTTTTAGGTTTAGATTAGAGGTATTAGCAGTAAATCAATGAATGATAGAGAAACTCAAAGACCTATCGAGTACAAAGGAAATTAAACAATAAAACAATTATACCTGTAAACCAAAACTTCCATGATTACCTCCATAGTACCTTCTTACTTGTTGGATGATGCTTTCCCCTCGGATTCGTTGTGCGAGCAATCTGCAAATGTCTAAGTTCTACACCAAGCTTTGAAGGATTTATGCAATGTCTAAATGCCTATGCCTATGACTATGATTGCCAATGTCTAAACATACTAAGACTTGATCAAATAAAGACAATAATAGCAACGAGAAGCCTAAGTGTACAAGTGAGTAAGTATGCAATGTGTCTCTATAATATGTGCGTGTGTATGTAAAATATACGTGTGTAATCGAAAACTGAGAGGAAAATGGCATTTTTTAGAAAATGCCATTTTGAATGGATGGGTGAGATTGCATTCTGACCAAAACCTAAAACCAGAGGTCCAGATTAAATCTGGGAATCCCTAATTAGGGTTAGGGAAAATTCATTAATCGAATGGTCAAGATATTATCTCAGAGAATCAGATCGACGGTGGAGAATAAATGAAGAAATATTTTTGAAAATAAAGATTTTCAAAAATGAATAAGATAAAGACCAGACTGAAGATCAGTTTTGGAAGGGTCAAGAACCTGCCCGATTAGTTAATTCTTGAAGGAAAGCTACCAATATGGAACTAAATTACTTCCAAATGTGAATTTTGTGAAATAATAAATAATCGATTTTTAGATTATTTACCAAAATGGACTATCAGTTAAGATTGAGATGACATTTTAAATAATTTTATTTATTTAAAATGAGAAGAATATTAATTTAGGAAATTAAATAATTAAAGATAATTATTTAATTTAGCAGATAAGACTAATAATTAAATAAATTTATTTATTTATTTAATTATGACAGTTAGTGACATATTAAATAAATAAATAAAACTTATTTATTTAATAATCAAGAAGAAATGACTAAAGAAGGGTGATTAAATAAATTAAGAAATTTATTTAATTAAGGGAAGACTTAGACAATTATTGACATATTTAATAAATAAATAGAATTTATTTATTTAATAATCATGAAGAATAAAAGGACATGAATTAATTAAATAATTATGAATTATTTAATCAATAGTCGAATGTGGACCAAGGATATAATTAAATGTCATAATTATGCTAGGATGAAAGAAGTAAAAATAAAGCTTGCAGGCCTAGGTCATTTTTAGGTGTCTATAGTTACAACTCACCAAAACCTTGCTATAAAGTCTAAAAACTTGTGTGAAATGGCTAGCTTGGATATGGATCTTGAATCAAAGGAATGCTTGAAAGATATGACCTTAAATTGCTTGCTTGAATCAAAACCCTACATCACAAATGTTAGCACAAAAAAAAGCACAATCAAGAAGATCTTTGATATGATGCTTGAATCTTGATGATTTCTCCAAATGCTTGATGAATTTCTCTTGAATTCTTGAATACTTGAATGGTTGGATGCTTAGATTGTTAGGTATCTTGGATATGAAAATGAGAGAAAGGAACCTTGTATTTATACTTATCCATGCTTAATATCCTAAAATTACACCACAACAAGCCAACATATGAACTCATTAATTAAAGGAGGATAAATCCCATCATAATTTGAAATTAAATCCCAAAAATACCTTAAGGGGGACTAAGATGTCCCAGGTGGTGTCTTAGTGCCAAGGCATGAAACTTGGGGCACAGACTCCAAAAAGGGGCCCATTTAAGGTGCCTTAAAATTAGGGTCCCAAGACTTTTGGGGGACAAAGACGTCCTAGGTGGCATCTTAGTCCCGACCCAAAAATTAAGGACACTCAGATAGAATCATTAAATCATCATTTATTTGTTGATGTTTGTTGGGATTATTCATAAAAATATGTAGTTCATCGTGCTTGTGGATGCAAAATAGGACCAATTAAGACATAAATAAGGATAAATAAATCAAGGTGGGCCCAAATAAGTGTGAAAATGCAAGGGTATGCATTTTCCTACACTACAAATATATCAGCAATCCGATCCTTCGTCAACACATACTCAAGTTTTACTTCATTCTTCACAACCTTCTCTCTCAAAAAGTGATACCTAATAGATATATGCTTTTTCCTTGAGTTCGTTACTAGATTTTTTTAAATGTTAATTGCACTTGTATTGTCACAAAAGATAGAAATGAGATCATGATTCATTATTTTTATATCTTTCATTGTTTATTTCATCCATAACACTATGTATAACAAGATGCAGCAATAATATACTCAACTTCAACAGTAGATTAAGAAACTGAATCTTGCTTTTTACTCAACCATGACACCAATCTACAACCAAGAAAAAATGCACCACTACTTGTACTTTTTATGTTATCAATATGACCTGCCCAATCTACATCACTATAAGCACTAAGTGTAAAGTCAATATCCAGGATACCACAAGCCATAATTCAAAGTGCCATTCAAATGTTTGAATATTCTCTTAAAAAAAGCAACATTTTTTTCTTTAGGATGTTCTTGAAATCTATCCACAAGACAAACTATGTGCATGATAACCGATCTAGTAGCAGTTAAGAACAAAAATCCTCCAATCATAGATTTGTATGATCAGCCTTAAGTGGATCATCATCTTTACTCAATTTGCAACCAACCACCATAGGAGTGCATACTGGTTTGGAACCATCCATCCCAAACTTCTTCAACATTTATCTTACATATTTTTATTGTGAAATAAAACTCCTTTTTTTGTTTTTTTAATTTTTAGCCCAAGAAAGAAATTCATCTCACCAAACATAGGCATCTCAAATTCTTTATGCATCTTTTCAAATAACATCTTCATACTTGCAACAAATTGGATAGAATAAAATACTAAACAAAATTAGGGAACATATGCATTTTCAATCAATTCCAACCAAAGAATTGTTGGAAAAAAGCAACACTGAGAGGGGGGGTGAATCAATGTTGTGCAAGAATTAAACTTTATTATTCTATCATTTAACTTACTTAACCATTCAATAAAATAAACATGCATCAACAGAAAGAAAACAATCACAACACCATAACACTAGAATTTTTATGTGGAAACCCTGTTAGGGGAAAAACCATGGTGGATGGCCAATCCACAATATAATATGATTATACCCAAAATGAGAAGTACAAAGTGGGAATTCACTTGCATTCAGGCTCACTACCTAGAGCTCACTACTCAAAAAGGATGGGCTCACTTCCCTACAATGATTTGGAATAGATCCAAAAGAGTGAACTGATGAAATAGCATCCACAATGCTTTATTATAGTTTTGATTAAGCTCTATAGATAATATGTTGTCCTTCTGACTAATTCAACAATTCTTCTCTGCTCTGTGCAACTTGCACTGCAAAAATCCTAATGCACAAGTGAAACTATGCATAATCGCCTAATCGCTCTTCCTGATGATCGCAACACACCACCACACTTTTATTTTTCTTGCATCCTAGATTATATATTGAATCACTTATATCTATCTGCATCTAGAAATAAAATTGCTATAGGTCAGTCTTGATAAAACTTGGAAATATTATCAACTGTCGACACAAATTTACAATTAAATTTTCAATGTGGATCTAACACCATCATCTAGACTATAGCTAGGACCCATAATTAAATGTTTGAACATAAAAACATTTTAAATAATTTCACTTTACACATCCACAATGTGTCGCATTCACTAAGTCGGCTACAATGAGCAAATAGACATAAAAAATCCCACCAGACCCCCATGCTCGTACATGTTGAGAATAGGTGTCTCAAACTCACTAATAGAAACCTTGATACTTTAACTGAGCAGCAAATAATTTATAAGTGCTATGTTTATCCTTTTACCTCTATACCACCAGGTGTTTGAGAGAGAGGAGTGGTAGCGCAGTGGATACCGCCATACAACAAGAGCCTCTTAGCCGTTGAGCGGTAGGGCGGTGGATACCGCCATACTGTGGGTTTCTATACACTGGGCTGCAATGGTGTGATTATCACCATACCAAAGGAACTCACTGGATGTTTAGCAGTAGAGCGATTACTACCATACCATAGGGGTTCACCAAATGTGCAGTGGTAGTGCGGTATAAACTGCCATACCACAGATGCTTGTAAATAGTCTAGTGGTAGAGTGGTTACCACCATACCTCAGAATCCCTTGACTTGTTTGGAGGTAGCGCGGTAAATCACCACCCTGCGAGAACCTGTTGACTGCTAATGGTAGTGTGGTGTAAGGTGAAAAGCATAGTTTCTTGGTTAACTGTTGAGTTGTAAGCCGTTAATTGGAGGATGTTGCTAACTTGGAAGGAGACCGTTTGTATTCCTAGGAAGTTTGACAATAGTTCTATGGAGGAAGTTGAACTAAATCGATTGTACAGAGAATGGATCGATCATGGTTGTTGCAATACATTGCAATGTTTGGAACTGTGAAAAGGTTAGAAGAGGTAAGAAGAATTTGATGGTTGGTTTGATTGAATAATCTGTTAGTGAGTTTCATTGTATGTTGTAAGAAAGCATTATAGCTATGATATTCTATATGAGATTGATCAAGGAAATACTGCAATTGCAATATTGTCATCTAAAAGGAGATTGTGTAACTTGTATGTAATTTAGTTTACTGTAATACAAATGATTTTCTTTGGTGTGGTGGGTTTTTCTCCCGTAAGGGTTTTCCCACATAAATTTGATGTCAATCGTGTTTGAGTTTATTTCTCTATTCTGTTATTTCCTTCATGTGCATCTTAATGGTATGTAATTGTAAACTTTAAAGTCTTATCTACATTCTTCTCCGAGTTTTGATATTAGGAAAGTTTGTTCCACATCTGTATTCTTTCCTTACAAGTGGTATCATAGCCTAGCCAGTTGTGTTATCCTTGTGTGTAGGTTGGGTCTTTTGTGTCAATTATGTTCAGTGGGAGTCTTGTAGAAGTTTGGTAATTTAAAATTACAGATTAAGATGACAAGCACATCAGGAAGGATTGAAATTGAGAAATTTAATGGCAGCAATTTTGAGTTGTGGAAACTCAAAATGGAAGACCTATTGGTGGATCGAGATCTTTGGCTTGGTGTGTCTAGAAGGAAACCTTCTAGAATAAATCTAGAAGGAAACCTTCTGGCATGAAGCAAGAAGATTGGGACCTTGTAGACAAAAAAGAAAAAGGGTTGATAAGACTCTATTTGGCAAACTCTATTCTCCTAAACATTCATGAAGAGAAGACTGCATATTCTTTGTGGAAGATTGGATATATTTATCAGGGTAAATCCTTGGTGAATAAATTTTTGCTAAGGAAGAAGTTATACTCTTTGAAAATGGAGGAAGGGGCGTCTATGGCTGATCATCTGAATACGTTTAACACATTGATTCCTCAATTAACATCTGTGAGTGTAAAAATTGATGATGAAGATCACTGTATGCTATTGTTTTGTTCTTTGCTAGATTCTTGGGATCACTTGGTGATGGCGATTGGGAGCACAACAACCACTTTCAAGATGGAAAATGTGGTTGCTTCTTTTTTGTCTAAAGAAGTGAAAAGGAAATCTTCTAAGATGGTGAAGGAGGCTCTTGTTGTTCGAGGTAGATAGAAAGAAAAAGGAAAGAAGAAGGAAAAGAATTCCAAATCAAAATTAGAAGGGAGATCAAAGTCTCCTGGTAAGAAGTCCAAGGTGAAGTGTTAGAATTGTGGGCAACCTCGTCATGTCTGAAAGGATTGCAAAGAGGAGAAAAAGAAGAACTATTCCAACAATGATTCTTCTTAGAGCAATGCAGATGCCTTCATTGCAACCTTGGAAACTCGGGCATCCGATGATGTTTGGCTAATTGATTCTAGAGCATCGTTCCACATGACATCTCATAGAGACTATCTCACAAAGTATGAAAAATACGATGGTGGAAAGGTATACTTAGCAAGCGATTCATCTTTGGATATTGTTGGCTATGGAAGAGTTAGGATTCAGTTTCCCAATGGAAGAATTAAGGGAATTGATGGTGTAATGCATATACCAGGTCTAGCTCATAATTTACTTTATGTAAGTAAGCTAAATGATGTTGGAGTGCAAGTCTCTTTCTCTAGCAATGGTTGTAAAATGACTAGAGGCTCAATGGTGCTGGCTAGGGGTACCCATATAGGTACTCTGTATAAGTTGGACACACTTGTTGTTCAATGTAACAGTGTCTCTGTAAAGTCACAGAAGGTTGTTCATGCAAAGGAGATTGAAGTCCGTGAAGGGGCTAATTCTTTGGAAGTTAAACTTCATACAAAGAAGACTATGCTCTGGCATCAAAGGCTAGGTCATATTAGTGAGAAAGGCTTAAGATCCTTGAAAAATAAAAACTTGGTTGAGGGGCTTGATGATTGTAATCTGGAATTTTAATTTTGTGAACATTGTATATATGGAAAACATCATTGTGTTTCTTTTTACTCTATCCCTCATAAATCTTTTGGTGTTTTGGATTATATTCACTCTGATGTTTTTGGTCCAGTGAATGTTCCTTCGTTGTCGAATTCAAAATATTATGTATCGTTCATTGATGATTATTCAAGAAGGGCATTTGTATATTTTCTAAAAAAATACAAGTGTTCAATTGGTTTAAAGAGTTCAAGAACTTGGTTGAAAATCAGACTGGTAAGAAAATTAAATGCTTGAGGATAGATAACAGTGGTAAATTTTGTTCTATAGAATTTGAACGGTATTATAAAGACCATGGAATTAAGAGGCATAAAACTACACCTTACACTCCACAACAAAATGGAGTTTTTGAAAGGTTGAACATGATGTTGATGGAGAAGGAAAGACGCATGTTGAGCAATGTTGGTTTCAAGCAAAAGTTTTAGGCTAAGGCTATGGCTACAACATGTTACTTGGTAAATTGATCTCCTTCTTCAACACTTGTTGATAAAATGCCTATGGAAGTTTGGTCTAGTAAGAAACCCTCTCTGAGACATGTTCATGTCAATGGATGTGAAGCATATGTTTATGTGTCAGATGTGAAGAGATCTAAATTGGAGAACAAAACTGTTAAGTGTATCTTCATTAGTTATGACATTGGTGTGAAAGGATACAAGCTTTGGAATCCTGTGACTGAAAAGGTTGTATACAGTAGAAGCATAATCTTTCAAGAGCTAAAACCTTCTTTAGTGGAATTGTAGTCAGAGATGAAAGAAAAGAAAGAGGAAAATGATTTTTCTGAAATACCTCTAACTCCTAAAAAAGAGGAACAACACATTGATAATGTACCTGAAATTGAGGAGAGTTTGAGCAGCTCTGAGAGTTCTGAAGAAGAACCACAACCTCAGCCTTAGCCTATGAGGAGGTCTACACCTAAGAAGAAGCAACCCGATAGGTATGGATTCTCTATGTTGGATTCTAGTTGTTCCAATGCTTTGATTACTAATACTAATGAGCCTAGGACTATACAAGAGGTAGTTGAAATGACTAATCCGGATTCCTGGTTGGAAGCCATGAATGAAGAAATGACATCGTTAAAGAAGAATGGCACTTGGGATCTAGTTCCATTTCCTGAAGGTAGAAAGTCTGTGGGCTGTAAATGGGTTTAAAAAAAACAAATTGGTCTAGTTGGCAGTATTGAAAAGTACAAAGAGACGATGGTTGCAAAGGGTTATTCCTAGGTAGAGTGAATTGATTATGGGGAAATCTTTTCTCTGGTAGCAAAGCTTACATCTATCAGATTTCTTTTGTCACTTGCAACAACTTATGACTTGGAGATTGAGCAGATGGATGTGAAGACAACATTTATTCATGGTGATCTTGAAGAAGAAATTTATATGTCCCAGCCCGAGCATTTTGTGATAAAAGGTAAAGAAAATATGGTTTGCAAGTTAAAAAAATCTCTATATGGTTTAAAACAATCGCCTAGAATGTGGTACCATAAATTTGACATTTTTTTTGTCACTAGGTTTTGTAAGATCAAAATCAAATCATTGTGTGTATTTCAAGATTGAAAAATGATCAAGTTCTTGTTATTTCACTCTATGTTGATGATATGTTGTTCATAGGAAATAGTAAGTTTATGATTTTTGATCAAAAATCTTAGTTGTCTGCAAAGTTTGAAATGAAAGATCTTGGTGCAGCTAGGTATATTAATATATACTTACTTTGGCTGAGCCAGGGATAGGAAGAATAGGAAAATTTGGCTCAACCAAAGTAAGTATATTAGCACTGTTCTAGAGAGATTTTGTATGACTGATTGCAAGAAGCTATTTGTTCCAGTTTTGTAGGGAACAAAGCTATCAATTGAAGATTGTCCAAAATCTCCTACTAAGAAGGACATGACCAAAGTTCCTTATGCTAGTGCAGTTGGTAGTTTAATGTATGTAATGGTCTATACAAGGCCAGACATTTCCTAAGAAGTGGGAGTACTTAGTTGGTTTATGGATAATCCAAGGACACATTGGGATGTTGTGAAAAGAGTATTTAGATATCTAAAGGGAACTTCATAATATGCTTTGTGTTACCATGGTAATTCAGTTGAATCACAGAGGACTCTCACCATTCGTGGGTATGTGGATTTTGATTGGACGGGGGACATTGACAACAGAAGATCCACCAGTGGATATTGTTTCATGATGAATGGTGGTGTAATTAGTTGGATTAGTAAGTGGCAAGTTGTAGTTGCTTTATCTGCTACAGAGGCTGAGTACATGGCAAAAAATCACACCTGTAAGGAAGCCATTTGGAATAGAAGATTGTGTTTTGATATTGGTTTTGATGTAGGGAAGATTATTATTTGTTGTGACAGTCATAGTGCCATTTGTCTGGAAAAAACTCCTACTTTCCATGCCAAGATGAAACATGTTGATGTGTAGTATCATTTTGTATGAGATATGGTGGAGGATGGAAAGGTCTATTTGGAAAAGGTGGATACTCTGAAGAATGTTGTTGATGCTTTAACAAATCCAGTGAGCACAGATAAGTTCAGATGGTGTAAAAATTTGATTGGCCTTGAGGTCCAGAATATTCAATGACTTCAGGTATTGAAAAGGGTTCAGTGAGTTCTTCATCAAGTGGGAGATTGTTGAGAATAGGTGTCTCAAACTCACTGGTAGAAACCCTGATACTTTAACCAACCAACAAAGAATTCATAAGTGCTTTATTTATCCTTTTACCTCTATACTGCCAGATCTTTGAGAGAGAGGAGCGATAGCGTGGTGGATACCGCAACTGCAGGAGCCTCTTAGCCATTGAGTAGTAGGGAGGTGGATACCGCCATACTGAAGGTGTCTATACACTTGACTACGATGGCACGATTACCACCATACCACATGAATTCACTGGATGTTTAGTGGTAGAGTGGTTACCACCATTCTACAAGGGTTCACTAGATGTGTAATGGTAGTGCAATATAAACTGCCATACCACGGATGATTGAAAATAATCTAGCAATAGAGTGGTTACTGCCATACCTCGGAAGCCCTTGACTTTTCTAGAGGTAGCGTGATAAATTGCCACCCCGCGAGAACTTGTTGACTGCACAATGGTAGTGCGATGTAAGGTGAAAAGCATAGTTTCTTTGTTGATTGCTGAATTGTAAGACATTAATTGGAAGATGTTTCTAAGTTGGAAGGAGTTTGTTTGCATTCTTGGGAAGTTCAATAGTTGTTCTGTGGAGGAAGTTGAACTAAATCGATTGTACAAAGAATGGATCAATCATGGTTGTTGCAACATATTGCAACGTTTGGAACTATGAAAAGGTTAAAAGAGGTCAGAATAATTTGATGGTTGGTTTGATCAAATGATCTATTAGTGAGTTTCATTGTATGCTATAAGAAAGCATTGTAATTGTGATATTCTATACGAGGTTGATTAGGGAAATACTGCTACTGTAATATTGTCATCTGAAAGGAGAGTCTGTAACTTGTATGTAATTTAGTTTACTATAATACAAGTGATTTTCTTTGGTGTGGTGGATCTTTCTCCCATAAGGGTTTTCCCACATAAATCCTATGTCAATCGTATTTGAGTTTATTTCTCTATTATGTTATTTCCTTTATGTGCATCTTAATGGTATGTAACTGTAAAATTTAAAGTCTTAGATCTACATTCTTTTCTAAGTTTTGACATTAGGAAAGTTTGTTCCACATCCGTATTCTTTCCTTACAGTACATCGACTAATGCAACACCATAAAATTCAGTAATAGGATAATGTACATGCCCAACAAGCAATCACAGGGATCCACAACTCAAAATAATGATCCAATGAAGTAGACAGATTAACTGACTAACAGAATACCCTGTTCTTCAAGTATTCTAGTGGTAACACACAATATTTACGTTATCTGTCGGTATGACTAGATGTTGATCTGTAGACCATGGAAATGACTTCAGTTTCCATCAATGACAACACTAGAAGCCATATGCCAACGATCTCCCCCTTTGGCATTGATGGTAACACTTAGTGAAAAATGACTAAGTGTCGAAACTGGTAAGTACACTACCAAAATTCAGAATATTGCTCCCCCTAAGAAAGTCAAGGAATTTTTCACTGCACTCTCTTCCCCTTTGGCATCAATGACAAAATTGGGGAATCCAAAATTGTAAAACGATGATCCGATGAAGTAGACAAATTAACTGACTGACCGGATACCCTATTCTTCAAGTATTCTATCGGTAACACCGGATTCCTTCACTTCATCTTGTTCTTGAAAATTCTCCTCTTCCTCTTCCTCACTACTAGTTGATTCATCACTTGGGTCCTGCCCTAAAACCATCTTTGATTCTCTTTGACACAAATATAAGGGTTCCTCCTAGATGGGGATAAATTATTCATTTGA
This sequence comes from Sequoia sempervirens, assembly GCA_007258455.2. Taxonomy (NCBI): domain Eukaryota; kingdom Viridiplantae; phylum Streptophyta; class Pinopsida; order Cupressales; family Cupressaceae; genus Sequoia; species Sequoia sempervirens. Next base: position 261,442,505 of record VDFB02058242.1, read on the forward strand.
CAAAGCACAACATTTTTCCTTTATTATTTTGACCTACAAGTCTTACAGGTCTTCTTTCTCCTTTTCTACTTCTAGAGTCTCCCACATGACCTTCCTCCCCCTCATCAAGGATTTCAATGGTAACGGTCTTCACAATTATAAACTCAACATGATCTAGTCCCCTACATTTGACACCAAAAGGATTACCAAGAATTTTCTTTCCTTTAGAGGGTAAGCTAGAAAGTTCCCCTCTAATAATAGGGCCTTTTAAGGCCGGCGGTTTAACATGGGGTTTCTTTGATTGAGAGGTAGGGGAGACTAGGATTTTTCCATAGAATGGTCAAGTAGAGCAGCAAAAGGAGGGGGATTATCACTTGACTGAGACTTAGAAAAAAATTTGGTCAATTTCAGCTTCTTGCTTGTGCCAAGATTAAGTTGGAGCAAACAAGACTAGCTATTCAGGGGTTCTTCAACATTTGCAAGGGCAGGTAATAGAGTAACTTGGGAAAAGACATGATTATAAAGCATTTGAATCAGTCCTTGATGAAGAGGAGAGGCTCCTTTATATTTTCATTGTTGTAATGAGGAGAGAAGAAAAGAGGGGATGTTAGTTCTTTCATTTCTCTTAATATGGTTTAAAAATGAAAAATGGTAGCCATGAACAGATGTGTATCTACCCTCTAAAGTAAATTATTTAATAATGTGGACAATCACCAGGCCATTTAGAGCCGAAATCTTCTTATGGTCATAACCATTACATGGCATCTTCGCATCTTCTCTTCTCCTTCCATAGAATTTCAATGGTGTTGATAGTTAGCATTACTAACCTTAGTAAATTTTAGGCTATGACACTCTAATCTCGTAGCTTGAACAATTATCTTTGAAGTGATAGTGAAATTGATACTACTAATTTTCACCCTATCCTCTCACCAAGAATTAAATAACTTAGAGGTTAGGTCATCATTAAAACCTTTCATTACCATGGAAAAAGAAGTCCTACTCACCTCCTTAAAGAGTTTCCAGAGTTCCACATTCTACCACAAAGGCACACAAGACAATAATTTGACCTCTTTATTGGACTCCCATAGGTATTTTGCAACTTGTAGAAATTTTCTACCTCTCTGCCTTAATCTCATTAGCTAAACTCTCACAAATTCTTGCACCCAAATGGAATTGATAGTTATTGCAAGCTCTAGGAATGAAATATGTATTTTGAGCCTACAAGATCTCTAAAAAACCTAGATTAATTCTTCCTTTTTTCTAGAAAGCTCGCCCAAAATTTTAATAATTTGATTATCAAAAATCAAGGTTGGTTGAATCTTAGACTAGATCATATCAATATTAAGACAAAACCCAAAACCTGTGTGAGGAATACAAAAAATCATTAATTTATTAAAGGATTTTAAATTTTATTTGTTGTCAAGGGGATAAATGATGTGACTCCCTTTAAAAGATGATCTAGTAATCATTTGGTGGGCATCCTTATATTAATACTCTGCAATATGAAGAGCACAAAATATTTGATACTTGTGATATTAACAATATTATTACTTATCTTTCAAGGTTTGATACTCGAGACATTAACAATTTATTATTACTTATCTTTCAAGGTTTAATACTCATGACATTAAAAATGTTCAGGGTAAAAATAAGAATGTACCCATTCACCAAGGTCTTATCTTTCATCTCTACCAGTACCATGCCACTGTTTTACCCTCCCCTACCACTATTAAAAAGAACACTTTGATAATTCACGACCCTACCAAACTCCCTCACAGACCCCAATCCCCCCATTACCATCGATGAAACCACCTCACCATTCGATGTAGCTCCCAAGCCCATGGAAAAGCCCTTGCCAATGAGGATTCCACTCTCTACCCCATCAATTGCATTCCCTTGTCAAAACCCGCACCTATACTTCTGGTTTTGATGAATCAAACATCTTGGATGAAGATGTGTCATGGAACCCCACCCTTGCCCATGTGGAGGTCTCAGATGTCCCTACCAGCCACCTATTTTAAACCTTAACCTCCAAAATTGCCCCAACCTTTGCATTAATTTCAAGAGAATCTATGCCAAACCTAGGGTGGGTTTTAACTTTAGCGCTTCCAGTGATCCCCTTTGCAAAAATATCAATAAAATATTGGAGACAATTAATGTCCAGAATGATATTGTGAAGTGGTTTTTGGGCCAGCCAATTACAACCAAAGAGAGAATCCAAATGCTAGAAACTAAAGTTCTATAGCAGTAGGTCCCATGGTCAAGTTAGGTGGAGGAAAAAGTACACTAGGGTCTTATTACCTCTTTGACCAAGTATTTTGAGAGGTGGGCCAATTGGGAGGAGTTGAAAGAGTTGAGAGCCATTGTTGGTACGAAGGATGATTAAAATAATTTGCAAATGGAGATCGAGGCTATCCATAAGAATCGGGAGAAAACCACTCAATACCTTAGGGTAATCACTAACTATAGCAAAGAGACCATGAAGAACACCACCCTCACCATTCAATTTTTTCAACAAGAATTAAGGAAGAACCAAGGTAAAAGGGTGGCTGATGATGGTAGGGATGATAGTCACATGCAAAAGAAGAAAGGTAAAATGGTTGAAAATTCAACCTAGGATGCCACAACAAATACTCTAACCATTCAAAAAATCCCCCTAACTTTTGAAGAGAAGCTCCAATTATTGTCTCAAGGATGTAATACTATCAGTGGTCTCAATTTTCTAGGAGACTTGTGGGTGTTTGGTGGTCTTGTGCTAGTCTTTGTTCTATGTGTTTTCTTTGTTTCTTTTTGTTGCTCAAACTGTTTAAGTTTAAGTTTAAATTTTATTTTTTGTTGGGTGTCTCACTTCTCATGAGCCCCTCATTCACCTCTATGGCTATTTTGTAATGGTTACTAGCCCTTCTATTCTTAATCTAATCAAAAAAATATTATTACTTAAATTTTTAGTCATGTCAAAACCATCAACAAATTTAATATGCATCATCTTAAAATGATTATGACTTAAATTATTATTTTTGGAGAGATTATTCATGTCAAGGTCATCCCTTTCACTAATATGTGTCCTCTCAAGAATATGAAGCTCCTTAAAAGGATTTTGATATGAAAAAAATTCCTTATGCGGTTGTCAACATTATCCAGCAAGTTGATCCTAAGGTCAAACCATATAAGTCGATAAAGCAACTCATGGCTAAATATTTAATTAGTTTTGACATGGGAAAAGCCACTCATGTGATTTGAGAGCTTTTCCCTCCTCTGGCATGTCATAATATGATCTAGAAAATTCAAATTCAAAAAGAAGCAAAAATGTAAACCATATCTTAACACATAAGCAAGCCATAATCTCCATCAAATGGATTTTCTGGTACTCCATTTCACCCTAGATTATTAAACTTAAAATTATAAATTCATAGATGATCATCTGAGATACAGTCCTTAATTCACCAAGGAAGGTCCACAATTTTCCAAAATAGCCACTAGATATTGGATAAACCAACATTAGAATCAACATCTACTACTTTATTCCCCTCTCTGAAAGTATATTACAGAATATACAAGCCAAAGGTTTTAATCATTCTTTTTGAATTCTCAATCATGTTCTTAACTTTCCACGAGGGCTCCACAACACCTTTAAGTGAATCAATAATCATATTGGAATCTCCTTCGATAATGACTTTTTAAAACCCTATATCTTTTATCCTCTTTATTCGCCTCCAAGCAACAATCGCTTCTACCTCATTACTAGTAGCTATCCCCAAAAAAATTGCATAGGTTTTGATACATTTTCCCTTATGGTCCCTCAACAAACCACTTGTAGCCTCATCTCACAGATTTCCCTTTGAACAACCATCAAAGTTTAAATGGATCCAACCCTCCGATGGAGGAGTCCAAACAGTCATTCTTCTGCTTAATATATTAGCCCAGTTTATTTTATTCAGGTCATGCTTAATTCACCATATCTATTTTATTCTAAGATCTTTATTGGTTAGCATGACCTTAAAGAGGCCAAAGTAGTTTGAATTGATATTCTCCTAAATTTGTTGTTTCATACTCATGAAGATTTCTAGACAAATACTCTTGTGTTCTCTAAATATTCTATTATTACTTTTTTTCCATAGTTTCCAAGAGACAAACAGAGGTATTTTCTACCATAATTCCATAGTGATTCGATGTGAGAAAGGACAAAAACTCCATTGGTTAATAAAATCCTATAGATCAAGGGGAAACACCCAATCAGTCAACAAGATCTAAAGGACCAAAGACCAAACCTCCCTCATGAAGGGGCATTGGAACAGTAGATGGAATATACTTTCAATAGTTTCAAAACACATAGAGCACATATTTACAAACTAAAAGCACTTCCTTTTTAGGACATCAATTGTGAGAACTTCTTCCCACCAAAAGCAATTGATGTTTGGAAATATGTTATTTTCAACTAAAATTGTGTTATGAAATAAGTTATTTTACATTTCATTCTCTATCCTCCATTGATTCTTAACTCTCTATATAATGTCTAGTCCATATTTTTGTATGGACTCTTTCAAGAGTCCAACTCCACAAAGATATAAGAAGTTAGAAGTTGATGTTTATTATGGAGCAGTAGCTCAAGGAGTTAGAAGAATGAATGTAATGTTTATGTTTTGAGGAACAAAGAGGAAAAGCTTGTATTTTTTGTAGAGGGTAAATGCAAGAAGATGAGTCCACGAAACGTGGTAGTTTTTGCCTTGGGAAAAAAAATGAAATCGACTTGCAAAAAATGGGATCCCGTTTTGAAAACTTTCTGAAAATGGAAACTTCCAATTTTTGAAAAAAATCCACTTTCGGAAAGTTTTCAAAACGGGATCCCATTTTGAAAACTTTCCATTTTTGGAAACTTTCCATTTTTTGGTAATTTTTAAAGCGGAATCCCATTTCATAGAACCATAAAAAAATGTTTTTTTATGAAACGAGATCTCATTTTAAGACGAGATCCTATTTTTTAAATTACGAATTTTTGGGCAGGTTTTTGGCTTGTTTTTTGGTTCGGGAAATGGCTTGGGGACCTGAACCTAAGCTTTGGACCTGGTTTGACCTGCAACTTGAAGGTCCTATTAATGTCATAGGAAAATAGTGACTTTGGACATATGTCTGAAGACCTATTTAGCATAAAAAATTTTACGAAATTAAAACCCATTATAGATGAGACAGTGTAGATTCCAAATATGTAAATTTTTTTATAATTTGATTAATTTTTCTATTTTTCAATTAATTTCTAATGAAACTAGTCCATAAACATGAATTATCAGGTTTTTTTTAGTATTTTAATAACTTTTGATCAACATAACATTTTGACGAACGAATTGCATGAGAACAAACTTCAAACAACTCTTTTCAATTTAAAGAAAAAAATCAAAAAATTATAAGTTTAGGTCATCTTATGCATGTCGTACACGACAATTTTTCAAAACGACAAATATGCCTAATAAAAATTTAACAAAAAAATATATATTCAATAAAAAATTACAAAAAAATCAAAAGAAAGCTTCAGTGAGTTACAAATCTTTTCCCAAAAGGATTTAGAAAAATATGATAATTTAGGTCAAAATATGGATGTCGTACACATGCATGGTATGGTATAAAAAAGTGACTTTTAAACAATGGTTTTTAGAAACACCTATTGAAACTCAATTTGTACAATCTGGGTATTGAAATAAATTACATATTTGGAAACTAGACTCTGAGTACTACATTTTATGATCAGTGACTTTTCCGAAGATTCCATTTCTAAGTGCTTCAAATTTTAAGGTCAAATGTGTCAAATTCTGAAAATCGGGGAAAACACTTCCACTTTTTGGCCAAAAAGTGGACTCAACTTCTTGCCAGCACCCTAGAAGCAGTTGTTTATGAATGTAATTGTATTGGTTTGTATGAGATAACTCAATCTCAACATATAAAGAGATGTAAGAAGTTACAATGATTGAATTGAGGAATGTCATGGTGTTCGTATGAATGAACAAGTCAAAAGATTTATGTAATATTTTGATTGATCAATATTAAATATCTGTGTTTCCATTTTTTTGTTTTTTATTTTATCCTCCCCCATTTCAAATCCTATGAATGGTATTAAAACTAGTGCTCATATAACATGATCTAGTTGAGCAAGAGTTGCATTATAAGGAATCTAAAGATTAAAAAATATTGAAATCTGATAATATCCAAAAGAGATCGAAGAAAGAAGAGACCTAGCAATAGTTGAAGACAAAAAATATTGTCCAAGAGTTGGAAGCTAGATTGTGTTCTAGAAGGAGGCCATCGTATGAATGAAAGGAATATTTTCATAGTCAAGAAAGAAGGAGACAACAAGAAAAGGATATTTGATGTCACACTAGAAGAAAAGCCTATTTTTTAATTAAGGAATATTTGTAGTTCTTGAAGTTGCATGAGTAAGTATTTTAGTTGAGAGAGAGTCAAAGATTCTCCAGAAGAGAAACCTCCATTAGAATAATGTAGGAAAGAGGAGTTGATTAAAGGAGATCAAAAGATCAAAGGAAGATAGGTATTTGAAGTTTTATTGGACAAGTAATTGAAGTTTTAAATTGGTAAAGAAATAATATGGTTCAATTTTTAGCATTATGCATTTGTGTGAATGATGCCAATGGAGCCAACTAAAGCTAGGATCCCCAAGTAGCAATAGTTATAATCAAGGGGGGGTGTTGGAAATTCAATCCCAACTACTCCTTAGTTGTTTCCTCCTCTTTGTTGTCACTTATCTACTCAAGAATGTGAGCTTTTATTTTCCCAATTGGAATCTATCATATCAGCCTATGTATTAGCAAGACAAATATTGAGGTTTGATTGGCATATATTTGATTGGATTTCATACTAACTCCTCATAGCTCTCCCAAACTTTGTGGGTGTTATGAAAATGTTATATTTTATGTTTCGTTCTCTATCCTCCATTGATGCTTAACTCTCTAAATATTGTCTAGCTCACGTTTTTTTAAGCACTCTTTCAAGAATTCAACTTGGCAAAGCTATAAGGAGTTAGAAGTTGATGTTTTTCATGGAGTAGTAGCTCAAAGAGTTAGAAGAATGAATGTATTCTTTATGTTTTGAAGAACAAAGAGAAGAAGCTTCTATTTGTTGTAACAACAACCATTAATGAATGTGATGGTATTAGTTATGTAATGGTGGTGGTTTGTATGAGAGAGCTCAAGCTCAATTTGTAGGGAGATCTTAGAAGTTCTAATCATTGAATTGAGGAATGCAATGTTGTGTATGAATGAGCAGCAGCTCAAAAGATTTATCTAATGTTTTGATTTACTCAATACAAAATATTTGTGTTTCCATTCTTGTTTGGTTTTTTTCATTTCATCCTCCCCCATGTGAAATCCAACATATATCAATAGCTCTTGAAAGATAGTTTTAAATATCATTAATCTAGATGAGAAAGGAAATAGAGAAAAATCAAGAAGTAAATGTATGTAGACTATTAGATATTTTAATACCATTAATGTATATGAGAATGAAAATAGAAAAAAATCAACAAGTAAAAATATATAGACGGTTAGATCATTTTAATATATTAATTTACATGAGAAATAAAATAGAGAAAAATCAACTAGTAAAAATATGTAGCCTGTTAGATCTGTTTTACAGGTACAGAACATTTCTACAAGTCTAAATCTAGCCTTAATCTATCAATTAAACCCACCACAGTGTACATTGAATTAAAAAAAAAATCATACCTTGAAATTTAAAAGCATCCAAAAGTTAATGCATGACTAGAATCATTCTTCTCCAAACATAGAACTGTATAATTGCATTTCTAACAATTTTTTTTACTATTAAACATTTCATATTCTTGATATTTATTCTCACAACTGTCAATTTATACTCGTGTATGCATTACTATATCAAAAATTTCCAACAATATTTTATTTCTTCAAGATTCTTATTTGAAATAGTTGTTCTTACATATTTGAAACTTTTAAATAAATCAATTTCAACACACCGGGAATTTCATAATCAACCCACTTTCCTTTCAACATGAAATTACAATGTTTCTAAGAATAAATCCATGCCAAATAGTTGGCTGCAGTTTTATTGTCCATTGATGCTCTACAACACAGACGGGTGCAAATTAAACATTTGTATAAATGGAAAGAAAGGTATTGTGGGAACGAAGAGGTTTAATTTGTGTGGTGTGTCCTTAGTTCAGACTAGGGATTAGAAAACAAAAATGAATATGGGTTTCAGTGGGTCTCCCTATGCTGAGACTCGGAAGCAGCCCCTTCCACATTATGAGCGAGCCGTCCATATGCCCAGTTCTATCCTGACAAAGCAGCCTTCTTGGCGGCTGGTGTTGTGCACCGTGGGTCTGGAGCACCGCCCTTGCAGCTCACACCGTTGTCTAACTGTTCTGAGAAAACAACATTCATGGGGGGTGGTGGTGAGCAACGTGGGTCTGGGCCATTGCCCTCGCAGTTTGGACCAACGGCTAACTATTATGAGAAAATAGCCTTCTTGGCGGATGCTGGTGAGCAGCGTGGGTCGTTACCATTTCCCTTGCAGCTTGTACCACTAGCTAACTGCTCCATACCTGCAAACAGATCATTGTTATATCGAGGGGAGACGCGGAGCGTAAACAGAAACAAGAGCACCACAAGTAGTGTGCTTATTTTCATTCCCATCAAACTCCCCATATTAAAGGCTGAGAGCTTTTGCTAAATCAAATACAAGGGAAAATATTTAGCTTTCGACTGAATAATCGATTGATAGATCAAGATTCAGATATAATACAATACAATGTAGTGAGTCATTTATAGAGGGAGCTATAAATTTGCAAATAATACTAGTAAATATATTTTTGAAGAACGACACATTCAAAGTCATGGCGTGATGGAGACAGTGAAAATAAAGAAATTTTGCCAAAATCATCGGTGATTTGACTAACTATAACAAAAACCCAAATTTTTAGGAGTCACGTTAATTCAAAGTATGTTTTTTTGACTTTAAACATTGTTTCAAGGAACTTACTCGAATTGATTTTTAAATGAGAAGATTTGACTAATTAGATTAGATTGTTGATTTGTTAAAAGTTTTTCTCTAATTTTTATATGTTTTGTTTCTATTATTTCAAAGCTCTTCGAATGTCTCTATGTGAAGCTGTTCTAGACATTATTTTTTGAAAAGGAAAAAACATGTTTTACAGGGACCTGAAACCACAAAGTTAAAACATACAAAGATAGAGCATAAAAAGTCCGAACAAATAGACAGTTATCCCAAAAAGGAAACGACAACAAAAAGAGACAACAGGGTCCAAAAAAGGACCGCCAAAAAGCTAGAAACAACCACAGCAGCACTACTCCAAGGTGTTCATCAACTCCTTGACTTCCTTTTCAACTTCACTCATATCCTGTAACCCCTGCTTGAGGATTTGAACTGTGTATATACTAAAGTATAATTAAATTTATGAATTAAATTTATGTAAATACTAAAGTATAATTAATTTAAATTAATAAGAATTAAAAATTATAATTTAAATTGTTTTTAAAAAATTAAGTGTAAAGAGATAGATTATTTAGTCTGAAGAATAATATGAAAAATAATATTTGATGTAATGTAAAATCTATACATCAATGTTTAGAAAATAATGTCTTTCATATGCTCATTTTTTAGAATTAAGATAAAGTTAGCATCTTCTATAGGTCAATCTCTAGTGGCCCATATCTAACCTTGTAGATAGCAAACTTTTTTAACTTGCTTCATTATAGATAGGATGACAATATTTAAAAGTATCTTGACGGAAGCTGCTTGATTTTCATGGTCAATAACCCCCTTGATACAATACCTTTATGACTTTAGGTATCCATTTAAAGACAATACTCTCAAGCATGCAGATGACCTAGATGCAAATTTAATGTTATAAATCAACTTTAAAATCTTCTTAAAATGCTTTCTCCCTCTTTGACGATTTGAATTTATTGTACCTTAAATTTCATTAAATACCTAGATGTAATAATGAGTCATGCATATGTCCAAGAACTCTGTGATATCGACAATGAGGCATGTTTGTGTTCTTAGGATTTGGTTTTAGATTTTCTCTCATTGGTGGTAATGTTATAAGTCCTTGAATTAGAAGTATGTGTAAGGTTCTTTCAATTTCAAACATGGGACAAGGGAATTTTAGCTTCTTTAATTTATAAGGCTTTCATTGCTTGCTACATTCACCAATTTATTGAGGAGGAGGACCTAAGATGATCCTATCATTCTTATCATTGTTACAAGCCATTGGTTGTTCTTTAGGAAGAAGGAAACTTATGTCGGGAAGAGTATCTTGGTACCCTACTCCTTTGGTATCTTCAATTGGTATTTGCTCTAAAAATTTATGAATTTCATGTTCGCTTGTTGTATCACATCCTTCCTTAGTTAATATCTTAAACCCTTGGCCATAAGTCTCTTTGAGGTTGACGGGAGTGTTGGTCACTTTGTTAACATAGGATTGATGGGTATGACTTGATTAGAGGAACTAGGGTCACTTATTGTTGGAAGTTTTGGCTTAATTTGTGACTCAATTTCGGGATGTACAAGACCAGACATATCAAGTTGTGTTGGTTGTTTCATGGAGGGATAAAAGGATGCATTAGTCTCAAGGTTGTTAAGGAAATCGTTTATGAAGTTGTTCATGTTGTCATCATCTTCTCTAATGATGTCAACTTCATGAGGAGGACATGTAATTGGAGTTGATTGAGCATAAGTGAGTTTAATTTCATTAGGATCATTTACAAAAGCATAGCTTGAAACATCCACTAATGATGTCAAGGACATCCAAAAGCTAACTGTTATCACCAAAAAGTACGCATTTTATTGGCTTGATTTGGGAATAATTAATGATAAATTGGACTTGATATCACCTTGGTCTAGTGTTGTGAGGTGTTTTACACATCCACATTAGGTCTTGGGACTGTTTAAGCTAAATAAACTTAACTATGTCCTAATTTAATTTTGTAAAATGTATTTATTAACATTTTCACATTGAATTTGGGAGGCTTGTAAATCAAGTGGACCTCATCTAGTGTTGTAATTTTTTTTACACATTCACATGGGATTTAGGACCCTTCTCAGCTAAATAGACCCAATTTTTCCTTAATTTAGTGTTGTAAAGTGTATTTATTTATATTTTCACATTGGATTTTGGGACCTTTTGCATTTATAACCTTTATATCATCATTAATACGCCCCTATGACCCTATATTATGCATCCCAAGGCATATTTTGATAAAAAAAACCCAACTAGATCAATATATGAACTTAATTTATGCATTCCTCGACATTCTGGCAAGAAAGATAGACCCTGTGGGACCCATTCGCCACCTTGGGAGAATGAGTCCCATCCAGGTGGGACTCATTCGCCCAGGATGGTGAATGAGTCCATTTGAGCTATTTTTTGAGGTTTGAGAGAGAAAAATTAGGTTTTAAGTTTAAATTTCTTCAATGTCGGCCTTGGGGATCAAATTAATAGTCATTTGAGTGGATTGCCTATATAAGAGAGATTTCAAATCCTCATTTCATCCAAGTAACATCCAAGAATCATACACTCATGCCATCAAGTCAAGCAAGAAAGAGTTAAGCACTTCAAGTCTTCACAAGGTGATCAAGATAGCTTCTAAGATCAATTCTAAGGCATTCAAGCACATATTCTTCATCAATTGTTGCAAAAATTCAAGATCCATCATCATGGCAAGGTTCTAATTGCATTACTTCATGTTCATGCTTCATTATCTTATTTCATCATTTTGGTTTAATTACCTAAAAGGGGTTTGACCAAGGAAAGCCCATATTCCCTAACAATCAACATTCTCTATCTCTCTCTCTCGCTCTCTCTTTGTTATTATAGATCTAGGTGCTCTAAAGGCTTGGATATCATTGAAGATTAGGTTTTAAAAATTTTGGAGTTATCTCCCTACTTGCAAGGTCAAAATCATCACAAAAAATCACTTACAACCCTTAAAATCTAGGTTTTGGATCCGGACACCTGGAGGAATAGATTGAGCAAATAGAGAGGAGCACATCCAAACTTCGAATTTCTAGAAAATTCAAACTGGACTCATTCACCAAGAGTGTTGAATGATTCCCACTATAGGTTTTTTTAAGATATTTTTGCAGATTTGGATACCCATTTTCCTAAAACTTGCTCCGGTACAGTTTTTCAGATTTGGGATTGATTCACCCAGAATGTGAAATGAGTCCCACTAGCCTAAAAATCAACATTTTTAGGATTTTAGAGTTCCATTCCATCCCCAACAAGTTTACAAGTGCAAACTTTCTGTTTCACATCTTTCTATTTTTTTTTCTTTGCTTTTCTGGATCATTTAGAATTAGTTTGCATATCACACTATGTTTTCTTACTTTTTGTCTTTTCCAGGTTTACACTTGGTGGTGAACCCCTTTTATCATATTTAGCCCCTAGGTCAACCCTATTGTTATATTTCAATCTCCTTTGCATTGAAATCTCGAGGGTTATCCTTGGGTGGAACCTTTGTAAAGTGGAAAGAAACCTAAAGCAAAAACCTATCTCTACCATCCCCCCAACTGATTCCATTTTTAGAGGATCCATCTTGGAGAACCTACATTGGCAACACCTTCTTTTCTGATTTGGAGTCCATCATCATCCTAGATCTAGCTTGCATTAACTTTGCATTAGGGTTTGCATTAGTTAATTTGCATTCTAGGGTTTCAAAATTTTGCATTACTGAAAGTGCATATAGGTTGCATTTTTGCATCTCAAACTATTGAAAAACATCTGAAAACTACATTTTCACTTAGATTATAGCTTATACAGCATAAAAAGCATCAAAATCCTTTGAAAATTCATGAAAATTTTGAAAAAAAATCCCTACTAGGACTCATTCGCCACCTTGGGTGAATCAATCCCAGAAAAAATTGAAAACAACCTTTTACAACACTAAAAACCTTGTTTTTAAGCTTTTGTTTGTGTGTGAACCCCAACCTTGGTACTTGCAAAACAAAGAGAATAAACAAGTTAGACAAGCTATTGCAAGCCAAAACAAGGATTCCCCATGAAATCCATTTACAATACTCAAACTAGGAAGAAAATAGTGAAGAAGACAATGAAAATGACAAAACAAAGATTGAATCCTAATTTAAATGTGCAAACTCATGATCCCATGGGGGAATTGGTGTCAATTTGATGTGAAAATTGGCCCTTTCCCAATTCCTAAGATGCAAGCTTGATGTGTTGATGAGATTAATCCACTTTGTTGATGTATGATGAGAGTTCCAAGCAAAAAATCTGCAAAAACCTAGCTAAGAACTCAATGATAATGGATGAAATTTGAGAGATATTTGAGCATGGTAACTTTGCATGGATTGTGGATGATCAAATGAGGATATGAGCTCTTTATTTATAGAATTTCAAGATGGATGAATGCCTAAATTTTAGAAATGTGGGACTAACATTCATCCAATGGCATGATGCCACTTGTCAAACTATGAATGGATGAAGTATGTGCAAGATTTGGGGATTGTGCCAATAAATACATAGTTTTGAATTTCAAATTTGTTGAAATGACATGTAAGAGGGAAGGGAAAATGTAATAAATGCCACTTGGCTCAAGGCAAAGGACATGTAAGATGAATTTGTTGCCTTGTTGGATGTACATGTTGACTTGGAATTTTTGAATTCGAATTGAGAGAATATTCCAAAAGATGCCCTGTGTGGAAAAAAGAGATTTAATAAATGAATTAAATCTATTTTCATGTGCAACTTGCATTATCTAGAGGATGGGACATGAGATGAGATTAAATTAATCAAGGGTTAATTCACTTAAGGAGAGAGGTTAAATGATGTGACCTATTTGACTCAAATATATGGATTTATTTAAATCAAATAAAAGAGGAATATGATAAGAGGCTAATTAAATAATGATTTTTATTTATTTAATTAAAAGAGATGGTGTTAGATTAAATCAAATAACGTTTTAATTTATTTAATTTAATGGATAGACTTTAGAGATTTAATCAAATAAATTGATTATTTAATTAAATAGGGATAATTAGATCAGATGGATTGATTTAATTGACAGAGAAATTGACTTAATTAGATAAAATGATTTATTCAATTAAGAGAGGAATATTGATGAATTTAATCAGATAAGGATATTTGATTAAATGGTTAAACCGAGGGATGATTCAGGAAGAAGCATTGTTAGTAAGTCAGGATCATATGCACAATGTCAATCGGTATATTTTACGTGTGTACATTTTGCCCCTCTTTGAAGTAGTGCACTTGTTGCGTTGGTTCAAAGAATAAACGATCTCGATCAAAGCCAAAAACTTTTCGTTATTTGAAAACTTGCCCCACTGCTGCCTTGCAGGAGAGAATATGCCAATATAATGCCCCCTCGAGAGATTGGACGGAAATTCCAATTTTTGGGTGATCTCACGAAAAAAATGATGACAAAGTGTCTAACAGGTCCGAAAAGGCTCCAGGAGGCTAAAAACGTGTCTAAACGCAATAAAATGATATAAAACAGGCCTCAACTGGACAGAAACAAGTTCGAGGGTCCGGAACACTAGCAGGACAACCAATCAGGGGGAAAAAACCCTAATTTTCATGCTTAAATGGAGCCCAAGGGGTCATTTTCAAGTCATTTTCAAACACCTCCAATAGTAATCTCAAGATTTGAGCTCAGACCTCCTGACAATATGGCGCAACGACAGCTTACCCTACATGTTTTGGATCGGGTTCGGACGTACCAGTGACCACCTAACATCGGGGCACCGGTAAGTGGTCCTCATGCGAGCCTCATCCTTCATTTAATGCTTCCATTAATGCTTTTGAAGAGTTGGTCCGTCTGTAGCGGCGCTATATGGCACCGCTCAGAAGAAAAATTGTGCCACTCGGTGCTGAATAGCGCCGCTGCGATGCAGTTTGGAGTTTAGAAACTCTGATGCTGAGCTCAGGGCCAGCGGGTGAAATTACAAAGTGTGACGCGACGGTTTTAATTTTGTTCAAAGTGTGCCACTAGGAGGGAAACTACACCGCGGCAGTGCGATTTGGCTCTTTTTGCCCTTAGTGTTAGAGTTTGATTAAAATCAAATTGCGATTCCATCACGGGTTGTACTGCTGGGGAAGTTTTTTAAATGCTCGATGAAGAATTTTTCAAAAAATTTAACATGGTGAGCTTCCTTGATGCAGGACGGGGCGAGGGAGCTCTACTCTCGGGAGCACAGATCACGTGACCTGGCTGGCTATCTGCGGGACCTGAGCGACAGGGACCAGGACCGAATCTGGATTGCGGGGTTGTGGCACATTGCGTATGTGACACTGATTCGAACTCACCTAGGGATGTTGTCAGCACTGGCTGAGAGATGGCATAGCGAGACATCTTCGTTCCATCTTCCTACTGGTGAGGCCACCGTCACTCTAGAGGATGTTTGGTAGATTCTAAGATTACCTATTCACGGTCACCGAGCTATCTTCGACATGGATGAGGGACGCGAGGCCTGCTTCCGAGTCCTTGCTATAGATGATATTTTCTTCTGCGACGGGTAGATAGAGCTTGAGTGCCACAGGATCCTGGCACCTCCCTACCGCTGGGTGATTGCAGCTATCATTTCGGGCCTTGTTGCCCCTGACAAGCGAGGGAGATATTTCAGTCCTAGCTGGGGATACTACTGGGAGCAGATGGTCCGAGACAGGCCAGTTCATTTTGCATGGGGGCCTGTTCTGCTAGCTTCACTATACCGAGACCTTCACGAGTACGTTTACATGGATGGGAGAGCACTGGGAGCAGGGTGACCCTTCTTCACATTTGGGCATGGGAGCACATTTTTGTGCTACGTCCACGTGTCGTTTCAGTTCTAATGGGGCCAGACGATCCCCTCGTGACACGATACAGAGGCGATGTGTCTTTCACTCACATCGACAAGCACAAGATCCCTTATTAGAGGAGGGTTCTGGATGAGATGCAGGTTTTTACCTGGCGCCCCTACCTTGGTCGGTCTAGATGGGCCAATGATGCTGATCAGATGTTTTGTTGCTGCCAGGATCAGCTCATGCAGGGGCAGGAGCACACTATGCTCAAGAGGTACCTACCTGGGCGCGTGCAGTGTCAGTTTGGGGAGCCCCATGATCATCCCGATGACAATTACGTAGTTGTCTTTGCCCGCACCATGACACAGATCTCATGGGGGAAAAATAGTCTTGCTTCAGAGGCAGTTGACAGCTTTAGGCAGTTGGTGGCTCGGCCGTGGGTTTATGATCAGGGGCCAGTAGATCTAGGAACCACCCAGGCCTACAGAGATTGGTTCCAACCTCCACTCCGATTGACGATACCAAGTGCAGTTCCAGATGAGCGGAGAGTCAAAGGCAGAGGGGGAGGATGAGGATGGAGAGCTGAGATTCAACAGGATCCTCCATTCATGCCTCTAGTGCAGCCAGATCAGGGAGATGTGCACATGCAAGACCAGCAGCAGGTGCCACCAATCCCACCACCACGAGATGAGGGTCCTCCTCAAGTGCAACCGCAGGTACAGCTGGTAGGGTAGGGAGATGCACGAGATATTTTGATTGCGCAGCTGTGCGCCTAGGTTCAGGCTTTGATAGCTGAGAGAGATCATGCAAGGGCTGAGAGGAATCAGGCTATTCAGCAGAGACAGGTTGCAGAGCTACAGGTAGCCACTGAGCTAGGTCGAAGACAGCAGATAGAGATTATGACAGCCTCCTCCTC
The DNA here is from genome assembly GCA_007258455.2 of Sequoia sempervirens. NCBI lineage: Eukaryota > Viridiplantae > Streptophyta > Pinopsida > Cupressales > Cupressaceae > Sequoia > Sequoia sempervirens. The sequence goes on from VDFB02058242.1 coordinate 261,459,220, forward strand.
CCAAGGTATAGTGCCAATCACTCTTACAAGGATGTTGTTCGAGAGGTAGAGTACTATCGATGGTTTTATCATGAGGTAGTACCTAGAGCAAGGCGGGTGCCAGAGTATTCAAAGCGAGCCAACCACAAACCAGCAGAGGGTCATGGTGATAGAGGCAAGGGTAGCATTCATAGAGACCGAGCCTGATTGAGATGTTTGATACTTTTTGTGCCCTATGGGCTCATTTTTTGATAGCCCGATGGGCCTTTTGTACCATTTGGCATATATGTACATTGATCTGATTTATTCTTTGTACTATGACAGTTGATGATATCGATGATATATATATGCACCGATTTTGATGTGATACAATGTGTTCTCTTTATTTATGTATGTATGGTTCTACTTCTATATGTTATGGATGCATTTATTTCTAATGATGTTTATGCAATGATTATGACTAACAGATCTATATTATGCTAACTTATGATATGATGTGCAATGATGTTATCTATATGTTGATCTATAATGCAAATGAGATGATCGGATATGTGATATGAATGTAATCTGCAAGGTGTATTTGCGAAATGATTATGAATTATGCTTATAACATTTTTATGAATGGATGTATGTTTTGTATGTGATGGACTATTCCATTTATGCTTATGTGGGATGATTTATGCAATGAATGTTTAAGATTCTATTTATGAGATGATTATGGATGATGAAATATGAATGCGATGGTCATGATATGATGTAAATGAAGTGGTGCAATGCAAATGAGATGGTATTATGATGATTCTTAGAATAACAAATGTGATTATCCTAAACGTATTTAAATGATGATGTAATGTATGTGATGCATTTAATAGGATGTGATGCAAAGTGATGTGATGATGTGCAATGCAATATGAATGTAATGTGATGATGCCATGATGTTATGCAAGTATGTATGAAAATGAATTAAATGCTTATATACCTATTATGTATGATTATGCAAAAATGATTATGAAATGCTTCTGTAAATGTTATGTGATGATTTGGATGTAATGTAACGTATTTAATGTAATGGGTGAAATGCAATGAGATGGATGCATCTATTTTTGGAAAATGCTTATGATGATATGCTTATATGATTATGGAAATGTGATGCATATATTTCCTATATGATATGTGTATGCAATATGCTAATGATTTATGGATGCAAGATCGATGACGATGAGGATGATGATGATCAACTGTCATAGTACCTTGTTAGTGCGGTCAACGAGGAAAGAAGAAGTCATTTCAACAAGACACAAGATGATGCAAATGCAAATGATGATGATGGTGATGATAATTACTTGCCGAGGAATTGGGATTTTCAAAGGGTCGCATTTTCTTATGTTTGATAACACACGTGATACGATGCATCAAGGTATAGACAACCAGGATGGCGTTGTACCTAGTGAGATGGACTTTAACTTGACAACCAAATAGGAGTATCCTTGTTCACACCTGACATACGGAAACCTTGCTAGGATGCACTTTAGAAGTTTCAAACATCTCGGACCAAAACATGGAAAGGTAAACCTACCCATGCAATAGTCAACAATTTGTCCTAGACCTCCTCCATACATACCTAACAAAGCAAGTATTCGCCAAAGTTATATTACAAGAACGTCCAACAGGCATAACAGACAAAAGACAATGATTGTTTCCCCATTCCTATTTCTCTAAATCCCCTGTTTGGGATATCATCGAGAAGTCCTTGGAATGAGTGCAATAAGATAAGTCAAAGACGAAGAAAAAACACACAAACAAGTTGATGTTCTTCAATACCACTAACCAAAGGAGGATGTATTTTATAAGGATAAGCACTGAAACTATTGCCAAAAGATGATGCCCATTATAGGAAGGATTAATCCTAGGACATGTTAGTGGATGGCGGCACGTCATTTTGTTTATCCAAAGCATTTTCAGATGATGAGTTACCGATATGAAGAGATGACCAACTTTCTTATGCACTGACTTAGACCTAAGACTTGACGTTTTGAGTTTTCTCTTTCAACCTGCTAGGCTTGTTTCTGATTATCTTGCCAAAGATTGAGGATGGCGATCAGTTTATTATGAATGATGTTATTGCAGGTGCAAGCAAGATGAGACAGATGGATTTTTTCAAATATTTGGATGTTTTTGGAGTTTTGCCATGTTTTGAGGTTGTTTTTGGTATTTTTTCAAGATTTTCAAATGTTTTGATTTTTGATTTTCCAATGTTTTTGGGGTTTTCTGAGATTTTGATCAAAAGACTAACCTAAGGACCTATCTTAGGGGCCTCAGGGGCTTATCAATAGATTAGCCTTGGCTATGTTATACACACAGAGACCACGTAGTTTGACTGACAACTTGACTAATTTACAGATGAAGATATACATGATGAAATGTAAGTTTATTATGACAGACTCCTATAGGACTGACCTAAATGTCTCGAGGGATGATCAAAGATCAACCTTGCCTACATTCAAGCTCAGAGATGATGAAGTTCGACAAGATGACTCTATTTTTGAATTTTTGATCTTTTGACCTATTTTTGGATTTTGATATGTTTTGAATGTTTTTGGATTTTCTGATGTTTTGATGTTTTTGGATTTTCTGATGTTTTGATGTTTTTGGATTTTTTTTTTATTTCCTGATGTTTTTGGATTTTCTGATTTGAGGACTTTAAGGTCATACACGAATCTGATCCGATAAGAACATTCCCCCAACGTGATGCAATAGACTACTCCGATAAAGGCAGGAAAAACTGACCTTGGGGATGGGCCGAGTAGTACTAGGAGGGATCATGATACGAAAACAGGACCAAGCTATGGTGATGGATTGAGACCTGAATGTGATTGATGATGGAAGCGAAATGGATGGATGATGTAAAACAAGTCGTAAAGATCCTAGTGGATGGGAAGTGCTTATTTACACAAGGCACCTGTTTGCCAGGTTTTCACCAAGGTACTTTCCCAAAGTGCCACCGAAATGGTTTTCACTAGAGGACGATTTTTTCTCTTTACTATTTTTTATCCTTTTTCTTATTTTTTTGGATTTTTTGCTTTTTTGATTTTTTTGTTGTCACCAAGACGCCTGTTTGCTAGGTTTTTGCTGAAGTAACCATTTTTTCAGGACATTTTCTGATTTTTTGGATTTTTTGGTTCTATACCTTGAAAGATTTAAGCTTAAAACTTTTTGAGATGAGAGTTATTCATGGGATCTTGCAGAGGTTCCCCTTCGGGTGTTGATAGCTAATATGCCCCTAATTTCTAACTTGATGTTATGAAAAATGGTCCCAACCAATTAGGTTCAAACTTTCCTTTGTTGCTTGGGTTTGGGACATTCTTCTTATTTTCTTTTAACACCAATTCTCCAACTTGAAAAGTCATGCCTCTGATTTTCTTACTGTAGCTCTGTTTGAGTCTATTCTGATAGACTTGCAAATGATTCAAAGCATCTATACATCTCTCATCCAGTAGCTCCAGCTCATTTATTCTTGATACTCTGTATTCTTCATCTGTGATGAGGTTTTGTAGTGATATCCTAAGGGATGGGAGCTCGATCTCGATAGTAAGTACTGCTTCAGATCTGTAGACCAAGGAGAACGGGGTGGTGCCAGTGGGTGTGCAGATGTTGGTTCAATAGGCCCAAAGGGAGGGATTAAGCTATAGGTTCTAGTCACGACCTGCGTCATTGACTGTTTTCTTGAGGATTTTCAGAATGGTCTTGTTTGTAGCTTCTGCTTGGCCATTGCCTTGGGGATAGTATAGGGTGGAGAAGCGATGTTGGATTTTGAATTTCTCGCATAAGTCTCAAACCTCCTGATTCTTGAATGGTGTCCCATTATTTGAGATAATGGCTTGTGGAACACCATAGCAGCATATGAGATAGTTTAGAATGAGCTTTTAAATCTACTTCCTAGTTATGTACGTCATGGGTATGGCCTCCACCCACTTAGTAAAGTACTTCATTGCGGTTATGATGAATTTTTGTCCATTAGATGAGGTGGGAGTTATCTTTCCAATGAGATCAAGGCCCCACTATGAAAAAGGCCATGGTGTGACAATAGGATGAAGCTCTTGAGCTGGAGCATGGATGAGGTCCCCATGTTGCTGACATTCTAGACACTTTCTGGCATAATCATGTGCTTCCCTTTCCATTGTGGGCCAATAATACTCCATCCTCAGCAGTTTCTTAGCTATGGTCATTCTGCTCGAGTGCGAACCACAGATACCATTATGTACTTCAGTTAGAGCGGTCAATGCCTCCTCAATGTTTAAGCAATGCAGTAAGGTAACTTTTATGCTCTTACGGTATAGGGTATCACCTAGGATAACAAATTTGGATGCCTTTTTGACAAAGGTTCATTTTAGGTTTGAGGGTAGGTCGGTGGGTATGACTCCTATTCGAAGGTATGTGTAGATGTCATGATACCAAGGATCGCCAAGACCAATGATTTCGCACACATATTCTGATTCGGGTACCTCGAATGCGGGGACGAGAAGCTGCTCAATCAAGAATTCATATTTTGGAATGTTGTGAGGGATGTCTAATAAGGACCCAATTGTTGCCATGGCATCTGCTGCTCTGTTGTTGGTTCTAGGAATTTTCTCAAATGTTATTTCGATGAAGGATTCATTTAGAGTCTCCACCAATTTCTTGTATAAAGTGAGCTTGTCATCCTTGGTTTGGTATTCATCATTCACTTGATTTATGATCAATTGAGAATCCCCGTATACCCTGAGAGCTATGATATTCCACTGCACTGCTATTCTAAGACCTATGGTTAAGGCCTCGTATTCTACAATATTAATGGTGCAAGGAAATTCCAGTTTGTATGACCTTGGTATGCAATCCCCTTGTGGGGTGATGAAGAAGACACCAGCTCCTAATCCATGTTGTGTGTATGAACCATCAAAGTATAGTTTCCAATGGTCAGCTATATTGAGATTAAAAATGGATTCATCAAGAAATTCTTAGACGAGAGGGTTCTTTGAATAGATTGGTGCCTCTGCCAGTTGATCTGCAATAACCTGACCCTTGATTGCTTTCCGCTCGACATACTCAATGTTGTACTCTGACAATATCATCACCCATTTGGCCATTCTTCCCCGTGAGCATTGCCTTTGATAGTAGATATTTGAGGGAATCAATTTTGGCGATGAGCTTTATCTTGTGTTCCAACATGTAATGTCTAAAGTTTTGTGATGCAAACACTACTATGAGGCATGCTTTCTCGATGAATGAATAGTTTAGCTCATGACCAACCATTGTCCTACTGATGTAATAGATAACCCTTTCCATTCCATTTTTGTCATGCTAAGTTAGAAGAGCTCCAAGGGCTGCTACTGTTATTGACACATATAAGATCAATGGTTTCTTTGGGATGGGTGGCATTAAGACTGGTGGTGTTAATAGATATTCTTTGATTTTTTTGAATAGCTCTTCACACTTGGTATCCCATTTGTACACTACTCCCTTGTGGAGTAGGTGAGAGTATGGGTTTTGTTTGTCTTCCAGTTGTGCTATGAACCTTCTGATGGATTGAAGTCTTCCTTGGAGGCCTCTCAATTTTTTAAATGTCTTTGGTGCTTCCATTTCGAGGATTGCTTTCACCTTTGTTGGATCTACCTCTATACCCCTCATTGATACTATATATCCTAGCAATTTACCTAATTGTACACCAAAGACGCACTTCTTGGGATTTAGTCTAACTTTGTACTCCTCCAATCTGTCAAAAATAGCACTTAAGGTTGCTATGTGATCTTTTCTTTTTCTGGATTTAGCTAGGATGTCATCGACATAGTCTTCAACCATCTTATGGATCATGTCATGGAATATCAATGTCATGGCCCTTTGGTATGTTGCTCCTGCATTCTTTAGGCCGAATGGCATCATGTTCCAACAGTAAGTCCCCCATGCACAAGTGAAGATTGTCTTGTGTTGATCCTCTTTTGCTATCATGATTTGATTGTATCCTGAAAATTTGTCCATTAGTGATAGCATCTCATGTCCTGTTGTCATATCTACTATCATATCAATGTTGGGAAGTGGGAAGTCATCCTTTGGACATGCCTTATTCAAATCTATGAAGTCTGTGCAAATTCTAATGGCTCCATCATGTTTCGAAACAGGTAGCAAGTTTGATACCCATTCTAGATAATCGATCGATCGAATGAATCCTGCATCTAATAAATTTTTTAGCTCCATTTTGACCAATAATGCGATCTGAGGATGCATTTTTTGAAGCTTTTGTCTAACAGGCTTTGCTTCTAGATACACTGCTAAGTGGTGAACCACGGTGTTTGGATCAAGTCCTGGAATGTCAGCATAACTCCATGTGAAGTTTATTTGTCTTTCTCTTAGGAATGCCGCTAGGAGCTCTTGCTCTTCTAATAGTACTGATTCCGCATAGAATGTGATGTGTAGGGTTGCCTCTATTCCTAAGTTGACTGGATTGCATTTTTTGGCCAAGACTACTGACTTTTCCTAATGAATAGCTCTTAGAGGAAGATTTAATCCTCCATCCTCGGGCACCTCAGAGATGTTTTCACCATTGGATGTGTCCTTTCTTTTTACTTTTTTCTTGTCAGAGAGTGCCACAGTGTGGTTTTCACTCAAGGACTTGGATATTATTCTTAATTTCTCACTTTTGCAACTGAAGGATTCAATCGTTTCCCCATAATAGGAATGTGTGTCCAACTCCATTATAAATCCTGCTTTGTGATCCCCATCTGGAATGTTGTCTCGCAATCCCATGAATTGTGAGAGTGCCTCATCATTTTTGAATGTATCAAGAACCGGTGGTCCTCGTTGGTCATAGTCGATTAGTTGGGGGTATACTAAACAGATTTCATGATCTTGATGGTCTGGTTCAAAGGAAAGGGTGATAATCATGCAAAGGGCGATATCCTCAAATAACCTAGGTAGATTGGTCATGGCATCCTCATCATCGCTACTATTATAAATGTCAGTTATAAAGTTATGTATGTCTATACCTGTGGATATTGGTAAGCGTACTTCTGCTGCGGTTGGCTGAGGAGGAATCTTAACCGTTCTAACCGGAGGACTTCGGCCATGTATGGTTATACACGGAGGGGTACATCCAAGGCCAAGATTTTTTATTGGTCACTTCTCTGGCATGATAGGTATTATGAGCCCATTGTCATTTTTTCCCAGTCTTTAATTTCTATCATAGCCCATTGCGAGCATCATTTTCAGACCCTTTCTTCTGTCATCCATTGGTAATTCAGGTGCTGGTCTTTCATCTTGATAAAGCATATGTGATGGATCTGCCTCAATAACTTCTCATCCAAGGTCTCCCCAGCTTGTGAATTCAGGATAGTTTTCAGGAGGCGTTTGTGATGTGGAAGCTCGGTTTTCTTGTGGGCGTCCCCATGATCTAGGAGATTGTGGTAACTCTCCTACCACAAACGCATTGTTAGGGAGTTTATAGCTTCCACAACCATCATCCTGGATGATGAGCTTGATGTCGGAGATGTTGGGAATGGCGGGTGTCTCTGTCTCAAAAAGTGGATGTGAGGGTGGCGGGGTCGATGTATGGTGTGGATGGGCCCTCATCATTTTTTGGCACTTGGGGGATTTTGTAGTACTTTGCTTCAATATTTTTGCAGTATGAGAAAGGTTCAGGATCTCCGTGGATGGTAACTTATTGTCTGTTATGTGTAAATTTCACACATTGGTGGAAAGTTGATGCTGCTGCTTTCATCGCATGAATCCAAGGACGTCCTAGGATAATGTTATATGGCAAGTCAAGGTCCAAGACCTAACAAGTGGTTTCCATGAGAGCTGGCCCTACTTGAATAGGGAGCTTAATCGTGCCTTGGGACACTCTTTCTTGATCGTCATATGCTCTTATTGTGATACCTTTCCCTTTGTCAATAGAATCTTCTGATATTTTTAACTGCTTGATAAGGCTAAGAGAACATATGTTCAAACCTGCACCTCCATCCACCAAGACCCTTTTGATTTTTATCTTATGTACTATGGATTCCAAGTGAAGTGCACGATTGTGAGATGGTTGGGCGGGGAAGTCTTGGTCAGAGAATGTAAGAAGATTAGGCGTAATGATATTTTCGACCATAGCTTGGAATTTCTCTACATCAAGATCCACGGGGACAATGGATGAGGCCAATGCTTCTTTAAGGATTTTCCTATGGGAAGATGAGATTTTTAGCAACTCCATGATGGAGATTTGTGCTGGCGTTCTCTTGAGTTTCTCTAGGACATTGTAGCCATTAGGAACGGATCTAGATGCAGGGACTTTGTTTGGCTGGGATGATCCTGCGATGGTTACTTTGTCATCTCTTGTGGTGACTCCACAATCTTCGGCATATGCACCCTTGATAGTAATGACCATGCAGTTTTCATCTAGGGAGGCGATGACTGTTTCATACACATGATTTACATTTGATTGGGTGCCTTTCCCTTTATCATTTTTATTCCCTTTGTTGCCATGATTCGACATCGGATTCATGTATATCTTAAGATCCTGATTTTCTATAGGTTGTTCCATGTTTATGATTCTTTTATCGATGAGATCTTGGATGATGTTTTTCAATCTCATGCAACTATTTGTGGTATGGCCTTTGATTTTATGGAATTCACAAAGTTGATTCTCGTTATACCAAGGAGGTTTGACATCTGATTCTTGGTAATTCTCAAATGTAGGTGCTTTGATGAGTTTTTCGTCTATCAACCTTTTAATTATGTCCTCAAGCGGTTCTCCCAAAGTGGTGTATTTTCACTTGGGATAACTCTTGTGTTGGGGTGGTCCTCTTTGTTCATTGAGATTATTGATTGTTGGATTATTGGTTGGTTGGTGTGTTATGTGATGATTTTTTTGGTGTTGTCTTTGGATTTGTGGTGTGGGTGTATGTTGGTGAGGGGCACTAATGACCACCTTGGCATCAAAGACACCATCATTAGTAATGTTTTTGTTCCTTTCCCACGAGTGAGGTTTATCATTGTAATTGGATGGTGGGTGGTTGTTTTGTTGCTCGGGGTATGGTGTTGATTCCGTGGGTTGAGTCATAAGGGCTCTTCTGATGTTGAGTGCCTTGGGAATCAATTGATCATATGTGGTGATGCCCTGAACCTTGAGGTGAAATTCCAAGCATCCTTCAAGGTTGGCAATGATGGTGCAAACTTGTTGTTCTTCTGGCATGGTCCACTTCCTCCGATTGGCCTTGGATCGCCATCATTGTAGGAATGAAGCGAAAGATTCACCCTTTCCTTGTTTTAGAGCTGAGAATTCTTCTAGACTAACATCCATTACAATGTTGCATGAATAGTTCTTAATGAATGCATCTATAATTTCTTGAAATGTTCTAATGCCTAAAGGTAAGTGAGAGAAACATTCCATGGCATGGCCTGCCAAACTTCTAGAGAACAGCCGCATCAGATAAGTATTGTCATATGCGACTTCCATGAAATGAACCTGGAATTCCCTGATGTGATCTTCAGGGTTTCCCATCCCTCGATATTTGTCAAATTTGGGAATTTCAAATCCCTTGGGGAATGGTTTCATCACTAGGCTCCTGTCAAATGGATATGGACACAAGTTGCTTGGTGTCTTCGTTGTTCGCCCTGATTGAAGATCGAGCACTTGTTGCGAGAGCAACCTGATTTGTGTCGTCGCATCATTTTATGGATCAGGGGGTGGAATGAAAGTGTTTTGGGGTGTTTCAATCATGGATTGGAGGGATGGGTTGGTCGGTATGTTGTTTGATGGTATATGTATGTTTTGTCGAGCGAGGTAGGCTTCCACTTGCTTTTGTATGAACAACACTTGTTGATCTTGTTGTTGTTGCGCTAAGATTTGTGCTTGCTGTTGTTCCAATAATGCTTGTTGTTGTGCTTGATGTTGTTCCAACAACGCTTATGTTGGGCTGCTAATTCAGCTACTTCTTGTTGCTTTTGGTATTCTTTTAATGCTTGTTGATATGCTTGGAATTGCACTACTTGTTGTTGTACAAGAATTTGTGCTTGATATTGGGCTTGTTGTGCCTGATATTGAGCTTGCGCTTGCGCTTGTGCTGCTTGTGCTTTGGCTTGTGCTTGAGCCATATTTTGTTCTTGTAATGCTTGCGCAACTTGGGCAACTTCTTGTTGTTGTTGCAATAACGCTTGGGCTTGTAGTGCTTGTAAGGCGGCTTGGGCAGCTTGAGTGGCTTGCTGAGAAACTAGTTGTTTGGATTTTTTTTTTGAACTTGTTGGCATCCCCTTTGAAAAGTAGCTTGCAATGCCTCATTGTATTGACTTGATGTGGTGAAACTTGGTGGTGGTGGGGGTGGTGGTGGATTTGGAATGGTGTTTGTGAAGGTGGTGTTGGTGTTTTGCGTGATGGATAGTGTTGTTGATGTAGTTGGTCCTTGAGAGACCATGCTTTGCGATGTTAAGGGAGTGTTTGATGATGTTGCAATTGCTTGTACATTTGTCGTTTGTTGTTGTGATATCAACGACAAATTTTGAGTGTTTGGCATAATGTTTTGATTGATATTTGGGATGGTGGTTTGATTGATATTTGTTAGAGGGGGAAGCCCTAAACCAAGGAGTGATGTGGATGATTATGGTAATGGTGGAAGAAGTGGAAATGTGAGGGGTGCAAGTTCTTGTGAAAATGTTGTGGTGTCAAAGATGCCCCCTGGTCCGAACATGTCTCCTCCCTCTTGTGAATTTGTGAGGAGAGGTGTTTGAGGTGTTGCGCAAAAAAATGATGATGATGGATCACGACGGAAAGTGAGAGGAACATTCTTATGCAATGGGTTTTCAAGTATTTTTTGTTCCAAGGTAGTATTTGTATCCAAGTTTTTACTGTTAACAAGGGGGTGTGCTTGAATAGCTTTGAGAGGTGTATTTCCCTTATTAACGTTAGGCTGGGTTGGAGCAATAGATGTCATGATTTGCAAAAAAATTTGCGTGATGTTTTGGGATGGGGGTGTAGATGAGATGGGAATGGTAGATGAGATTGGAGGAAATGATGTCTCCACTATGGTACTCACGTCAAAATCCGAAGGTAGTTTGGCCCTTTTTTTCGCTAATTCAAGCATGTATAATGAGGGGTTAAGTCTCATCATGATGTTGATGATTCTATGGTTGTCCGGATTTTGGAGCATTTCAGTTATTTCTTCATGAGACATTCCAAAGGTAAGATCCTCTCCTTGGTTTTCCTCTTGCGGATTTTGTGATGACGAGATGGTCAAAGGATTGCTTGATTCAGTGGGATTCATTTCAACGTTTGTTTGGCTAAGATCACTTGAAGCGGGTGTTTCTTTGTTGGCTTCCATGCTCTTCTTGTATTGAGATCTAGTTTGAACCATAAAATGAGGATCAATTTTCAAGAATTTTTGGGAGATGAATCTCTTGATTCTTTGGATTGATCTTTACTTTATGTCCAAAGTAGAAAAATTTAGGATATCTTGACGATCAAGAGGTGATATGGTGATGATGCAAGGAATGGATGATGTGGATTGTTATGATCTTTTGGTAAATCTTTGAAGGAGATACTAGGTTTTTAGGACTTTCGGATACGTTTCGGATTTTGATTTTGATTTGATTTTGGATTTTGGATTTGTCCTTGATTGATTCTTATTTTGATTTGGATTTTGAACAAATAGACCCTAAGATGTTTGGATGATTATCTAAGGGGTAAATTTGATCAAAGGATGATAATTTGAATATGTGTGGGGAGAAGGATGCATCTACCCACATCTATCCAAACAAGGTGATAGTTTCACTAACCATATGAAGAAGGATTCATCTACATATACCAAGCTAAACAAGATGGTTTTGATAACCTTGGCTAAGCATATGCAAAGGATGCATCTACACATACCTAGCCAAAGGTGATTTTGACAATGTTTTCAAGGATTTAGTCTCAATGATTTTGATGATTGGGATTTTCCAAAAGGTGATGATGAGATCATGTTTGTTTTGGTGTTTTGAAGGATGGATGAAAAGATTTTTATTTTCTTTGATCCTAAGATGAAACTAAAAAAGACACTTTGTTTTCCTAGACCTAGGTATTGAAGAACATGCAAATGCTTCCTAGAGTGATTTCTTTTGAACACACACTTTTGAACCAATGACTTTTGTTTTGTGATTTGGACCTTTTGAGAATTTGGTGAGTCTTCAACACACATGAAAGTTCATTTTTCTTAGATTTTCATAATGGGTTTATTTTACCAAAAACACTTTCTTTGATTAAATTTTCAAACTAAGATGTCCAATGTCTTAATTTCTTCAAATCCCACAAGATATGTTATGTGGAAACTTGATGAACTTAAGGAAAGGGTTTACCTATTGTTTTCTTAAGGAGACAAATCGAGATGTAATCCAATGTTTAGGAACCTCTAAGGATGTAAATCCCAAGGGCAAGCAATAACATATGGATTGAGTCAATTGCATTTGTCTCCAAAAGGGTTTGAAATTTGGATGATAATGTTAAGTGTTTGTTTTCAAGATGTTTTCGATCAAGAGATGCATTTTGTAACCCAAGAACAAATAAAACCCTATGGATGTGTAAGACAATATTTGTTGGATTCCAACTTGGACAAGTCCAGCTACGCTTATCTCTAGCGAATGGCTAGATACTTGACCCCACTGACTCCCTTCCACGGCTCATTAACGTCAATTGGGGCAGCCAAGCATCAACACCCATGAAACTCCCATCGCATGCTTTCCATTTCTACTAGAAGATGGTAAAAGTGTGGGGCGGCTTCAGAATGACTGTTCTTGCACCAAAAAATAGATTAAAGGATTTTGGAAAATTCTAGCACATGGGTTTTAATAAGGACTTTTCGTTCGTGGAGATTGACCCATAGGAAAGAGTCCCCTTTTGGATCCATCTTGTCAGAATCAACCGCGTGATATTGGCATTTCTTCTAATATCCACATTTATATCCTAGATGGAAATACTCTCGGGTTTAGAGTGTTACCGGTTGAGTCGTTCCCTTGGGTGAGTACTTTTTCCCCAAGGCAGGCCCTCTAGGATAAACAAAAGTGAGTAAAGACAAAATTCGTAACTTGATCAATCTTTGATGGCAACAAAGAGAGAGAATATACACGAAAATGCCCCCACTCACACTCGCACAATATGTTGTTCAATTTTAAATCCAAGTCGAAGTGTGGAGGTGATTGCTTTGTCTCACCCTAAAGTCATAAAAAAGGTTTTTTGACTCTCAAGATCACTATAAAGCGCGAGAGAAGCGCATACATCCTTTTTCAATGCCTTTAGTTTAAGTAAGCCTTCACGAAAAATAAAGTTGCACTTGTTCTTTTTAAATCCACAAAGCAAAATGTGAGTTCTTTTTAAGCACCAAAAGACAAGTGAGAGACACTTGTTCAATTTTTAATCCAAGAAACAAAATCTAGTATGTTGTGGTCCTAATGTTCATTTTAACCTTTGCAAAAGAAGAAATTGAAAGATTCTTTTTAAACCCAAATGAAAACTAGTGCCCTAAGGAAGAAAAAGATAAAAATTTCTTAACAAAGTGTTAAGAAAACACTAAAGTGTTTAAAAACACTTTTATTTGATGAAACATCCTCCACATGCTTCTCCTTTCTTCGATTTTGATTTCCAACCTACAAGGAAGAAAAAACCAGTCAGATTCTGGAAAATACAGAGACCAAAAAGTAGAAAACAGAGAACAAATTAATCATTAATCAAATAACACGTGCTAAATTGAATTTTCCCTTTTTACTCCATTCCAGCGTCGGAGCTCATGATTGCGTCACAGTTTGATTTCCAAGCGGTGCCCTCACAGCGCCACTTGCCAGTCAGTATCGCTCTATGTCAGAACAGAGAGCTGAACTGTGTCACACTTTTCACCTAGCGTCACAGTTTCCTTCCAGCGTCGGAGTTTTAAAAATTTTGCAAGTTCCTATGAGCCAACGAGTCCAACAGCGGAGTTTATAATTCAAATTTTCTTGGCAGGACGAGTCCAGCATCGTACTTTCAGTCTCCCGCAGTGCTATATAGTGATGCTGAAGAGACATCAGCATAAAAATAGTGACGCTAAGCTCCCAGCATTGGAAATTTTTGTGTGAGGAAAAAATGAAGAAATTTTGACAAAAACGGATTGAAAGTGAGATGATGCCCTCCTTCTAGCGCCAAATGTGTGAACCCCAACCTTGGTACCTGCAAAACAAAGAGAATAAACAAGTTAGACAAGCTATTGCAAGCCATAACAAGGATTCCCCATGAAATCCATTTACAATACTCAAACTAGGAAGAAAATAGTGAAGAACACAATGAAAATGACAAAACAAAGATTGAATCCTAATTTAAATGTGCAAACTCATGATCCCATGGGGGAATTGGTGCCAATTTGATGTGAAAATTGGCCCTTTTTCCAATTCCTAAGATGCAATCTTTATGTGTTGATGAGATTGATCCACTTTGTTGATGAATGATGAGAGTTCCAAGCAAAAAATCTGCAAAAACCTAGCTAAGAACTCAATGATAATGGATGAAATTTGAGAGATATTTGAGCATGGTAACTTTGCATGGATTGTGGATGATCAAATGAGGATATGAGCTCTTTATTTATAGAATTCTAATATGGATGAATGCAAAAATTTGAGCAATGTGGGACTAACATTCATCCAATGGCATGATGCCACTTGTCAAACTATGAATGGATGAAGGATGTGCAAGATTTGGGGATTGTGCCAATAAATGCATATTTTTGAATTTCAAATTTGTTGAAATGACATGTAAGAGGGAAGGGAAAATGTAATAAATGCCACTTGGCTCAAGAAAAAGGACATGTAAGATGAATTTATTGCCTTGTTGGATGTACATGTTGACTTGGAATTTTTGAATTCGAATTGAGAGAATATTCCAAAAGATGCCCTGTGTGGAAAATAGAGATTTAATAAATGAATTAAATCTATTTTCATGTGCAAATTGCATTATCTATAGGATGGGACATCAGATGAGATTAAATTAATCAAGGGTTAATTAACTTAAGGAGAGAGGTTAAATGATGTGACCTATTTGACTCAAATTTATGGATTTATTTAAATCAAATAAAAGAGGAATATGATAAGAGGCTAATTAAATAATGATTTTCATTTATTTAATTAAAAGAGATGGTGTTAGATTAAATCAAATAAGGTTTTAATTTATTTAATTTAATGGATAGACTTTAAAGATTTAATCAAATAAATTCATTATTTAATTAAATAGGGATAATTAGATCAGATGGATTGATTTAATTAACAGAGAAATTGACTTAACTTAGATAAAATGATTTATTTAATTAAGAGAGGAATATTGATGAATTTAATCAGATAAGGAGATTTGATTAAATGGTTAAACCGAGGGATGATTTAGGAAGAAGCGTTGTTAGTAAGTCAGGATCAGATTCATAATGTCAATCGGTATATTTTACGTGTCTACAGTTTGCTGCCATTGGTTAGTTGTTTCATTGGGTGACTTTCTATTACATGCATTTCACTAAATCTAGCTTAAATTAGTCCATTTCATGCATTGCTTCATTCCAAATTTGTATTTGCAACATTTCCTTTTCATGTCATTACATAATGTAACAAGTAAATTACCTTGTTTGAAAACTAAAAATTACATATCAAATTAAGACTTTAGATTGCATTTTGAGTTTGAATAAATTATTGTTCAAAAATGTTAGCTTTGGTCTTTTCCAAGTTTTCAAAGAAAAATTTAGTCAATAAACATGTTAGTCATTCATTCAATGCATTCCCTAGTTATGAGAGTCTTTTAAGGTGAAAAAGTGGACATGTTCATGGTTTCCTTAAACCTACACCCACTTTTATCTATCCTATTTGTGAGGATGATGTGATAGAATAATATATAAGCATGTAAATTCATGATGATCACAATTTTTTTTCTCCTGATACCTCTCCTTTTCATGACAAAGGTATCTTGGTGAAAGAAGATGCAATCTTTGAGAATCATGAAGGTCTTTGTTTTCTCTTCTCCTCATTCCCCTTGGGAAGATAGTATAACAATAGAAGATGAAATAATTGTCACCACCTTACTTAATTTACATTCCTCTCCCAACATTTTTCCTACTTGTGACAATGCTACAATCATGAATGACCATGAAAATGACATTTGTGAGGAAGACATGTTGATGTTAGGAGATCTAATAATTGAGAGCTTTGAAAATCCTACTTCTCCCACTTAGGAAGACATTATAGGGAATAGGGGTATAATTGTAGATAACCATGATAATCACATTGACTCTTCTCCTAATATCCTTCATAGTAATGAAGACGATAGTTTTGTGAGAAGATATAATTGAAATTCATGACAATCTCGTTTCTCCCTTTCCTAATTCTCCTACCATATGGGAAGATCTATTTGGTAAGCATGAAAATCACAGTGGTCCTTCTCTTGATGCCTCCCCTAATGGTGATGAAGCTACTTTACAAAATCTAACCATGGAATGTGATGAACACCTTACAAGCTCTCCTACTATGGTACATAGCATGGTCCAAGAGAATGACACTTTAGAGGAAACGAACAATCAAATAGAGCCTTCTCCTAATATCTCCACTATTTATCCAACCATTGATCATTGCCCTACTTGTGATGAAGTCATTTTAGAAGAAAAAATCCTTGAATGTCAAGAAAATTTAGTTTGAAGTTCTCCTAAAAACTCTCCATCTAGGGATAATATCATGGTGCAAGAAAATGACAACAATAGTAATGTGTCTTCCTTGGGTGATGACAAACAGGTGGTTCTAGATTTCTCTTTACTAGAGATACATCAAAACAAGACCGCTAAGGTTATGAATGCACAATTTTCCATTAGACCTCCTTGACTATTGTACCTCCTACATATCTCGTGGTACATCCTAAGAATCCTCTAATCCTTTACCCACCTTCACACAAACCTCAAACTCAAAACAAACCCGAACTTATTCTCTACCCACCTAGGAATAATGTTTTTCAGCAACTGGGTCATAATACCATTGCTCATACCTATGTACAACACTAGATATAATTCACAACCAAAACGACCAAACCTGACACCCTTACCTTTGTCTAATCCCATTTTCCCTAGTGCTCCCTGTTTAACTTCACATAGTGGGAAGGAGTATGATCTTGTTGAATAACTTAAGAATACTCTTGGTAAGATATCATTATGGGACCATATTCAAACATCCCCTCATTACCATAACATGATTCAAAGTTCCTTACAAAAGGTGCCTATCCCTTCCAATGCTCAACCAGATTACATAGCAGCCATGATCCAAGGAATGAACGATGACATTGTTTTCCACCAAAGTGAACTCCCCCCTTTGGAAGTGAAAAAACAAAATGAAGCTTTCATAATATTATCTCAATACAAAAACATTGGAATAAAGAGAAACCTTATCGACAATGGCTCCACTCTTAATGTGTGTAGCGTAAAGCTTTTGGATAGGCTTTGTGTGGATAAATAAAAAATTCAACCCATCTCTTTATCTATTAGTGGATTTGATAGTGTAGCAAATAAATTGCTTGGTGTGATCACTTTTCCTATTACAACTGGGAAGGCCACATTGGAAACACCGATCCATGTTATGCCTCATGAACTTTCATATAATCTTCTCTTAGGCAGACCATGGATTCATGCAATGAATGGCATTCCTTCTACTCTTCATCATAAAATGAAACACATATAAAACAACAAAGTGTACACATTTGACTCTGATCCTGAGCCTTATAGTGTCTTACAACTAGAGAAAAATAAAGAGAACCCCTTAAAAGAATTAACACCAACCACACAAGTAGACCTTGCGCAACAGAAAGACAAAGACAAACACATTGAAGAGGTCACAAAGCTATTAGAAGATGATTGGGGTTCCTTGTATTTCACACCAACATTCATGGGAGAATACGAGATCATACAAAAAGACTCTAACAAGGGAAAAGAGAAAGTGGTAATGTCAATCCAAAATTTGGAAGACCCTTCGACATCATCCACCTCAACCACTAAAGATGAAGAAGAAAATTACACAACCATTGACGAAACTCATTATGAACAACCACTAGATCCAAAAGCAATAAAAATACTTTATGGAAAAGATTATGAACTTATGAAACAACTTGGCTATAGTGGAAAAGGATGTGGTGCTAGAGAACAAGGTTTCCACAACCCTATAGAGCTTAACACACAAGAAATGGCTCATGGTCTTGGTTATTGTCCTTTGATAGAAATAATCAAGCCTTCACTTAACATGAACAATATTACAAAACATCCTTCTAATTCAACTTTAACAGTAGTGCATCCTGAATTGATAGACACTAGTGGTCTTTATCCTTTGCAAGAAATGAGACAAACAAAGAAATCTTCGCTTAATGTCAATATCATCTCACAAAACACTAATGATTTGAATTCGTTGGATTTTACACCCTCCTGTAATGGAGAGAAAAAAATCTCGCAATCTAAAGAGTCTTGCATAGGTATGACATCTAATACTAAGTAGGAAATATATTTTCCGCAAACTACAGGAACACCTTCTATCATTGATCAAGAGGGTATCTTGTTGAGACTCCTCCAAGATCACTTGATATCTCTCCCTCCAAGAACTCGAAAGAAATTCTACTACAAACATTCATTTTGTGCCTATCATAGAGTCCATGGTCATTATACTAATGAATGTAAGGCTTTAAGTGATAAAATTCAACATCTTAAGCAGTGTGGTGCTCTTCCTTGTGTTGAAGCACCTAATTCCTCCAACTAATACTTACTTTCATCCTATTCAACTCACCCTTGTCCTGCACTAAGTAGGGGCAAGGGGTTAGATAGCCTTGTCCCCATATTTCACTTGCCATTGTCTCTTTTGGCTAGTTGACCACTTTTCATGTATATATAAGAGTAAGCTTTGGATGTGGATGGCATGCCTTAAGTTGGCTCGCATGTGACATACTGCCTTTCTCATGACGTAGCTTATCAGAAACATATGACTTGGCATAGGGCTTTCCGAATAAGCTCTCATGTCTTCTTCTACTTTAAAGAAATTTCTAACAGCAATGGTGTTAGCAACTGCTTTAAATTGGGGGCATACATCGACACTCATGTTTCACTGTACGATTTTATTCTTTCTTGTGAAGTGTCCTTTTCTTGGTGTTCTCATTGAGCTTGATTTCCTCCAAAGAGTGTGATATTTCTTTGACTTGTCCTCTCTTGGAAACATTAGACACAATGTTCCCTAAGATGAGACCTTGCACGAACTAAGCAAAATCCCTTTGAACATTCCTTGCACTATTTTACATTTACATTGTCTATGAGTTTCAAGCATTCAAAGTTTTGGTTGCCTCATGGAGCTTGAAAATCATTTTTGTGTGGCGCCTGATTAAATTTTTCAAAAGGTATAAATTTGGTATGGTTTGAGTGGGAAACCCAATCCAAGGCATGGCTTTCCCCATAGCCACTCACGTGTGTTTGTGAGTGCATACCATCCATGAGTGTATATGTCTCACCCTCTTAGGAATTCTCACTTGGCGAACAACTAGGAGTTTCATCGCCTCAGAGTGAGTATGTGTTTTCCGGACAAACAACCTATATCTGATCCTAATTGTGTTGGACAAATGGTCGAAGCTTAATCCACCTTTTTACTTTCACTTATTTTTTTTCTTCTTCTTGTCATTGGCATTGCATGATCGCATATCTTTTTGCTGCATATTATACATATTGTGGGTGTCCTTTTGTGCTTATGTTGGTTTGATTTAGGATCTTGGACACTAGGGGCTTGACCACTTTCTTGGTCTCTATTATCCTAGACCATCTAAATTGGTACACTTGGACCCCCCTTGAATCTCTACTTTAGTGCGAGTTTGAAGCAAGCTTATCCTTCCACTAAAGTGGGGACTAGATGTTACCACCGAAAAAGTACACATTTTCCTGGCTTGATTTAGAAATAATTAATGATAAATTTTAGACTTGATATTGCCTTGGTCTAGTGTTGTGAGGTGTTTTACACATCCACATTAGGTCTTGGGCCCATTTAAGCTAAATAAACTTAAATTTGTCGTAATTTAAAGTTGTAAAATGTATTTATTGAAATTTTCACATTGAATTTGGGAGGCTTGTAAATAAAGTGGACCTAATCTAGTGTTGTAATGTGTTTTACACATTCACATGGGATTTAGGACCCTTCTAAGCTAAATAGACCCAATTTTGCCTTAATTTAGTGTTGTAAAGTGTATTTATTTACACTTTCACATTGGATTTTGGGCCCTTCTGCATTTATAACCTTTATATCATCATTAATATGTCCCTATTACCCTATATTGTGCATCCCAAGGCATATTTTGATCAAAAATCTGACTAGATCAATATATGAACTTAATTTAGGCATTCCCTTACATTCTGGCAAGCAAAATAGCCCCTGTGGGACCCATTCACCACCTTGGGTGAATGAGTCCCATCTAGGAGGGACTCATTCACCCAGGATGGCGAATGAGTCCTGTTTGAGCTATTTTTGAGGTTTGAGCGAGAAAAAATAGGTTTTAAGTTTAAATTTCTTCAACGTTAGCCTTGGAGATCAAATTAACAATCATTTGAGTGGATTGCCTATATAAGAGAGCTTTCAAATCCTCATTTCATCCAAGTAACATCCAATCATCATACATTCATGCCATCAAGTCAAGCAAGCAAGAGTTAAGCACTTCAAGTCTTCACAAGGTCAGAAAGATAGCTTTTAAGATCAATTCTAAGGCATTCAAGGGCATATTCTTCATCAATTATTGTAGCAATTCAAGATCCATCATCATGGAAAGGTTCTAATTGTATTACTTCATGTTCATGCTTCATTATCTTATTTCATAATTTTGGTTTAATTACCTAAAAGGGGTTTGATCAAGGCAAACCCCTATTCCCTAACAATCAATATTTTCTCTCTTTGTGTGATTACATATCTAGGTACTTTCAAGGCTTTGAGATCATTGTAGATTAGGTTACAAACTTTTTGGAGTTGTCTCCCTATTTGCAAGGTCAAAATATTCACAAAAATCCACTTACAACCCTAAAAATTTGGATACCCATTTTCTTCAAACTTGCTCTGGTACAATTTTCCAGATTTGGGACTGATTCACCCAGAATGTGAAATGAGTCTCGCTAGCCTAAAAATCAACATTTTCAATATTTTAGAGTTCCATTCCATCCCCAACAAGTTTACAAGTGCAAAAATTTTGTTTCACATATCTCTATTTTGTTTTGTTTGCTTTTCTAGATCATTTAGAATTAGTTTGCATATCACACTGTGTTTTCCAAAATTTTGTCTTTTCCAAGTTTACACTTGGTGTTGAACCCCTTTTATCATATTCAATCCCTATTCCAACCCTATTTTTAGATTTAAATCTCCTTTGCATTGAAATCTCAAGGGTTATCATTGGGTGGAACCTTTGTAAAGTGGAAAGAAACCTAAAGCAAAAACCTATCTCTACCATCCCCCCAACTGATTCCATTTTTAGAGGATCCACTACCAAACCATATATCCATGATGAAATGCAATGAAATGGCCTAGAATGAAATATGTAGATACAATTTTTAGATTCTAAACAAGGTAATTTGTTGATTACACTATGCAACAATCTAAAAATGAAATGTTGTAAATGCAATTTTTGAAATTAGGAAATGTAATAAATGAACCAAATTAAGCTAGATCTAATGAAATGAATGAAATAGAAACTCAAAAAATTGAAACAGAGATCTGATAACAACAAACAGAAGCATAGAAATGAAGTTTTTAATGTTGTAAAATGCAAATTCAAGCCTGGTTTGGGACTAAATCACCCAGATAGGCTAATGTGTCCCAAATAGGGCTTTTGAAAGGTTCAAATGGTGAAAAATAGACAACACAAAATTCATAGAAATTTGGAAAAACAACCTGTATAGGGATTAAATCTCCCATGAAGGAAAATGAGTCCCAAATTAGGGTTTTTAGACCAAATTCAATAAATTCTGAGTTGATATTGAGTTTTCTAGGTTGTATGTTCAAATGACTATTTGCAAGTATAGTTTTCCAATGAAATTGAGTGATGCAAGATGCAAAAATGCAACCTATATGCACTTTTCACTAATGCAAGATTTTGAAGCCCTAAATGCAATTTAACTAATTCAAATCTAATGCAAAGTAAATGCAATCTAGATCTAAGACTATAATTTTCTCCAAATCATAAATTCAAGGATCTAAAAGTCGGGTTCATGAAAATGAACCAAAGGAAATAGGTGTCCACCTTTTGGGATATGGAACTTAGGGACCTATTTCACTCTTGAGTTCATTAGAAAACCAAGATCCATCAACCAAGTGACCCAATTGAGGGAAGGAATTAGGTAGTTTCCTTGGGTGTGATTAATGAGGTTTCACCATTAAATTGAAGCTTCAAAGGAGAAATGCAAACTCTAATGCACTAAACCCTAGAAACTTGAGAGCATTAAATCAAATGAACAAATAGAAATCAGACAGAAAGGAACCTGGTAAACTGATGGATTCCAAGAAAGATCTACTACTCTGAAATTCTTCTTTTTGAAGTGGATTGTGATTGATACGCCAACCTAGATGATTTAGTCCTATTGTAGGAATCTAGGTAGAATTTGGAATCTTCTGGTAACTGATATGGACCTACTAAAATCTAGAAAAAAGGATTGTACTGGGACTTAGACACCCAGAGGGGCAATTTAGTCCTAGTATTAGGTTTAACTAATATTTTTGTAGCCTCTAGTGGTCTTATGTGGCATTCGTCTTGTTCGATTCTTCAAGTGCGAAAAAAAGAATTTTGTCCTATAGGTGAGTTTCCATGAAGATAACTTCTTTAGCTTTGAAAACTTTTTCAACTTTATCTACAAAGGATCTTCAAGCTCTAATTCACCTAGATCTGCAAACACACATCAAGAGGGAGAATGTTGTTTTGTTAGGGAATAGGGGTTTGCCTTGGTCAAACCCCTTTCTGGGAATTAAACCTTGAAATGAAATGAAATAGTATGAATGAATGATGAATGATCAAATGTAATATTGAAACTCACCAAAACCTTGAAATAAAGGCTACAAACTTATGTGAAATGGCTCCAATGGATGTGGATCTTGACTCTTGATCTTGATATGAGATAATGTATTTGAATGCTTGCTTGAATCATGAAAACCTACATCATGAACATTAGCTCACAAACACACATGATGCATGAAGACTTTGATATGATGCTTCAATCTTGAATGTTGCTCCAAATGCTTAATGATTTTCTTTTGAATGCTCTTGATCTCATGAACTAGCTATAGGAATGCTCTCTTAAAATTACTATATTACTAGATTGCTTGTTAGGATAAATTATGTGAAATAACCTTGTATTTATACTAGCTTATGCCAAATTTCCCAAAATTATAACACTACAAGCCGACATCAAATGTAGGATAATAAAATCATACCAAGAATTTGATTTAAAATAGGTCCAAGTTAAAGCGAGACGGATATGCTAGGTTGGGCATAAGAGTCCCAATCGCTTAAACTTCAGACACAAACTCTAAGAAATGTTAAGTTCAATGCAACATTTAAAACCAGGTCCTGAGGCCTAGGTGGGACCCATATGCCCAAGGTGGTGTATGAATCCTAGATCCCTAGATTTAGAACACATAACCTCTAACATTAAATTATGATTTGTCATTTTTTAAAATTTTAGGATTATCCATAGGAAAATACATTTAGTTAGGCTTGTGGATGCAAAATAGGACCAAATAAGGCATAAATGAACCTAATTTTAACAAGGAGGGACCAAACAAGTGTGAAAATGTAAATGGATACATTTTTCTATACTACACAACCCACCATCGATAAGGCCCAAAATATTAAATGCCTCTTCTTATCCTACACGTTCTTTATGTTTTTTAAATATTTTATTTTAGTAATTAAAAATTCAAACTTTTCTAAGAAAAATAGCTTTGTACATTGTCATTTCTTGCTTAGAATAGTAATTTTCATTTCATTTATAATAGCTTAAATTTATTTCTTTTGGATAAATATTATTTTCTTTGTCAAGTTTATTGTAAAATTTATTGATACAAAAAACACATGAAATTAAAGCTCATTATGATATTTTGCATTCAAAATTTAAAAATGAAAAATGAGAGATCCAAAAAATCTCACAATATTTTTAAAAGTATGAGAATCATATTAGGTTGTTTAGTTTAATTTAAAAATTATAAATAGAATAGTTTGTTTTTTACAAAGATAAAATAGTTTATTCCTACATGCATCTATACTCATTAACAGTTCATACAAATAGAAAAAAAAATAGAATCCATCAGTTTTAACATGAGACACTCAAGAATGTTGTAAAAAACATGTTTTCCTCTTTCTTCAATCTATCTTCTTCCTTGCTTGGATTTTGCACCTAATGTATCCTAGATTCAAAGAATATTGGATAGAATAAAATACTAAACAAAATTAGGGAATATATCTACATATTCAATCAATTCCAACCAAAGAATAAGTCCAAAACAAACTAAAATCTTAAGGCTAATTTGAGAAGATTTAAATAAATAGGATTTCATTGAATATAACTATGATATTTTAATTGGAAGGCCAAATCATTAACTATTTTCGGATAGAAGCTAGATGCAAAATAAACATTACCTAGGAAATAAAAAATATCAATATTTACTTGTTTCTAGAGTTGACCACTAAATTACATCAAATAAATACAGAAAATTATAGCCAAACCATCCACAACCATCTCACTCTAACCCATGAAAAAAACATATAAATAACAATAGCAACCCCATTTCCATCCAATAAAATATACTTCTAGGTGAAGTGAACAACGAATCGATCTAACTCCAACTTGATTAGCTATGATTATTTGCAATAATAAATCTGTATTTATTTAATCATCTACCAATGCTTTTGTAAGATTGACATAGGAGAATAAGTTCCATAGTAATATATTGTTGGAAATTTAATCCTAACTACTTTATTTTTTCTTCCTCTCTACTCTCACTTATTTTCTCAAGCATGTGAGCTTTTAATTTCCTAGATGGAACCTATCATATCATCCTTCATATCAAAAAGACAAATATTGAGGTTCAATTTTAAAATAGATTTGATTGGATTTTGTCTTAACTCCTTGCAAGTTTCCCATTATTTGTGGGTGTTTTTTATTGAAATGGTAAGGCTAGGGAATCGATCCTATACAAATTAGAATCATGAAACAAGCCTTACAACCAGTAATTCAAACCCAAAATAATAGCAACAGCAAAAAAATATAGTTGACCAACAGTTAGAACATTAATAGGCCACCAAGCCACCCAAAGAGCATAAAAAAGGAACCATTAAATATTCTAGAGATAAACACCAAAAAACATGAAACTATTCTAAACAAGAAGGTTCATAGGCCATACGATGAACATGCATGCATGCCCCAAAACTAGGAAACAACATAAACAAATTAATCCTTAATATATTTAATCAGGTAGCATCCCTTCTTTAGTAGGTCCAATTCATTACTCTAGAGGTCTTTTCCTTCTACAACATTGTCCTCGATTAGCATGTCCTTTTATTGGGTTGATTCCATTCTTCTTTGCCTCTTCCTAACCTTAGACAATCTAGACACAGTCCCAAAGATTGCCCTGTTCATTATTCCATGGGTAAGGGAAATCAATCTATTGAAAGCATTATTTAACCTATCTACTTTTTTTTCCTACAGAGCTATGAACTTGTGCCGTAGAAAAATAGCCCCTTATCATTTTCATGGCCTTTTAGGTCTCGTTTCATAGTGTTTGATCTATTATGCTCTGATTTTATGATGTAACATGGCTTGAACATGCATATTTAGGTACTAAAATTCAAATAATGTCTTGTGAAGGTGTTGTGAAGTGTTGTAAAACATTTCTACACTCTTCTAGACTCTATTCATTACAATTCACTTAAAAATCACCTTTTTATTCATCATCAAGTCCTATTTTGAAGCGTTGTAAAGTCTTGTAACAAGATTTCACACTTTTCTAGGCACATCTCCACTATTTATCCCTTTCTTATGTTTTATTTAACCCTTTTATGCCATTATAAGGCTTAACTAAGTGCATTTTTGAATGTAATCCTCAAAAAAAACATTAAATGTGACTTAAATCCTGACACCCACTTTCAAGCCTAAGGTTGGACCCATTCACCATGGGTGGCGAATGGGTCCCTCTTGGCTCAAAATTCAAAATATTTTAAATTTCCTTTCAGTTTTTTATTCAAAAACACTTGATGTCAGCCTATGATGAGGTATGAATGGGTTACTAAGACACAAGATTGTATAAATAAGTGGTTTTCACCTCATTTTAGATCCTCCAACATTCACATATCATATTCAAGCAATCTCAAGCATTCAAGAATCTTTCAACATCTTATCAAGCATTATTCAAGCACTTTGGAGCATCCATTGACATTACTTCAGATTTGCATCATCAAGGATTTGGTAAGTTGATAGCATTTGCATGTTGTTAGTTTATCATTCTCTTGCATTTCATTATTTTATTAAAGGTTTGATTACTAAAAGTGGGGTTTGACCAAGGTGAACCCCTATTTGCTAACCCTCAACCTTTTTTCCCCTCTTGCATGTGTTTGTAGACTTTTGTATGCAGATTTAACAAGAATTTTGGTGTTGAAGATTGGTCAACAAGTCAACTAGGTGCTTCAATTCAAATCAACTCTATTTCAAGCTTGGAGAAGGTTTACTGTCTATTTCCCACATAATTGACTTCAACAACCCGACAAGTAGATATTTCCAAATCTGGTGTAGCAGATATTTCCAGATCTGGTGTTGCAGAGTTGTCTCCTGATTTCCCAAAATTTTGGGAGAGGATTGATTCTCCATCAGTGGCGAATGAGTCCCACCTTAAGACAAAAAATCTAAATTTTGTCAGATTCTAGATCCCGACACTCAGAAATTTGTTTCCGACTATTTTTACCATGAGCAAGACCGATTCGCCATCAGTGGCAAATGAGTCCCACTGTCGATTTTCAGTAACTTCAAACAGTATTCACAACATTCCAAATTCCTCAATTCCTACCTAGGTGCACTCAGTTTCATCCCATTTCTTTTTGTTCTGCATTATTTCATCTTTTAGTTCATTGTTTTCATATCATAGTGTGTTTTCAAACATAGCTAAATCTTAGATTTGCATTCATTTAAATCATTCATTTGCATTCAGATTACTTTATTTAGTTTATATAACATCATACATAACATAATTTGAATGAACCCTTACCATTTTTGGGTCCTATCTCTTTCCCCTTAGGTGAAAAATCCTAGAAGAGCAAAAGTACATAGAGAGCCAAAAAGTGACGGTTCATTTTGGTGAACCTGCATTTTGAACACTTTGCATTTCTAAATTCATTTTCATATTGCATCCTATATTACTCTTGCATTAACATTCAATTAGGGTATTGTTTTGTTTTTGCATTCTAGGACTTTCCATATTGCATTAGTGAACACTTTGTTTAGATTTCATTCTTGCATTGAAAAAATAGAAAATTTTCATTTTGTATCCTTAATTTCATTATGAAAAGTATTAAAATAATTTTAAAATTTCTTAAAAACACAAAAAAAAATGCATATTGGGACTCATTCGCCACCCTGGGTGAATCAGTCCACCTCCACTATTCATCCTACATTTTCAGCCATTTTCTAGCATTTTTCTACAATTCTATTTTCTGTAGTTACTTCTCTATTACAGTTAGCATAATTTCTATTATTTTCATTTAGAACTCCTATATTACCTTGCATTTGCATTCACTCCATTTGTTGTGGTACTTGTATGATTTTTTGGTGCCCCATTGATAATACTTTAGTGAGACGAAGTTCTAGACTCATGGCCTCCCGCGATAGTACTTTCGTTGTGGACCTTGGGATATCAAGAGCTCCTACTCCTAGTATGGACAATGGTGCATTAGGCATTGACAATATCACTTCTATGCCTTCACCTTTCCATCCAATGAATGTTGACACCCAAAACAACTCTCTCCCACAAGACAAGGTCATTCATATTCATGAGGATTTTTCACATTTACAACAAGACTTGTCCCTTGAAAACATTTCCACCACTGCCATACCCGCTATTGAAAACCTTCATCATTTGATTCAAAGTGATGATGGCTTGCAAGTTATGAATAAAATTGTTGAGATTTACAATAAACATGCTTCTACTAATACCCAATCCACAAAAATTCCTACAAGCCAAGGAGGACCTCAAGTTACTCCCCCTTCAACCATAGCATCTATACCAACTTATACCACTCCTCAAGTTACAACAACTATGCACCAGGGTAGTCATGTGGCTCCTTGCTTTGCAATTCCACCTAGCATTCCTACTTCTCTTGTGGCATTCATGTCCCCTCCACCACCTTCACCCCCTTAGTATTCCTTTCACTTCCCCTCACATCACATACACTCCATCACCATTTTCCCTTCCACCTCAAAACACTCACCCTAACCTTGTTCTTACACAACTCCTTAACACTGTTTCTTCCATGCAACACCAAATTTGCACCATTAGTCAAGGTCAAACCGCTCCACCCACATATCATGTCCATAGTAGCCCCTTATCCTTATAAATCTTATGTACCCTGATGCCAAAAGGGATAGAAATGCCTTAGTTTGAGAAATACAAAGGTAAAGGAGACCCTATCAACCATGTTAATGCTTATACAACTTTATGTAGTGATTTTGTCCTTGATGAGAAACTTCTAGCCAAAAATTTTCCAAGGACCCTGAAAGATACTACATTAGAATGGTTTTCCAACTTGCCAAACCATTCCATATGCTCATTTAATGAACTTGTGGATTATTTCATAAGTAACTTTCAAGTTCACACGACACCTAAAAAGACAATGGTTGACCTCATGAGATGTAGACAAAACACAAACAAAAAAGTAACTGATTTTATCTCACATTACCAATCCTTGTATGCTCAAATTGATGTCACGATTCTTGATGCACATCTGCAAAAGATGATTATCGAAAACTTGCACACAAATCTTCATGATAAATTAACTTTGATGAAATTCCCTTCATTCACGCATTTATGTACAACCTTGTGTGAATATCATAACTCAGTTTCAAGTCGTGATTCAAAATCCACTTCTCACCGAGCTGAAAAACCTGAACACAACAATCAAAAATTTTGCAAACCAAATAGAGGCTTCTTATAGTTTAATCCACCTCCTCAACCACAACCACAACCAACTCAACCAACTCCAAATCAAGTGTCAGCAATTAAAGCAGCGGTGCCTTATACCTATGGGGACACGAAGAGGCAATTTACTCCCTTGCCTGACACCCTCCATAATACAATGAACCAATTACTTCAACAATGCATGCTCACTTTTCCACCCATTAAACCACTTTATCTAAACTAGCCATGACCACCCACCTTCAAACCTAATGCTTATTGTCATTTTCATCGCCAAAATGGACATGACACTGAAAACTGCAAGCATCTAAAACATCTAGTTCAAGACCTCATTGATTCTAGTCATTTGTCCATTACGAGTGTTAATGTTCAAGGCAATAAGTCTGTTGCACACCCTAACAAAAATTTACAAATTTTCACCAACCCCATGCCTAAACACAATATTTCCTTTGTCAAGGCAAGTGAATCTCCAAACACTGATGTAATGCATGTTGATACAAACAGTGAATAACCTAATATAACTCCAACTGTTACCCAAGTTAGTCCTATGGATAAACTTGTGGGTGCAATAGACATTATCCCTCGTAAGGGCCAAAACAATAAATCTCTTGATATAACATTTTTTGCTAAATACATACTACACAAGCTTCCTGATGGTCCTCTTTATATAGCTGGCCGAATCTAGGATAAGCCCACTAACAAGATATTAATAGATCTTGCTTGTGGTGAAAATGTGATCATAGAGGAGTTTCTAGTATTACATGAGCTATATCAAGATGAGTATAATAAACTGACTTCATGAATTAAGACACATACTGGTTTTGTGTTCCCTACGATCAGATCAATCATACTCCCCTTACAGATAGGACCTAAAACTTCAGATGTAACATTTTCAATTATTTGGACACAATCTAACCAATTTCATTTGCGGCTAGGCCACCCTTGGCTTTTCTCAATGAAAGTAGTCCCATTAGTGGTTCACAAGTGTTTGAAGTTTCCACATGGCAATGAAATATTTACTGTACACCAGAGTGGATTTAATCCCCTATCCTCTATAGGTAATTTTTCCTTAGAAGCCTTTTGGCCTAAACCCATGGAACCCATCACACCTCAAAAGGACTTCTTTTTCATAGCCTATCAAAAGTTCAAAGCAAAATGCATCACCGAATTGTCTCTTCGTGGCACATCCCCATCCACTTCCACACCTCCTATCATAGATGAAACCATGCTTCAACCTGAGTCATACATCGAACAAGCAATACAACCTCATAACCAACCACCCTTAGAAACTTTTCTGCCATAGTTTAAATGACCAAGGGAAAATGAAACAACTCCTGTCATACCTCCTCGCATTAAACAAGTGTATAAAGCAAAAGAGAAAGTAGTTGACCCATCTTCTTCAGTTTTTTTTGTTCTTTCCTCTTTGGAAGTAGAAGAACCTAGGATGACTCAATCTGCTCTTACACCTCAACAACTTCAAAATATAATTAAACGAAACCGTGGTGCTAGGGAATGTCAACATCATCATCGTCTCCTTGCTCGTCAGTCTGGCATAGAAGAAAATAGAGACAATCAACCTCCTCCTTTGACAAAAGTAATAGATCACCACCATCATTCTCCTAACCAACCACATGATAGTCCAGTACAACCTTCACAACAAACTAAACCAATTCAACAGCCACAACTCTTGATACATCCATCCTTAGAAATCACCCTTCATCCTCCTGTTGTCATCAACCT
This sequence comes from Sequoia sempervirens, assembly GCA_007258455.2. Taxonomy (NCBI): domain Eukaryota; kingdom Viridiplantae; phylum Streptophyta; class Pinopsida; order Cupressales; family Cupressaceae; genus Sequoia; species Sequoia sempervirens. The sequence goes on from VDFB02058242.1 coordinate 261,490,123, forward strand.
TGATGACAATGAGGACAAGGAGATCACAAAAATAGATGAAGAAATACACAATGGCCTAAACTCTCTATTTTCATCCATAATGAGCTTTAAAGATAAATCCTCTCCACCAAGTGAAGAACCTGGTACAACTCCTAGTTCAGTGCTTGCAATTCTTCCTTTGGACAGTCAACCGCCCTCGCATTACACTAAACATGATTGGGAGGTGGATGACTTGTTAGATGGTTGACTTGCATTGTCCTTGCTATCCTTTTGTGTGTTTCTTTTATTTTGATTTTTCTTTCATGTTTGTATCGTTTTCCCCTGTAATGTGTGTTTGATGTTCCCTCTCTTTGTACACTTCTTCTATTTGTCTCTCTATTCTTCTTTTTGTCGTGCATTGTCTTTTTCTCTTTTTGTTTTGTGTTTTCCCTTTGGGGATGACGCAAAGCGTAGAGACACCCTATGTCTCTTCCATGTTGACCCAAAAGGTCTTTTCATTTTTCTCTTTTATTTTTTTTTTTCCTTTTGGGGATGATGCAAAGTGTAGAGACGCCCTATGTCTCTTCCATGTTGACCCAAAAGTTCTTTTCCTTTCTTTTTTTTTTTTTGTATTTTCCTTTTGGGGATGATGAAAAGCATAGAGACACCCTATGTCTCTTCCATGTTGACCCAAAAGGTCTTTTCCTTTTTCTCTTTTATTTTTTTCTTCCTTTTGGGGATGATGCAAAGCATAGAGACACCCTATGTCTCTTCCATGTTGACCCAAAAGTTCCTTATCTTTTTCTCTTTTTGTTTTGTGTTTTCCTTTTGGGGATGACGCAAGGAATTGAGAATGAAATGTCTCCTTCATGTTGACCCAAAGGATTTTTTTATTTTCTTTTTCCTTTTCATTTTCTTTTCTTCTTTTGCTTGTGTTTTCCTTTTGGGGATGATGCAAGGTGTTGAGACCACAATGTCTCTTTCATGTGGACCCAAAATAGACTTTCTTTTTCTTTTGTTTTCGCTCTCTTTGTGTCATTCTTCCAGTTCTATTTTCTTTGGGGAATGATGAAAGTTTTGAGCTCTTTCATAAACACATTGCAACAATGAGCATACTGACCCCAAATCCATAGATCCCTTATGTGTTTGGTGTGCTCTTTTCTAGGGGGCAACTCCCTTTCTTTTGCTTTCATTTTTCTTAACATGATGCAGCCTAACTCTGAAACATATGACTTGGAATTGGGACTTCTTAGTTGGCTCCCATGTCTTGTTTTCCTTTTGCATTTTCTTTCCTTTGCTACTTTAAATTAATTGTTCATAGAATAATGTGTAGCAATTCCTTTAAAGTGGGGGGCATACATGACCATAATTCATTTTCATTCTTGGTTCCTAGTGTAGCCTTTTCGTTTATATGATGTGTTTTCCACTTTGTGGATGACATTGGTTGTAATGTCCTTCATAAGTGTGATCTATCTTAGCATATTTCATTCCTCTTGGTGGCCTAATGTGACACACTTCATCCCCTAAGTAGTGAATATACTATTCTTTGATTGGTCCTCTCTTGGAGACATTAGGAATAATATTCCCTAGGTGATTGACCTTGCATGAACTTAACAAGACTCCTTTGAACATCTTTTACATTTTACATTTTTGCATTTTTACATTTTTCATTTTTGCCACCTTGCATAACGCAACTTGCATGCTTGTGGTACCCTTTCTTTTTGTTCATGAACATTCATTTTTCCTTGTGGTGCCTTGTTAAAGTTATTAGGACGTATAACTTTGATATGGTTGAGCGAGAAGCCCACCTAGCAGCATAAATTTTCCCCATAGCCACTTTTTTGTTTGTGAGTGCATACCAACTAGCGTATGTATCTTACCTTTTTGGGTTTTCTCACCCCGTAGACAGTCAGAAGTTATGTGGCCCCAGAGTGAGTACATTTGAGCCTTCTCACCTGGCGGACCGTCATGTGTTCTATCACCCCAAAGTGAGTATACATTCTCTTTTAGCCTAGATCTAATCCACAACTAGTTGGGCTGATGATCAAAGATTTATCTGATTCTCAACACTTGTGTGTTCCTTTTTTCTTATGCTTAGTTTTCCATGGGATCTTAATCTTGGGGGCTTGATCATCCCTCTTGATTGTTGTTATTTCATCTTGCTAACGTAAGTACATTTGAACCCTCCTCTCAATGTTCATGGCTACTTTAGTGTGAGTTTGAAGCAATTTCATCCTCTCACTAAAGTGGGGGCTAAATGTGTCGTAGAAAAATGGCCCCTTTTTTGGCAACACAAGGGCAGACAACTGAGAGGAGGGGTGAATCAGTTGTCACAAAAATTAAACTTATTATCAAACTTATTAACCTTATTCTCATATTTGATAAATAACCATGAAAGCATGACTCAACACAACATCAGAAACACAAATAACACCAAGATTTTTACATGGAAACCCTGTTAGGGGAAAAACCATGGTGGAGGTTAGTCCACAAGATTATACCCTGTTAAAATTATACGAAAGATAAATGGGGAATGGACGCGCATTCAGGTGCAATTCCTAGAGCTCACTACTCAATTACAACAATGCTAACTACCCAAGGAAGACACATTGTCTTATAGAAATATTTGGATTAGATCCACAAAATTGAACTAAGAAAATAGCATTTGCTCATGTCTGATTACAGTTCCAGTTAAGCATAGAAAATCTTCTCTCTTCACATTTAACTTCTACCTTTGAATGATTTGAACTTTATTCACACATAGGACTTGCACACTTCACTCTCTCATGCATCCAAATGATAAAAAAATTGCTCTTATATATCTACAACAAGAAATAACATCACTGACATGTCGGCTCCAAATAAGATACAAAAATGAATACAAACTATCGGCCCAAATCAATAAAAAATTTGCAATGCAAATCAACCAAAGTTAGCCTAACATAGTGACGACCCAAAACAACTTCCTTGAACATGAAACACCTTATCCACAACACGCTACAATCACCCAGTCAGCCAAGAACATGAAAAACATGAACACGCAAGAGAAAATCACCAATCATGAGCACACCAACCAATGCGGACATACAAGAAGGATAGAGCATGATCTAGAAACATCCACGAGCATCAAGAAATACTATAGAAGGATATGCAACAACTCAGATTACCAGAATCACATAATCTTCATTCAAGAACACCAACTAGAACAACAGAAAAACTGTCAGAACATCAAAACTCATAACTCAATCAAATCTTCATGTGAACCTCTGAAACTCAACGTGAATAAACTAGATATACTCAGGAAGAAACCCTTTAATCCACAACCTCTGATCATCAATGTACTTGGCTAGCCAACATAATGAACTTCACTTCACCACCGACAACCTACAACTTACTTAATTACAATTTTCTCAATATCCTCGACATTTACAACCTCAAATGGAATTAATGCTAATAGTGTTGAAATCAATAACAACCACATATCAGCAACATCCAACAATCCCCCCCTTTGGAATTGATGGAAATACATGATGTGAAAAACACCATCAACCCAACTTTCTCTCTTAGCACTTTTCTCCTCCTTAGGTTTTGATTCTTCTCCTCAACTCTTCTCCCCCTTTGACATCAATGAAAAAGATACACATTACAAGCTTTGAAACACATATCTAAACATCTTACTACTCCCCCTGAGTAACAGCCATGAAAACATCAATCTAGATCAAGGTATGACTATGAAATGCACAGAATGATGCAAATCAATGCATCTTAGTTCTGATTAGGAGGGCTAATCACCCCTAGCTTCCCTCTGAGATACTCAAAAGTATCCTTAGGCAAAGGCTTAGTAAATATATCTACAATTTTCTCCTTAGTAGGAACGTACTCCAATCTGACTTCCTTTTCACTCACCTCTTCTCTCAAAAAGTGAAACTTGATAGATATATGCTTGGTCTTTGAATGTAGCACCAGATTCTTAAAAATATTAATTGCACTTGAATTATCACAGAATATAGGAATAGGCTTATCATACAAACTCTGATATCCTTCAACATCTAGGTATGTGCAGGATCATGATGGGCCAAAAAGTGGTGATATGATGGGTATGTGTAGTGTATGTGGTTGATGACTTTTTTTTACCCAAAATTGATGAAATGAAAAGGGGTTTTAAAGGAGATTCTCAGCTTTCCACCGATATAAATTATGCTTTACTTTGAATTTAATAAATAATTATTATTCATTTTCTATTTGAATTATGATTAAATTCCTTATTAATAGGCTGATTGAAAAACATCTATAGCTTTCAAACGGTATCACATTTTTTGAATCTAAAACATGCATCACATTCTATGCTTCACATACTATAGGATTAAAAAAAAATGAATTTCGTGAAGTTTTGACCAAGTTAAGGTGGTCAGACATACGAGTTTTTGTATTTTTTTAAAATTGTAATAAAAAATTCATAATTAATTATTTACTTAGAAAAAATTTAAAAAAAATATGCATCACATCTGGACATGAGTCCTCTACTTATATCCAAAATATTATAAAAAAATATTATTATTTTATTGTGGTTAGGGTGGTCAGACAGACACCTACTTCTTATTTTTTCCCTAAAATTTAAGTACTTCTACATTGAAATTTCAAATTTTCACCAAATAGATTCTTTTTTTTAAATAAACCTAGTAGTTTAGAAACTATGTCAAGTTGCCTAACTCTGACTTTTCTAAAATTTTCACCATTTAAGGGCCTATTTTTTCCATGATGATCTTGCACATACCCATCTTCTTCATCCACAATACTTGAGTACAATTGCTAGCAGCAGCAATAAATTTTTCCTCTACAATAGATAAGGAAATGACATTTTGCTTCTGCATTAACCATGAAATCAGCTTCTTTCCCAAGAAAAATGCACCACTGTGTTGGTACTCGTTCTGTCATCCACATCTCCTACCCAATCAGCATTAGTAAAGGCACTAAAAGTAAAATCATCTTCTATAAGATACCATTGGCCAAAATTAATTGTCCCCTTCAAGTATCTGAAAAATCCTCTTCACATTTTCCACATGAGATTCCTTAGGATCAACTTGAAATCTTACAACAATGCATACAACATTCATGATATCAGGTCTAGTTTGAGTCAAATAAATAAAACCACCAATCATCAATCTATATCTAGTTTTATTTTCCTTAGGAGAATCATCATTTTGAGTCAACTTACATCCAGTCACCATAGGTGTACCAACTAGCTTTGAATCTTCCATACCCAACTTCTTCATCAATTCTTTCACATACTTGGACTGAGATATAAAGATTCCTTTATCTAACTAAGTAATTTGTAGTCCCAAAAATAATTTCATCTCTCCAATCATAGACATCTCAAACTCACTTTGCATCTCATCAGCAAACTTCATGCACAAACTATCATCTCCTCCAAAAATGATATCATCAAAAAATACTTCAACAATCAAATCTTTATCATGATCAATTTTGAAATACAAATTACTATCAATAGTACCTTTGCTAAATCCAAGCTTCAACAAATATTTATCCAATCTGGCGTACCATGCTCTTGGGGCTTGCTTGAGTGCATACAATGTTTTCTTCAACCAACACACCATATCTTCCTGATCATTCAATTGAAATCCATTAGGTTCAATATACACTTCTTCCAGTTCTCCATTTAGAAATGTTGACTTGACATCCATCTGATAAACCTTGAAGTTTTTGTAAGCAACATAAGAAATAAATATTCCCATAGCTTCAATCCTAGCAACAGGGGAAAAATTTTCTTCAAAGTCAATTCCTTCCATCTGTGAATATCCTTTACACACCAATCTTGCTTTGTTTCTGACAACTTCACCTTCCTCATTCAGTTTATTCTGAAAGACCCATTTAGTTCCAATTACATTTTTATCCTTAGGTCTAGGAACAAGAATCCATGTATCATTCTTCTTAATTTTTTGTAACTCTTCTTTCATTGCTTCCATCCAATGTTCATCGTTGCATGCTTCATTGACATTATTAGGTTCAGTCTTAAAAATCAAACAGTATTCCTCAGCAATTTTTCTCCTAGTTTGAACACCTTTGTTCTTATCACCTATAATCTGATCTTCTGAATGATTTAATCTAGCATACCTTGGAGTCTTAGGATGTTCTTAAACTTTAGAATCTTGTGGTCTCACTTTTGTACTTTCACTATTTCCTTCCTCTTGGCTTTGTTGATTCACCAGAATGATTTGCACTTGATTCTAGGTCTAAACTGTACTAACATTCTGATCATCTGAATCATATCCATAGGTTATGGATGGTATAGTTTTGTCTTCATCAACCTTCACACTTGCACTTTCAACCATTTTTCTCAATCTCTTATTGAAGCACTGGTAGGCTTTGGTTTCAATAGAATAACCAAGAAAGATACCTTCATCACTCCTAGCATCAAACTTTCCTATATCTTCATCTCTTTTGATATAAAATTTACTCCCAAAGATTTTGAAGTATCTAATAGTAGGTTTATGACCAAACCATAACTCATAAGGGGTCTTACTAGTATCACCTTTAATATTTACCTGATTAAGAATGTACACAATAGTACTTACAGCTTCTCTCCAGTAGATATGAGGGATATTTCCTTCTAGCATCATAGACCTAGCAGCATCTAGAATTGTCTTGTTCTTCCTTTCCACAACTCCATTTTGATGATGGGTCCATGGTGCAGATAACTGTCTCTTTATGCCATGTTCTTCACAAAAAAATTAAACTCACTAGAAATTAATTCACCGCCTCTATTTGATCTGAGACACTTAATCTTCATACCTATCTCAGTCTCAACCTTAGCTTTAAATATCTTGAATTTCTCAAGAGCTTCAGATTTTTCCATTAAGAAAGCAACCCACATCATTCTAGAATAATCATCAATGAGTAACATGAAATACATGTCTCCTTGTAGACTTTTGACTCTTGAAGGACCACAGAGATCAGTATGCACAAGCTCCAATACTTCATTTGAACAATGTTGTTTTCTCTAAAATGAAACTCTAGTTTGCTTCCCTAACTAACATTCCTTGCATATGGTATTAGTAGGCTTCACCAACTTAGGAAGATCTCTCACAGCATGAGTAGAACTTATCTTAATAATATTGTCAAAGTTTACATGACACAATCTCCTATGCCGCAACCAACTTTCGTCAACTTGAGCAATCAGATGTAACTTTTACTAGCAACATTTAGGTGAAAGATATTACCTTTTATTTTTGTACCTGATGCACTCACATTTCTAGAATTCCCCAATATTCTACACTTTCCATCTTTGAATTGAATATTGTATCCCTTTTCAACCTTCTGTCCAACACTTAATAGATTATGCTTCAAACCTTCAATATATAGGGCATCATCAGTATTGTTCTTACCATTAAGAGAAATGGATCCTCTGCCACGGATCACACTAGCTTTGTCATCACTGAATCTTACAACACCACCATCATACTTTTCCAAGCTCACAAATTTACTCTTATCACCTATCATATGATGCGAGCAACCACTGTCAATCACCCATTCATCCTTTTCTTCAATTTTAGCAGCAAGAGCTTTCTCCACATTCATACAACTAACAGACTTAGTAGGTACTAGATCATTTTCCTTAATAGCAATAAATACCCATTTATCTTCACTTGCATTCCCTTTATCAGTTTCATCATCTGTCACACCTTCATTAGTAGCATAATAGCATTTTCTTTGAAATCTAGGCTTGTTAGGTCTTGGCTTAGGAACTCTTTCAGGACACCTCGAGGAAAAATGACCTATCTTATTGCATGAAAAACATTTAATCTAGTAAATTTTCCTTTGTACTTACCTTCTCCTTTGGGTACTCTCTTGACAAGAAGTGCTTCAAGCTCATCTAGCTTTCTCTCTTCTTCTTCAATCTCTCTCATTTCTTCCTCATACTTGAACACTTTTCTAGAAGAAATTTCTCCTGGATCATATATCTGCTTATCTCTTCTAGAGGTGGTAGATTTGAATGTAGATTCTATCTTAGGAAGAGCATCACCAAACTCACTTAACTCAAAATTAGTAAGCTTACCAATCAACATGTCTCTTGTTACATTTGTCACAATCTGGATCTCCTCAATTGCAGCAACTTTGTGTTTGTATGCAGTAGGCAAGGATCTGATCACTTTAGCAACAATCTCTGATTCATCCAATGTTCCACCAGCACATCTGATACTAAACATAATTTGATTCACTCTCTGCATAAATGTAGTAATGTTCTCATCTTCACCCATCTTCAAATTTTCATAGTTCCCTTTCAGACTTTGCAACTTAGCAATCTTCACCTATGCATCACCTTCATATAAAGTTTCCAATTTTTTCCAGATCTCATAAGCAGTCTTCAAATTCATTACATTACTCATCTCGAAATCATTCAGAGCACTCAACAATGCTTCCTTAGCCTTGATATTATACTCAACATCTTTAATCTCATTTGTAGTAGACAGTCCATTCTGAGGGATAACATACCTATTCTTTGTAATGTTCCAGAAAGTTTCACTAATGCATCTCAGATGACACTCCATTCAAGTCTTCCACAATGAATAATTTGTTCCATCAAATCTCAGACTATCCTTCTTGTATATCGCCATCCCAGATCACCTCAAGTTATTAAACTTCTTCCAAGGAACCTGATCCGATACAAATTGTTGGAAACACAAGGGCATACAACTAAGAGGGGGGGGTAAATCAGTTGTCATAGAAATTAAACTTACTATCAAATTTATTAACCTTATTCTCAGATCTGATAAATAACCATGAAAGGATGAATCAACACAACATCATAAACACATATAACACTAATATTTCTACGTGGAAACCCTATTAGTAGAAAAACCACGATGGAGGTTAGTCCACAAGACTATACCCTGGGTAAGTGCACCAAGATGGTTCCCAAAAAGGGGGCTTAAGTGGCCACTTTCTTTCTAAAATCAGGAAATGCTCACCTTGGACGTGAAATTGAGGATAGTTACACTCAAAATTTTAAGATGGAACAAAAACAAGGATCGAAGTGCTCTGAGTCTACTTTGTAAACTACTAATTTATTTTGAAAATGGTTGAGATTAAGGGGTTCAAAACAGGGATGCACACAAATTGGTGTTGTTTTTGTCAGAAAAACATAACATAGCAACTCTTATACAACCTGAGCACGGTGAAATTTTTTGTAGCATTTTTAAAATCGCTACGGTCAAAAGTTAGCTAACAACATCTAGTTGATGCACAATTTTTCTTATAATTTTTTAATGAATATTTGATTTTTTACTAATTTTCTAAGTGGGCACTTCCTGAAAATCAGAATTTTGGCCGTGCTCCCCCTACAAATTTTGGAAAATAATTGATTTTTTTTTCTTTTTTTTTAAAAATTGTAGAATAGAATCTAGTTTCTAAAAATGTAATTTATTTGAAATTTTGATGAATGGTTAATTTATAACAAAAAAACACCAAACACTGCTTTTAGCAAAAAACATACAAACAAAATAAATTATGGATGAAAGGCTTAACATTGTCAAAAAGTGAAAAAAATTACATCGTTGGATAGCTAAGAGAGAACTTAACATTACCCATGTGTTCGATTTTGTCGATATTGAACTAGATGCAATCTTGATGGTGAGCACGGACTTGATTATGTGAAAAATTATAGAATTTGCAAAAACACATCTCTAGCCTTGTTGGGAATGCCCTCCAAGCCTTTGGGTTGGTATCCCAAGGAAAATAATTTCACTTTTTTCTTTGTTTTTAACGTGAAATAACGCGAGCATGTTATAACGTGCTCGCGTTATAACGCGCTCGCATTATAACGCGAGAGCATTTTTTAAAACTTTTTTGAAAAGTGGCCACAAAATTGGTACCCAACTTCATACACCCACCCCCCTGTTAAAAGTATAAGAAAGATAAATGGGGAATACACATGCATTCAGGCACACTACTAGAGCTCACTACTCAATTACAACAAGGCTAACTACCCAAGGAAGACACACTTTCTTACAAAAATATTTGGATTAGATCCACAAGATTGAACTAAGAAAATAGCATCTACTCATGCCTGATTACAGTTTCGGTTAAGCACAGAAAATCTGCTCACTCTTCACACTTTACTTCTTCCTTCGAATGATTTGATTCACACACAGGACTCGCACACTTCGCTCTCTCATGCATCCAAATGATAAAACAATCATTCTTATATATCTGCAACAAGAAATAACATTATTTACATGTCGGCTCCAAATAAGATATAAAAATGAATACAAACTGTCAGCCCAAATCAATAAACAATTTGCAATGTAAATTAACCAAAGTCAGCCACAACATAGTGATGACCTAAAAAAACTTCCTCAAACAAGAAACACCTTCAATAATTAATCCTCGAAGATCCACAACATGCTACAATCACCCAGTCGACCAAGAACATGAAAAACATGAACATGCAAGAGAAAATCACCAATCGCGAGCACACCGACCAATGCAGATGTACAAAAAGGATAGAGAATGATCTAGAAACATCCATGAGCATCAATAAATACTACAGAAGGATCTGCAACAACTCAAATTACCAGAATAAAATAATCTTCATTCAGGAACACCAAGTAGAACAACAGAAAAACTGTCAAAACATCGAAACTCATAACTTAATCAAATCTTCATGTGAACCTATAAAACTCAACATGGATAAACTAGATATACTCAGAAAGAAACCCTTTAATCCACAACGTCTTATCATCAACGTACTGGGATAGCCAACATAATGAACTTCACTTCACCACCGACAACCTGCAACTTAATTACAATTTTCTCAATATCCTTGACATATACAGCCTCAAATGACATTAATGCTAATAGTGTTGACATCAATGAAAACAACATATCAGCAACATCCAACACCTTTATCATTTTCATGGTGTTCTAGGTCTCATTTCATGGTGTTTGATCTACTTTGCTCTGATTTTATGATGTAACATGGCTTGAACATGCATATTTAGGTACTAAAATTCAAACAGCGACATCTTGTGAAGGTGTTGTGAAGTGTTGTAAAAAAATTCTACACTCTTCTAGACTCTATTCATTACAATTCACTTAAAAATCACCTTTTTATTCATCATCAAGTCCTATTTTGAAGTGTTATAAAGTCTTGTAACAAGATTTCACACTTTTCTAGGCACAACTCCACTATTTATCCATTTCTTATGTTTTATTTAACCCTTTTATGCCCTTATAAGGCTTAATTAAGTACATTTTTTAATGTAAGCCTAACAAACAACATTAAATGTGACTTAAATCCCAACAGCCACTTTCAAGCCTAAGGTGGGACCCATTCAACATGGGTGTTGAATGGGTCCCTCTTGGCTCAAAGTTCAAAATATTTTAAATTTCTTTTTGGGTTTTTATTCAAAAACACTTGATGTCGGCCTGTGATAATGTATGAATGGGTTACTAAGGCACAAGATTGTATAAATAAGTAATTTTCACCTCATTTTAGATCCTCCAACATTCACATATCATATTCAGGCAATCTCAAGCATTCAACCATCTTACAACATCTTATCAAGCATTATTCAAGCACTTTGGAGCATCCATTGACATTACTTCATATTTGCATCATCAAGGATTTGGTAAGTTGATAGCATTTTCATCTTGTTACTTTATCATTCTCTTGCATTTCATTATTTTATTAAAGGTTTCATTACCAAAAGTGGGGTTTGACCAAGGCAAACCCCTATTTGCTAACCCTCAAACATTTTTCCCCTCTTGCATGTGTGTTTGTAGACTTTTGTATGTAGATTTAACAAGCATTTTAGTGTTGAAGATTGGCCAACAAGTCAACTAGGTGCTTCAATTCAAATCAACTCTATTTCAATCTTGGAGAAGGTTTTTTGTCTGTTTCCCATAGAATTGACTTCGGCAACCTGACAAGCAGATATTTCTAGATCTGGTGTTGCAGAGTTGTCTCCTAAATTCTTAGAATTTTGGGAGAGGACTGATTCGCCATTAGTGGTGAATTAGTCCCACCTTAAGACTGAAAATTTGAATTTTGTCAGATTCTGGATCCCAACACTTAGAGATCTATTTCTGACAGTTTTTACCAGGAGCAGGACTGATTCACCATCACTGGCGAATGATTCCCATTGTTGATTCTAAGTAACTTCAGACAACATTCACAACATTCTAGATTCCTCAATTCCTCCCTAGGTGCACTCTGTTTCATCCCATTTATTTTTGTTTTCATTATTTCAGCTTTTAGTTCATTGTTTGCATATCATAGTGTGTTTTCAAACATAGATTAAATCTTAGATTTGCATTCATTATCATTCATTTAAATCATTCATTTTCATTTATATTACTTCATTTAGTTTAGATAACATCATACATAACATAATCTGAATGAACCCTTAGCATTTTGGGGTCCTATCTCTCTCCTTTTAGATGAAAAATCCTAGAAGAGCAAGAGAAGTACATAGAGAGCCAAAAATCTACAGTTCATAACTAAATATAATATTAATAAAGGGACCTATTATCCAATTCCCTCTTGTTCCTAGATCCAATCATTACTTGCACATTTTATTCTTTTTCTTTGTTTGTTTGTTCACCTTCTTCTTCTTCGTCTTCCCTAAAGTTGTTCACTTCATCCTATTCTTGACAATTCTCCTCTTCCTCTTCCTCACTACCAGTTGATTAATCACCTAGGCCCTCTCCTAAAACTACCTCTGATTCTCTTTGAGTCAAATATAAGGGTTCCTCCTAGATGGGGATAAATTCTTCATTCGAGGACCCATCTTCCTATTCTTCAAAGCACAACATTTTTCCTTTAGTATTTTGACCCACCATTCTTATGTATCTTCTTTCTCCTTTTCTATTTCCATAGTATCCCACATGACCTTCCTCCCCCTCATCGAGGATTTTGAATGGTAGAATTTTTCATAGTTATCAACTCAACATGATCTGGGCCTCTATGTTTGACACCAAAAGGATTACCAAGAATTTTCTTTCCTTTAGAGGGTCAACTAGAAAGTTCCTCTCTAATAATAGGGTCTTTTGAGGATGATGATTTAATATGGGGTTTCTTGGACTGAGAGGGAGGGGTAGACTGGGATTTTTCAATAGAATGGTCAAGTAGAGCAACACGAGGGGGATTATGCTTGACTAAGACTTAGAAAAAAATTTAGCCAATTTTTGCTTCTTGCTTGTGCTAGGGTTAAGTTGGAGCAAATGAGACTAGCTATTCAGGGGTTCAATATGAAGGGGTTCTTCAAAATTTGTAGGGATAGGTAATAGAGTGAGGGAAAAGACATGATTATAAAGCCTTTGAATCAATCCTTGATGAAGAGGACAAGAGGCTCCTTTAGCTTTTCATTTTTTTAATGAGGAGAGAAAAGAAAAGGGGAGCTATTAATTCTTTCATTTCTCTTAATATGGTTTTAAAATGGAAAATGGTAGTCATGAACAAATGTGTATCTACCCTATAAAGTAAATTATTTCATAATGTGGAAAATCACTAGGCCATATAAAGTCAAAAGCTTCTCGTAGTCATAACCATTTTGGCATCTTTGCATCTTCTCTTTTCCTTCCAAAAAATTATCAATAAAGTGTTGATAGTTACCATTACTGACCTTAGGAACTTTTATGCCATGACACTCTAATCTTGTAGCTTGAAAAATTAACTTTGGAGTGATAGTGAAATTGATACTACCAATTTTAACCCTATCCTCTCACCAAGAATTGAAGAACTTGGAGGTTAGGTCATCGTTAAAACCTTTTATTACCATGAAAAAAAGAAGTCATACTCACCTCCTCAAATAGTTTTCAAAGTTCCATATTCTGCTATAGAGGCACACAAGACAATGGTCTGACCTCTTTCTTGGCCCCCCATAGGTATTCTACAACTTGTAGAAATTTTTTGCCTCTCTGCCTCAATCTCATTGGCGAAACTCCCATAAATGGTTGCACCCAAGGGTGAAGCCACAATAGTGGTTTACAATTTTATGGAGGAAGGAAAATTGAGAAAAAAATGACCCCATGGAAAAAAAATTGATTCTGGGGGTACATACGAACTTGAAGGTTCACACGAACCAAAAATGGGTTCGCTCAAACCAGGGTTCGAGCGAATCCATTCAATAATTTTTCCACCCAAAATGTAATCAAAATACATGTAATCAAGGTGGTTCACTCGAACCAGGGTTCGAGCGAACTCTAGTTCGATCGAACCCCCCAAAGCCCTAATTCTCCCCCTCAAACACAAAAAAAAACCTAATTTTTTACGCTTTGAAGGTTGGTTTGAGGATGAAAATGGAGGATTCTTCAGAAACCCAACTAGAATCAGGTAGTCCTTAGAATGAGCTATAAAAAAAAAAAAAATTAATATGTTTTGGTTTCATTATGTATTTGTTTTTTTAGTTTTATTAAACATAGGTTTTTCATTAAAAATGAAGGTCTTTGTTCTGCACATGTGGAAAAATAGCAGATTATCAAAAAAAAATGAAAAATATGAGTGCACCAGATATTGAAGTCCTTGATCCAACAAAAAAAAAAAGAATTTCGATATATACAAAAAAAGTTACGCGTTATACAGTCGCACTATGTCTGAATTGTAATTGGTTTGACTAGTAGTTATCCCCAAAAAAATTGCATAGGCTTTGATACTTTTTCCCTTATGATCCCTCAACAAACTACTTGTAGCCTTAGCTCACAAATTTCCCTTTGAACAACCATCAAATTTTAACTTGATCCAACCCTCTGGTGGAGGAGTCCAAACAATAATTCTTCTACTTAATATATTAGCCTAGTTTATTTTAGTTAGGTCATGCTTAATTCACCATATCTATTTTATTCTAAGATATTTATAGGTGAGCATGACCTTAAAGAGGCCAAATTAGTTTGAATTGATATTCTTCTATATTTGTTGTTTCATACTTAGGAAGACTTCTAGAAAAATCCTTTGATGTTCTCTAAATATTCTGTTATTTCTTTCTTTCCATAGGTTCCAAGAGATAAATAGAGGGATTTTCTGCCATAATTCCATAGTGATTCGATGTGAGAAAACTCCATTGGTTAATAAAATCCTTTAGATCGATGGGAAACACCCAATCAGTCAACAAGATCTAAAGGACCAAAGACAAAACCTCCCTCGTGAAGGGGCATTGGAATAGTAGATGGGATATACTTTTGCCAGCTTCCAAACAATAGAGCACATATTTATAAACTAAAACCACTTCCTTTTTAAGATATCATTTGTGAGAACTAATACACACCAAATACAGTTGATTTTTGAAAATATATTATTTTCATCTAAAATTGTGTTATGAAATATGTTATTTTACATTTCATTCTCTATCCTTTGTTGATTATTAACTCTTTGTATAATTTCTAGTCCATATTTTTGAATGGAATCTTTCAAGATTCCATCTCCATAGAGCTATAAGGATTTAGAGGTCGATGTTTATCATGGAGCAGTAGTTCAAGGAGTTAGAAGAATGAATGCAATGTTTATGTTTTGAGGAACAAAGAGTAGAATCTTGTATTTGCTGTAGAAAAATTTTTTTATGAATGTAATGGTATTGGTTTGTATTAGAGAACTCAAGCTCAACCTATAAAGAGATGTAAGAAGTTGTAATGGTTGAACGGAGGAATGTAACATGGTGTTTGTACGAATGAACAACAACTCAAAATATTTATGTAATGTTTTGATTTGATCAATATTAAATATTTTTGTTTCCATTCTTTTGTTATTTATTTTATCCTCCCCCACTTCAAATCTAGTAAATGGTATTAGAACTAGTGCTCATCTAACATGATCTGGGGGAGAAAGAGCCATGTTATAAATAATCTAAAGATAAAAAATATATGATATCTGAGAAGATACAAAAGAGATCAAAGAAAGGAGAGACCTAGCAATAGCTGAAGATAAAAAATGTTATCAAGGAGTTGGAAGCTACATCATGGTCTAGAAGGAGGCCATCATATGAATGAAAGGAATATTTTCATAGTCAAGAAAGAAGGAGACTACAAGGAAAGGATATTTAATGTCACACAAAAAGAAAAGCCTATTTTTTTATTAAGGAATGTTTGTAGTTCTCGAAGTTGCATGAGTAAGTGTTTTAGTTGAGAGAGATTCAAAGATTCTATAGAAGAGAAACCTCCACTAGAACAATGTAGGAAAGAGGAGCTAATTAAAGGAGATTAGAAGATCAAAGGAGGATAGGTATTTGAAGTTGTACAAGGAAAAGTAATTGAAGTTTTAAATTGGTAAAGAAATAATATGGTTCATTTTTTTAGCAATATGCATTTGTGTGAATGATGTCAATAGAGCCAATTGAAGCTAGGATCCCCAAGTAGCAATAGTTTTAATTAAGGGGGAGTGTGGAAATTCAATCCCAACTACTCCTTAGTTATTTCCTCCTCTTTGTTGTCACTTATCTACTCAAGCATGCAAGCTTTTATTTTCCCAATTAGAACCTATCATATCAGCCTCTATATTAGCAAGACAAATATTGAGTTTTGATTAGCATAGACTTGATTGGATTTCATATTAACTCCTCATAGCTTTCCCACACTTTGTGGGTGTTATGAAATATGTTATATTTTATGTTTCATTAGCTATCCTCCGTTGATGCTTAACTCTTTCTATATATTCTCTAGTCCACATTTTTTTATGCACTCTTTCAAGAATCCAGCTCAGTAAAGCTATAAGGAGTTAGAAGTTGATGTTTGTCATGGAGTAGTAGCTCAAAGAGTTAAACGAATGAATGTATTGTTTATGTTTTGAAGAACAAAGAGAAGAAGCTTTTATTTATTGTAGCAACAATCGTTCATGAATGTGATGGTATTAATTATGTAATGGTGGTAGTTTGTATGAGAGAGCTCAAGCTGAATCGTTAGGGAGATCTAAGAAGTTGTAATAGTTGAATAGAGGAATGCAATGTTGTGTATGAATGAACAGCAGCTCAAGAGATTTATGTAATGTTTTGATTTTCTCAATATAAAATATCTGTGTTTCCATTTTTGTTTGATTTTTTTTCATTTTATCCTCCCCATGTGAAATCCAACATATATCAATAGCTCTTCATTATGTAATGTTTTGATTTGCTCAATATAAAATATCTGTGTTTCCATTTTTGTTTTATTTTTTTTCATTTTATCCTCCCCATGTGAAATCCAACATATATCAATAGCTCTTCAAATATATTTTAAATATCATTAATGTAGATGAGAAAAAAAAATAGAGAAATATCAAGAAGTAAAAGTATGTAGACTATTAGATATTTTAATACCATTAATGTATATGACAAGGAAAATAGAGAAAAATCAACAAGTAAAAGTATGTAGACGGTTAGATCATTTAATATATTAATTTACATGAGAAAGAAAATAGAAATAAATCAACAAGTAAAAGTATGTAGACTGTTAGATCTGTTTTACAGGTAAAAACACTTCGACAAGTCTGAATGTAGCTATAATCTATAAATTAAACCCACCACGGTGTATACTGAATTTTCTACTTGATAAAACGAGATCAAAAGAAAATTCATACTTCCAAATTTAAAAGCATCCAAAAAGTAATGCATAAATGGAATCATTCTTCTCCTCCGAACCTAAAATTGTATAATTAAATTTCTCACATTTTATTTCATTATTTAACATTTCATATTCTTGATATTTATTCTCATAGCTGTCAATTTATACTTGTGTATGCATGAGTCTATCAAAATTTTCGAACAATATTTTATCTTCTTCAAGATTCTCATTTGAAATAGCTGTTCTTACATACTTGAAACTTCTAAATAAATCAATTTAAACACACAGGGAATTTGATAATCAACCCGCTTTCCTTTCAACATGAAATTACAATAAAGCCATGCCAACAGTTGGTTGTAGTTTTATTCTCCATTGATGCTCTACAACAAAGACGAATGCAAATTAAACATTTGTATAAAAGGCAAGAAAGGAATTGTAGAAACAAAGAGGTTTAATTTGTGTGGCGTGCCTTAGTCGAGACTACGGATTAGAAAAGAATAACGAATATGGGTTTCAGTAGCTCTCCCTACGCTGAGACTCGGAAGAAGGTCCTTCCACATTATGACCGAGCCGTCCATATGCCCAGTTCTGTCCTGACAAAACAACCTTCTTGGCAGCTGGTGTTGTGCAGCGTGGGTCTGGAGCATCGCCCTTGCAGCTCGCACCGTCATCTAACTGTTCTGACAAAACAGCATTCTTGTGGGGTGGTGGTGAGCAGCGTGGATCTGGGCCATTGCCCTTGCAGTTCAGACCAACAGCTAACTGCTCCGAGAAAACAGCCTTCTTGGCAGGTGGTGGTGAGCAGCGTGTGTCGTTACCATCTCCCTTGCAGCTCGCACCACTAGCTAACTGCTCCATACCTGCAAACAGATCATTGTTATATCGAGCGGATACGCGGAGCGTAAACAGAAACAAGAGCACCACAAGTAGTGCGCTTATTTTCATTCCCATCAAACTCCCCATATTAAAGCGTGACAGCTTTTGCTAAATCAAATGCAGTGGAAAATCTTTAGCTTTCGACTGAATAATCGATTGGTAGATGAAGATTTAGATAGAAAACAATACAATGTAACAGGTCATTTATAGATGGAGCCATAAATTTGAAAACAATACTAGGAAATAGATTTTTGAAAGACGACGCATTCAAAGTCATGGCGTGACGGAGACGGTGAAAATTAAGAAATTTTGCCAAAATGATCAGTGATTTGACTAACAGTAAACAAAAACCCGAATTTTTAGCAGTGACGTTATTAATTCAAATTAAAGTTTTTTTTTTTTTACTTTAAACATAAGGTGTTTCGAGGAACTTACTCAAGTTCATTTTTAAATGAGAAGATTTGACTAATTAGACATTAAAATTTTTATTTGTTAAAAGATTTTTCCTAATTCTATATGTTTTGTTTCTATTCTTTCAATGCTCTACGTGGTGCTATTTTAGACATTATTACAATGATTAATTTATCATAGTTAAATTTATGTAAGCAATAAAGCATAACTAATTTAAGCTAATAAGAATTAAAAAATATAATTAATTTTAAAAAATAAAATAAAATGTAAGGAGACTGATTATTTAGTCTGAAAAATATTATTTGATGTTATGTAAAATATATACATCAATGTTTAGAAAATAATGTCTTTCATATTACACTATTTTGGAATCAAGATAGACTCAACATCTTCTATAATTTAATCTCTAGTGGCTTGTATCTAACTTTGTAGATAGAAATTCTTCTTAGCTTGCTTTATTATAGATAGGATAACAACATTTTAAAATATCTTGAGGAAAGTTATCACATCTCCATGGTCAAGTTCTTCTAGGTTAACCCTCTTGATACACTACCTTCATGGTTTTACGTTTCTATTTAAAGACAATATTCTCAAGCATGCATATGACCTATATGTGAATTTAATGTAATATGTCAACTTTAAAATCTTCTTTAAATGATTTTCTTCCTATTTGACCATTTGAATTAATTTTGCACCTTAAATTTCTTTAAATTCCTAGATGTAACAATGCATCATGCATATGTGTATCAAATCATCTTATTAAGACTAGTGGAAAAGGTTGAGAAACTTGGAATATGGGTTCAATCTAAACCCCTTAAGATCAAAATTGAGCACCACATAATTGACACAAGATAGAGAAATGTAAATAAGACAATTGATAATATGTGCATAGAAGTTTAGGCTCTTAATTAAGGTGAATGTATTGAAATAGGTGTGAATGGGGCTAGAAAAAGGTCAAACATATATGTGACTATGTATAAGAGTAAATGAAGAGGGTTTATGATTAATAAGTGAGCCAAACTATTCACAAGAATGTTTCATTTCTTTATTTGTAAAATTCTCATGTGTCACTTCATAAAAATGACCTTAAACTAGGAACTAGCATGAGTATACAAATTCAACTATTAATTTTTGTATGTAATTTGAGATGAATGTGAATCTATCATGAACATATATTTCAAAGGACATGGCCATTATTAACCAATACAAAAAGAAAATATATTTATATATCCCAAAAGAATATCTAGT
Organism: Sequoia sempervirens; assembly: GCA_007258455.2. NCBI lineage: Eukaryota > Viridiplantae > Streptophyta > Pinopsida > Cupressales > Cupressaceae > Sequoia > Sequoia sempervirens. Next base: position 261,510,160 of record VDFB02058242.1, read on the forward strand.
CCATGTAAAGTAAAGGACCATTCTTCAATTATTCATGTGTTCTTCTCCTTGCCACAGTGTTCCATAGAGGCGTATAAAATATGAAAAATATGTAAAATAATTATCTTATATCACACAAGTGAAAATAGGCATAGTTATAGTTCAATTCAACTATTTGATAAAAATGAGGAGGAGAGAAAGGTTAGACACTTTTCTTGTAGAAAAGATAATACTCTAACTATACACCACCCAATGGTAGGATAATTTTCCTCCCCTAGTGATAAACTTTATCTACACAAGTTTGGTAATGTTATATAACATATCCAATGCTACCATGTAATTTAGAATATTTCATAGTGCCACATAGTTTGTAGTGACACAAGTATCTCCAAGCTAGGATCTTACAATTAAAGATAGGTTATGTTGCTAAAAGAAACTCATAGAACCTTATGGAAAATTAATTATCTATTTTTCTCTAGGTAGTTCTTCAATCTATAACTAGCATCGAATAATTATGCAACCACCAAAATATTTACTAGAATCTTCCACTTACCTCTTGAATATTATAGCTTAATAGCTAACACACATAAATACTATAAATGATTCTATAATGAAATACATTTACAACTACTCACACACATAGAGGAAAAAATATTATAGGGAAAAAACACACTATATGATATTATATTCAAAAACACTCATTGATCAATACAATAGACAAGGGTATATTTATAATGAATTATTGTTATTTTTTAATATAAGATATATCTTCATTGCATATATTGATTGCAATTACAAAAAAAAAAAAAAAAATGGTCAAAATTAAGTCCCCTATTTTATCTTCGAGTCTCTCCTATCTCTAAAATATTACACCTAAGACAAACCTCCATGATTCTTCCTTCCTCTCATATGGGTTCAAGTTATCCTTTCCACTTTTCATATGGGGTATAACATTGACCCTAGTCTTCTTTAAATTCTGAATCTTGACTATTAATTTTCTTCAACCTACTTTCTTCTTACAAGTTGATCCTCAAATATCTAAAATCCTAAAATATGGTTTTTTATAACTTACTTTCCTAGGCACAAAAAATCCATCATAGCCCATAAAATCTCTTGCACTCTCCTCTTTTTTGTATTCATTATAGATGAAAAAATAGTACAACATCAAGAGTAATTAATAGATTGGTTTGGGGCCACTGCTTCAACCCATAATAATTCTGCTATCTTTCTACATTTGAACATTTTTACATTACGAAGGTAGCAATATAAAGGTATAAATACAACATTACACAAACGTGCTATTTCCTTTCATTTTCCTTTTGTTGTCTATTCTTCTGTGGTTTAAACCTGTGTTGTTCAAGTAGTCACTTCTCTCAATATTGCAGCCTTCTCTATGTTCCAGCCACTACTTTGCAAATGCCATTTTCTAGTTATTATTTTTTGTTTTACCTTCCACCATTAGATTTTGGAATTTCTCCTTTGCTTCCTAGAAGTTGATGGAAACCTGAACATAAACAGAGTGTAGAGTGAGTTTTCTATAAAACTCAGTAAGATCTCTTCTACAACCCTGGTAGATTTCTTTATTCCTTTCCTTCCAAATAAACCACAATATTTCAGTAGCTAGAATTAACCAGAGTAAGTTATTAGTTTTCCCAAAGCCATTACATTTTCCCATTAAAATTTCTAACTTGCTATCCTCTATTTTTTTCCCATCTTTTAACATGTCAATTTTTAAAATATTCCAAATTTCTTTAGCAAAAAGGCAGTAAAATAAAATATGCATTACAGAATCATCTTTTTTACAGATATTGAAGACAAGTGGATAGTTGTTGGAGTCCACATTTGGTAGTTTTTGTACCAACAACAACCATCTAAATGTTGCCTTCTTGGGTTCCAAGGTGCTATTCCAATTATGTCTAAAGATTAGGTTACAATCTTTATCATTTAAATTTAACCTCCACTTCTGGTTCAAGCCTTTTGCCAGTTCTGGATTATCATCCAATAGCCCATAAATCTCTTTTTCTTTTAGACCTAAAATGTTGTTATTTTCCATCCAATTAAGATCATGCACATTATTCTTCCTACCATTCATGTTAGCCAAGGGAATTACCATGTTTTTCTTAATTGTACCAAAGGTTCTTTTATGCGTTTGAGGCAAGTCAAACTCAGCGCTCAGGGTATCCCAACGTTTTAGTCTACCCTTTATCAAGATTTGGTCAAAGTGGGATAGACCTTTTTGGTTCCAAGATTTAGCAGAACAACCCTGCAATAAAGCCAGTGGCTTATCATTGTGGAATGCATTCCACTAAATGGATCTATCCAAGAAGATCTTATTGATATCAATATCAATTTGACACTTCTTTATGATTTTATCTTTAGAATATTCCCAAGCTTTCCACAGGATTTTAAACACCCTAGACCCAATAGGGGTTGTTGCAAACTTTCCAAATATCAAGCCACAAAGAGGTAAGTGCTTCTAGGTTTTGGCATTTTTTGGTGTAGCAAACTTAATATTGTTTCTAACCAAAAATTTCCAAGGCTCATTCCTTGTGAGAGCCTTGCAAATCCATTTTGTAGCCAAGGCTAAGCCTTGTTGTTTTAGGTTCTTGAGTCCTATTTCCCCCCCGATGCTTATCCATACAACAAATTTCCCAATTTATTGCATGCATTTTCTTATTACCTCTACCATCAGACCATAAGAATTGTCTAATTTTCTTTTGAGTTTCCTCAACTTGATAGTTGTTAAAGATCCAAGCTGAGGAGTAGTAAATGTTATAGGAGGAAAGAATTTTTTGACACACTTGATCCCTTCCTGCCAGAGAGAGGTACTTATTATTTCAATTGTTTAACTTTTTCTCAATCTTACCCTTCACCCACTCCCACATGTCTCTTAGGTTGGGGCTGACTACAAAATGGATGCCCAGGTATCTTACTATTTTACTTGGTCCCCCCATTGCAGACCCAACCTTTCAAACCAAGGAGGATGATTTTCCTCCCAACTCAACATAATAGACTTGGCTTTTGAGATCCTAGAGCTTGCAACATTTTCTAAGAAATCAATTTTTCCCATGAGATGTCTCGCATTTTCTTCTTCCAACTTTACCATAAGGGTTGTGTCATTAGCAAATTGGAGGTTAATTAGCTCCTCTTTATTAGGAAGGACAAGGCCATTTACTTTGGGTGTTAGATGGTTATCTCTGAGGATATAGTGCAGACCATCAGCAACTATCACAAAAACTGTAGGGGCTAGGGGGCATCCTTTCCTTATGGATCTTTGCAACTCAAACTCTTCCGTCAAGCATCCATTTATCTCTATTTATGCATTGTCATCATTCATAAGAGTTCCAATCATTATGCAGATTTCCTTTGGGCACCCAAAAGCTTCAAGGACCATCAATATGAATGGCCACTCAATCCTATCATATGCCTTTTCAAAGTCCACTAAGAGCAAACCCACATTTTTCCCTGACGTTCTTTCCCATTCCATTGCCTCCCAACTTGTTAGGAGGCTCTCCAAAATATATCTCCCCTTGATAAAATATGTTTGTGTATTGTTAATTATTTTTGGAAGCAATCTTGCCAACCTTATGGATATAGCCTTCACAAAAAAATTGTAGGAGACATTTATCAAGGTTATAGGTCTCCAACTTTTGACAAGTTCCTTGTCTCCCTCTTTAGGGATCAGTTTTATAATTCCTTTATTAAATTTTCTAGAGAACCAAGAGAGCCCACGTCCGTTGCTTTTGTGTATACATTGAGGAATTCCTCACTCACCCATTCTATATTCTTCTTATAGAATTCAATGGGAATTCCATCCACCCCCGAGGCCTTATCATTATTCAACACTAGGATTGCTACCTTAACCTCTTCCAAGGAGAGGGGTATGCCTAGCTAGCTAGCTTCTTGTTCAGAAAGCTTCTTTGGAATTAGTTTTTTGCAATCATCTCTTGCCTTTTGTCTTTGTGCATTATTTCCTTCTAAGGTAAAAAGATCTTTGTAGAATTTGAGAAACTAACTCAGGATCCTTGCTCAGGTTGTCATTGTGCCAAATCACATTAACCCTTTCTTTCACTTCTTTGTTTTCTAGGAATTTAAAGAAGAATTTTGAACCTCTATCCCCTTGAGAGGCCCAATTTATTCTTGCCCGAGTTTTGATGCCTTGATCCTTTTAGCATCTAAATTTTTTTTAGTTCCCCCTTCACAGATACTAACACCTCATTTAGGATTGTATTTTTTGGTTCCTCTTGCAGGGTAGTTTCAACCTTTAGGAGGTTCCCTTGCAATAAGCTCTCTTTTTTCCTTAGGTCCTTTGTCGCCTTCTAACCGATTTTTTGGAAAAAAAAATTCTAGGCTTCCACATTGGTATTCCATCTTTCAATGTGTGAAATCCCCTTGTGTATCCATTTGTTAATCTCTTTAACTCAAAAAATGGCATAATAATAATCTTCATTCTCTAACAGCTTATTATTCAACAAGAATTTTGCCTCTTTTTTCATAGTGGTAGGCTAGTCTTTTTCTAGCATTACTTTGATCGAGATAGGGTGGTGATCTGAGAGAGTCCAAGGAATCACTTTGACCCTAGTATTGGACTCCTCCACTTCATCAAACTAAAATGCCTCTTTGTTTGCATAAAATCTATTCAATCTGCAGTATATTCTTTTCTCTCCCTTTTGGAAGTTGTACCATGTGAACCATATACTTTTCTTTTCTTTTCTAAGTCGTTCTATGGGGTCAAAGAGCTAAAGTTTATTTTTCATTTTATACTAGAAGAATTTCTCATTTCCTTTCCAGCCCATATCACATCCACCCAACTTGTCCTCAAATTTTTCTATCATATTAAAGTCTCCTCTAATGATCCAAGGGACCTCCTATAGTTCACTTAGCCAATCTCAAAGAATACACCTTTTCCTATAGTCATTAGGTGCATACACTGAGCATATACCAAACTTTAGGCTATCTTTCTCAATCAAGATCCACACAACTCTGTTACAAGGAGAAAGGCCCTGGTTAGTAACCCATTTCCAAGGCCCACTTATTTGCAACCAAAATTGCAGTACCTCCTTTCCCTTTTTCATGTTTCATAGCAAAGTGGGTTGAATCTTTCCAAATAAAATTCAGGCTCATCTCAATCTGGAAGCTTACAACTTTGAGCTCTTGGAGTATCACAATGTCCTTTTCCTTGACTTGATTTAAGTACCTCCTTATATTAGACTTCCTATCTGGGGACTCAAGTCCCTAGATGTTCCATGACAGGAAATTAAGAGTCATTTGATTCCATTGTTTTGGGCCCATCATCTGAGTTCCTAAAGGAGTCAAAGCACTTAGGGAGGGTTGTCTTTCCTAGTTTACTCTTTAGATAGGGTATTGAGTCATCCTTCTATTTCTTTCTTCTACCCCTTCTTTTTTTTTTAAGAATTTTATTCACCAGGCTTCCTCCTTCATCATCTTCTTTATCACCTTCCTTCGGTTGGGATGCAATAGCACATCTCCCTTGAATACACTTCCCCACTATGCCTTCATCTTTGGTTGGGGTTACAACATCCCCTTCTAGGTTTAGGTTGTTTAAATAGTCTTGAAAAAATTATAGGGTGTCATGATTTAATGGCTTGAAATCTAAGAGGTCAAAAGCCCCCTTATGCTCATCTTTTTTATTAGCCCCTTTTTGTTCATCTAGTTTAGAGCTTTTAATGTCAATTAACCTCCTGCTACTATGGGTGGAGATACCCTCCTTGTTCATGGCCTTACAAGGGGAGGTAATTTCCTCCACTGGTCCTGTCATCAGCAGAGGGGGTTCATCCCCATCCATAGTAGGAGTAAAAGAAGTTTTTTCAGTTTCTAAATCTTTAACAACTGTCATGGGAGAGGGGTCCAACTTAAAACTTTTATACTCTGCCTCCTGGAAATATTTTACTTTATCATTTCTTGGATCTACCTCCATATTAGAGGTCTCTTTAATATTAAGGTTTTTTTCCAGGGTTTGAGCTAGCTTTTCTTTTTTAGTATTACATCCACGCCACCTTAGATCCCTCATTATTTTTTTATTTTTTTCTATTTGTTCTCTCATCTATTGCATAACCATCTCTTGAGCACTTAGTTTTCCCCCAAGGGAGAGGTGTCCACCCCTTCTTTGGTAGTCCTCCTCAAGAACAAATCTAATTGGGGGATTGATCTCCCCTCTTGCTTTTGTGTTAGTTTTAACATCTTCCCTAGTTTCAAAACTATTATTTTCCACCTCTGGCCTCTCTTGAATCGGGGAATTTTCGGCAATCACCAATTGCTCTTCTTTGGTTAGCATCAGATCGAAAGAGCCTTCCATCCTCAAATCTTGGAGTAGGGTCTAAGTGGCATCTGTAGGAATCTCTTCCCCCTAGGATTAGGGCTTGCAGATTCAAGCCCGATATCTAGATTCAAGCCCACCCTCAACTCAAAAGCATTAGGGATTAGCATTTTATTCTAGTTAGGATCTTTCATTTTAGCCCTCCCCATATTATTGTTTCTTAAGATCAAGTAGTTTTTCCTTCTATGCCCTTCTTTTTTGCAGAGGAAGCATGTGCTGGTGCCTCCTAAGATTTCAATCTTGCAATTTAAAATTGTATTTCCTATTTCAAGTTTAATTTCATCGAGGATTTCCACCCCGGGAGTGATAGATAGCAGGACACTAGTGTCCATATGCAGGAGAGTATTTTTTGTTTCATCAACCCTAATGGTTCTCCCATAGTGCAAGAGGAGTTGTGGGATAACCCTCCAAAGTACAAGTGGCACATTCTTAATGTTTATCCATTTGGGGTAAGATAAGGCTAGGACTTCCTCATTTAAGACACTCGGTGACCAGGAAACTACCCTAAACACCACATTTCCAATAGACCAAAATTCTTTATTTGTGGCCTTTTTCTGCATATCTTTATCCCTAAAGAATATCAAGAAAATACCTTTTTGTATTAATCTATAGAATGAGTTCAATTCCCATTTTTTATTCTAGACATTTATTAACCAATCATCAAAGAATTTTCTTGAGGGATTTTTATTATAGTCTAAAGTAGTGAAAAAAATTGTAGTGTTTTTAAGTCTTTTTTCTTCATTGTCAAGGACCTTTGACATGTCCTCATTTGGAATAAAGCAATCTACCCTAAGGATTGTGGAAGATACCTTACCTCCTCTAGCCTCTGAGTTTTCCCTTCCATCACCAACTGCAATGAAGATAGTCATTGCAGGTACGGAGCCCCTTTCACTGCCAACAATGATTTCTTTAAAGGACTTGACTCCATTGCTGACCGGTTTTGTCGCCTCCCTTCTACCCCATTTTGCATACAATCTAGGGTTTTCTCGAGCTCTAGTCCACTCACACCCATCAATGGAATCTAGTTCACGCCAGAGGGAGTGAGTGGGGGGTTGCAGAAAGCCCCCCTCCGCTAGGGTTTTACCAGAGCACCAAAGAAAATATGCATGGCAGATGCAAAAAATAAAGCATAATAAAATGTTGCAGAGAAAAATAAAGCACATTAGCCAAATATCTACTTTAGGTTGTAGAATGATATCTTACAAGAGGTTAGAGTATACTTCCTTAATGGTTTAAATTCATTCAAAGTCTACCTTCTTACAGAGTTCCTCAGAAGAATCACCGGCATTCCGTAGACCCAATGTTTCCCACTCTCAATATTGACCTTACACTCTCCTCTTTGTAAAATTTTTACTCATAAATATGACCAAGTGTAGATGAAACAACTCCAAGATTGAAAGATGAATATTTAAAAAAAAAATCATAAGAGAGTAACCAAACAGGGGTAGAAAACAATGTTAATCCTAAGAAAAATGACAAAAAAATATTGGAGAATGTGGAGGAAGGTAAAAAGGATGAGGACTTTGTTTCCTCCACTCTCAAGATCTTATCAGAAGGCAAAGAAAATGGGTTTCCTAGATTGGAGGACATTCATATCCTAAATACGTCCTCTATTGAATGCTTCCCTTTGAGTGGCCCTCTTAACCTCAGGGAAAACACATCTCTAATTTTTGTTAAGGACACCTTTGAGGATCTGAGCTAGAAAATAGAAATTTTGAGCAATAATCTGAATCAACCTAGGAATGGCCTAATAGATACTCTGCCTTGGGAGAAAAGAAGAATGTATAATAAGGAATGGGAACCTGGCAGAGAGATGGAGAGCCAAGAAGACACTAACTGGGAAGAATTTTTCTCTCATTCTAAGAAAAAGGAGAAAATAAAACATCAAAACACTCCAAGTGGAGTCGTTACCAGAAAAAGAGAAAAGGATGATTGTGGAGCTACTAAGTTTGGCCAAGGTAGAAGGTCGGGAAAATGGCAGAGAGAGCATGAAAGCTTTCATGATATAGCATCTATGGTGTTTAAAAGACCATTCTGGAGATTCTCCAATCCCCTGGTAAGACATGAAGATTATGTCCTAGAATATAAGAGGGCTCAATAGCCTTCACAAGAGGGATGTTTTGCACAATTTTGTTAGGGATCATAAACCTGATATTCTCCTCATCCAAGAAACTAAAATTTCCAAAGAAAAAGTTGAGAAGATCAAAATGTTTCAAAACTGTGGGATTCAAGGAAATAGTTCAGATGGTGCGTCAGGTGGCATTGCTACCTTTTGGAACCAGAACCTCATTAAAGGGGAACCTTTGCTGGAAAGTAACAATCATGTGGCTACTAAATTCACACATATCAGAGACAACTTTAGCTAGATTCAGTCGAACATCTATGCGCCCAATGGGAAAGGAGCTAGAAAGTCTTTGTGGAATGAGCTCTCTACCTTCTGCAGGAATTTTGATAATGACCACTGGATAGTAATGGGTGATTTTAATACTCCCCTTCTAGATGAAGAGAAATTTGGAGGCTCTTAGGTGAATCAGCAAAGTAAATCTGATCTTTTCAACTTCATCAACAACAAGGAGTTGATTGACATGGACTTGCAAGGGGCTCAGTATACTTGGTCCAATAGAAGAATTGGAAAGGAACTTATTCAAGTAAGGTTAGATAGAACATTAATTTCTCATCAGTGGCTTTTAAGCTATTTTTCCTCTCTTAAAGCCCTCTCTAGAGTTGGGTCAGATCACTTTCCCATAAGTTTTGTGGCAGACCCTATAAAGGTGAAGAAAAACTCTCCCTTTAGATTTGAGAGAATTTGGTTGTCCCACCTCCTTATCTTTGATGAAATTAGGAAATGGTGGAATATTAATGTTCTGGGTACTGTTATGTTCAGAATTGCTAAAAAACTGAGAGAAGTCAAACACAATTTAAGAAGATGGAAAAAAGAATCCTTTGGAAACATATTTGGGATTAAATTCGAACTTCAAATGGAGCTTGTGGAGATTTAGGACAAAATCCAGAAGGAAGGATACATTGAAAATTATAAGTATAGAGAAAATGAGTTGCTGGTGAAATTGCATGACATAATAGCTAAAGAGGAGGATTTCTGGAGGCAGAGATCGAGGGTTTTGTGGATTTCAGTTGGAGACAAAAATACAAGATACTTCCATTTATATGCTTCTAAACATAGGGTTGCTAATAGAATTTCCTCCATAGAAGTTAATGGTACTAGATTTGAGGATGAGGAAGACATCAAAAAGAAAGTTGTCCTCTTCTATAATAACCTTCTCTCAATGAACAGGGAAATCAATCAAAATGACCAAGACTTTTTATTAGAGGCCATCCCTAATGTTGTGTTAGGGAAGATAATGAAAAGCTTGCAGCAATCACCTCTAAGGAGGAAATCAAGAAAGCTACCTTTTCTTTTGAAGGAAACAAGGCCCCTGGGCCTGATGGTTTCCCTATGTTCTTTTTTCAATGGTTTTTGGATATTGTGGAAGATGATGTTGTGAATGTTGTTAAGGAATTCTTTGGATCCAGAAGGCTCCTTAAGGAACTAAATGCTACTTTCGTGGTCCTTATTCCTAAGAAACCAGGGGCAATGGAGTTTGAGGTGTTCAAACCCATTAGTCTTTGCAACTCTATCTATAAAATCATATCAAAGATCTTGACTTCAAGGATCCTTTTTATCCTTCCTTCGTTGATTTCCCCTCAGCAGAATGGTTTTGTTCCTAGTAGGAAAATCTTAAACTCTATAGTCATTGTCCATGAGAATATTCATTCACTTGTGGAATCTAAAACTAAAGGGTTTCTTTTTAAGTTGGACATATCCAAAGCTTATGACCATGTTGATTGGGAATTCTTATTCAAAATTCTAAGGGGGTTTAGTTTTGGTAGCAGAGTCATTCATTTGGTGAATCAGTTGGTCACTATGGTCTCCACATCCATTATTGTGAATGGATCTCCTTCTAGATTCTACCAAAATTCAAGAGGTTTAAGACAGGGTGACCCTATCTCACCTATTCTTTTTACTATAATGGCTAAAAGCTTAGGAAGGAATCTAAAGAGATTGATTGATTAGAGGTCTCTTGCAGGTCTTTTCCCTTCTTCTATGAATCTGATTTGTTATCACCAATAGTTTTTTGATGACACAATGTTGATGGGAAGATCTACGGTGAATGAGGCTAAGACTTCAAAAAAAACTTTGAACGTGTATGAGAAGGCAACAGGGCAGATGGTTAATAGAGAGAAGAGTTCCATATTTTTCTTCAATACCCCTGAGCATAGACAGGTCAAGATTACAAGAATCCTTAGTTGCAGAGTGGAATCCTTACCTTCTTCCTATCTTGGACTTTCGTTATGCCCTAAACCTTTGGACTCCTTTTGGTGTTCTTTGGTTGATAGGTTCAAAAAGAAGTTAGCAGGTTGGAAAGGAGCTCTTTTGAGCCAAGCTGGAAAAATACAACTTCTTAAAGCTTCTCTTCAGAACCTCCCAGTTTATGCTTTAAGCCTCTTCAAAATCCCTGCTAAATATGTTGAGGCCATTGAAAAGATTCAAAAAATATTTCTTTAGTCGGGAGTGGAGGAAAGAAAGAGAATGACTCTCATAGGGTGGGATTTGGTTTGCAGAATGAAAACCTTTGGGGGTTTAGGTCTCAAAAAAATCAGAATATGAATAATACTCTCTTAGCCAAGAAAATATGGAGGTCTTTCTCATCTGGTGGAGAATGGAAAGAAATTTTAGGAAGAAAATATATGGCTGACCGTATGTCCCTCAAAGCTCTGTTGGACTCTCCTATCATCCCTCATCGCTCAGCTTGCTAGAATCATATGATTGCTGGTAGAAAAAATATAGAATCAAGGATAGGATGGCACATTAGAAATGGCAATCAAGCTAGATTTTGGGAGGATAAATGGCTCTTTAAGGAATCCCTTAGCAATATTGAAAGATTCAATAGATGGGTAGAGCAATGTAAAGCTATTTTTGGAGAACTTGTCAAAGATTACTAGCATGATGGAGACTAGGTGAACTTATGTGTGATGAGTCAGGAGTTGGCTCAGCTCCAATCCTCCCTAAAGAGTATTTATTTGGGACAGAATCAGCAGGATGATATTCTTGTTTGGATGGACAACCCTTCAGGTAACTACTCTATCTCTTCGGCTATCTCTTTGTTGTCCATTTCTCAAGCCCCCCTCCCTTTTGGTCAAAAGCTTGGATTAAACACTTGACTCCTAAATTCAACATTTTCTTCTAAATTATGCTTCAAAATAAGGTTCTTACGGTGGATAATATTTGTAAACGGGGATTTCAAATCCCCAACAGATGCTACCTTTGCAAGAGTGAGGTGGAGTCAGCCAACCACTTGTTTCTTCACTATCTTTTTGTTCCCTTAATCTGGAGAAAATTATTAGCTCTTTGGAATATCTCTTGGGTGTTCCCCCAGATCATTGAAGAGTTCTTCTTACAGTGGAAATTCCCTACTCTAAATCCCTTCATTCGAAGGTTATGGGCTTTCTTATTCCCTTTTGTTGCTTGAGAAGTGTGGAAAGAATGAAATAATAGACTTTTCCGGGGCAAGGAGATGTCAGAGAACAATGTCTTTGAGAAAATATTTAGGCTTATAAAGGAAAACTTTAATGTGATTCCTCAAAAATCTCTTAACCTGGAAGTTGTGGTGAGCACACCCTATGACTTAAGGATAGCAAAAGATTGGAATATTAAAGTGGATATTTCTTCAGCTTGCAAGCCTACCAAGAAAAGTAGGGAGGGTGTGTGCTAGACCTTTTCTCCATATGGCTAGTATATAAGGCCAACATTGACGGAGCTGTGAAGGGAAACCCAGGCTTGGTTGGAAGTGGAGGTGTGTTAAGGGATTCAAATGGTAATTTTATGGTGGTTGTGGCCATTTCCCTAGGTCACCAAACCAACCATGTGGCAGAGGCTATAGGAGCCTCTCAAGTTTTAAAGCTAGCTCTTAATTTGAATATAAAAAATTTATGGCTTGAAGGGGATTCTAAAAACATCATTGATTGTCTCTTAGGAAGCACCCCGCCCTCTTGGTTGATAAAGAATTGGATTGATGAAGCAAAGTCTATTTTAGAAAAGTTTGATAAAGTTCAAGTTTTTCATGTCTACAGGGAAGCTAACAGTGTGGCTAATTACTTTGCAAATGAAGGGGTTAGGAAGCAAGGATTGAACATGTGGCAGAGTTGTAGGGACTTGAGGACTAAAGTCAGGGCCTTACTAGATTATGATGTTACACATGGGAAAGAGGAAAATACATGTAATGATTAAATGGAAAGGCATCAAGTACATCGAAATCAAGAGATCTTATGGGGCCGCATTATATTACTTAGATGGGAAGAAAAACTAGCACGCTTTGTGGGTGCATTGGGACAACTGCGTAATTTAGCAACAGGAGCTCGGTGTTGGTAGAGTCTGCAGAAAGGTGCAAACAAAAATGGGGGGATAGGAAAAGAGTTGAGCCTAAAAGCTATGAGGTGCATACTAGGAATGATAAGGTTTGGAAGTAGATTGAAAGAGGTGGGTTGGTTCCATTTTTGGAAAAACTTCATGGGCCTGATTCTATGGTCATGGACTACTTCAATAAGAACTGGAACAACGGTGAAATAATTCTCATTTGGAGAAAGGTGAAGCTGGATGAGAAAATTATAGGGGATATTACTAGAATGTCCACTGAGGGAGTGAATTTTTATTGCGACAGAAGGTTTTCTAATGAGGCAGTCATCAGATTTCCTAAGAAGGACAAGGAGAAATTGAAACTACCATTTAAAATTTCTAACAGCTACTTTGAAATTGACACCATCAAGGTGTTGTGGAGAAAGGTGCTTCGTGTTATAATGGAGTATATCACCCTAGACAGAAGATTTACCAGAGTGTATGGACATCATTTTACCATTCTAAACCAATTCCACCATAAGGTACAGATTTCTCTACCTCACTACCTATTTTGTTTGTTGAGTAATAGCCTTGAGGACCATAAGAAAAATCCCAGGAGATACCCTATTCTTCATCTTGGTCTTATTAGGTTAATTTATGAACACTATCAAAGTATGACGACTTTATCTAAACCAGTTTCCTCCTCAGCATCTAAGGACTATGACATGGATAGTGGGGGTTCAGAGAATCAGCTTAACCAGGAGATTGAAGCCCACCTGTCCTCTGAGATGTCTAGCAAGAAAACCCAGTCTAAAAAACCCCAGCTTGCTAAAGCTAACCTTAAAACCAACCACGACTGCTCTGTCCCCTTAAGACATTCTACTCTCAAGGGCTCCCCTACCAATAAGTTTGTTTCCTACTCTGCTAATTCCTTGGAAGACAAAGTCGAGAACCTTGAAGCTAGTAGAAACTTTGTGCCCTCCCCTCCGGCCTCTCTCAAATTTGAAGGCACCATATTTCCTAGCTCCCCCAACCCGGGTGATGTTAACCTCATTTTAGACTGGATTCAATCTAGTGATATTCTTGCTTCCGCTAGAAATGGAATTAGTGACATTTTTCAGGGTTTTGAAATGGGCCTATCAATAAATTTATGATCTTAACCAAAGAAATAGGGCTTTGTATAGTAAGTTGGAGGAGTTGGAACTAAAGTCAGCTTCTCTTAGCAACTACAATGGGAAACATAAAAAGAATAGTATTGGAAAGGAAGGTGGGGACATTGAGGAAAAGTACAAATATGTGAAAGCATAAATGGTTAAAATTAAAAATAACATTAAAACTGTTGTGGAACAAAACCACAAAATGGCTAGGCACAATGCCATTATTATCAATGCTATGTTTGAAAAGCTGGAAAAAATGCAACAGGGTTCACTGGTTGTTGATTTGGAAGAGAACAAGGAAAGCAAGAATGAAGACCAGGGTATTTCGGAAAGAACTCGCGCCAATCTTAAAAGGAAAGCACCTCCCACTACCCAGATGGTTCAAATCTTAAAGAGGGGAGTTCAGGATATGAATGGGTTGGAAGTTGAGATTGTGAACTTATTAAAGACCCAAAGTTAGTTGTTGTTGGCGTGTTGTCTGGCTTTTTGGTTTAGTGGCCTTCGCTGGCCTTTTTGGTGGTTGTGGACTTTTATTGCTGTTGTTTTTTATTGCCTTTCCTGTTTTGGTATCTTTAACATTTTTATCTTTAGCTTGTAAACTTTGTGGTTTTGGGTCCCTATAAAACCCCTTTTTTTCCTCTTTCAAAAGCAAGTGTTTTAGGGTATAAAATATAATTCTCATATGTCAAACTACCTTGGTAAGAAAATGATTAGCCCTTACTCACTACTAAAAATAAAGATTGTTACAAGTTGAACCCATACATGTCAATCTATATTGGACTTAACCAAGTACCATCCGTTAGAGTTATCATGCATTAGCTAATAATTAATTAATCTTTAATTGATTATTAGTCTAATTTATTCTCACACACTTAAGCTAAAATTAGGAGTGTTTTAATGCTTTATTAGTTGAGCTAATATTAGATCATTATGTCTCATCTCATGTGATGTTGACACTTGTCATGATCTAATCCCTTTTTCATTTAGGATTTTTCTCTTATAAGCACTCAACCCTCATTGTAATTATATCTTGAGCTTTCATATCTTCTTGAAAGTCTCTTGTTTCTGTAGCTTTTTCTTGTTGAGGAATATTTCATATATTGTTTGCAAATCTTCTGCATGGAAGGTGTATTTGTTTGTTATTTGATCTTGTGGTTCATAGTTTTGTGCTTGTTTCATTATTCTAACATGGTATCAGAGCGTGGATTCAACGAACCCCTTCTTAATTTATGAGAATTTTCTTCTTCAACAAGGGTTATAAGCTTCAAATTTAAATCCTCTTTGGTTTTTTGCAAATTTTGGAGGTGGGTGAATTTTTTATGCATTTTGGTGCTAAACAGACCTCATCATTAGATTCAGAGTTGTCAAGAAAGTCAAATTTGGCTTTTGTTTGGCCTGATTTCGAGTCCTGATGCCAGATCTACGAAGGTTTGAAGTGGTTGCTTTATTTCTAGATCTGAAGGGGAGCTACATTTTTGGTGCATTTTCAGCCAAAATGAAGGTTTCCATTTCGCTTAGAAGGCTCAAAAACCTTAAGATTGTCTATCAAATCATCGAAATCGGTGTCAGGATCTTCTAAGGAAAAAAAAAAATTGTATAGGGGCCTGTATTACCCCTGTACATATTCCCACATGCCATTTGAGAAAAATAAAAATTGCAAATATTGCAGGTCGACTTGTTTTTTAATTAAATTTCTTTTATAAATTTTTAAAAAATCAAAAGTTTTTTAATAAAGGAAAGTTTAATTTTTTGTGGGCGACATATTTAATGTGGGGGGGAGTTTTTAATGCATAGGGTATTACGCATGTAGTACCCTGGCATATGTGGGCCCCTGCATCAACTACCGACGGTAGCTTTTAAAACCCCTAACCACTCCAAAAAAGAATCCTATGGCCCTTTTTGCCAATATTTTCAATTTTTTCAAGCAGTTTTTGAAAAATTCCAAGCACACTATTTTTTCCAACCATTTTTTCCGTCAATAGCATGATTTTCAGCCATGGATTTTTCCAATGATTTTTTATGGCATTTTCTAGCACCTGCAAAATATTTTGTCACCAATTTTTTCCAGGGAAGGGTCAATTTTTTTTCGAATTATAGGGAATATTCGTTGGAATATTCTATTGATGTTAGTAGTAAGATAGCTTGCATGGCCCCTTTGACCCCTTCTTTGGCCTCTAGGGAGTGATTTTTTCTTTTGACCATAACTAAGGCATACGATATCATTTTTTGGTAAATGAGATACCGTCGGAAATCTGATTTTGTCAACTTTCTAGTGGTGTGGGTTTCATTTCTTATTTTTCTACTTGTGCATTCTATAGCTGGTTGAAGTCAAAGGAGCTACTTTCAGTACTAAGATCATAACTTTTGACCAGTTTCTTTGTCTTTCACGATTTCAGTGATGTTGGAACCATCTTTCAAAGCTCTTCAGTTCCATCCATGAACTTTTTCTAGATTATTTTTTAGGTACATTTTATTCATATTTTTTTTCACACTCTGGTGAATTACTTGGACATTTTAGCTCCTGAAATTTTTTGTTTGCATGGGATGACTCATTTTTGGTTGTTCTATATGTATTTCTAGTATTCTATCCTATTTGTACATTGTAGACATCTTATTAATGTGTATTCTCTTTTGTAGATGCGCTAACATAAAGTGTCATTATGGTGTATATATTTTTGGGGGATTTTGCACATCTTGTTGTGCCTTTTGTATTTGCACTATGATATAAAGTGCCATGGTGGGTTTGATGTTTTACCTTTTTTTGCCATCACACCTTTGTCAAGTGAGTGTCCCTTCCATGACAGCAGTGAATCCCAATGATTCATTCCTCATGCATGTGTGCATTAGTTTGCATACCCTTTTATTTGCAGGTTTTTTCTCCTACATGCACTTATTGGTTTCACACAATTTCAGTGCTATTGTCATGGCTCTCCCTTTTACAACATTATGGGTGGTTTCTACTATTGGTGCTAATGCTTCCTTAGATTCATGTTGGAGTGATCTACGTATACAATTCTTGTTCCTATGTACTTTCAGATGATGTCTAGTTACATGCATTTTGGTGAAATGGATCATTTACTATATGGACACTCTTGCATTCCTATTTCTGGAGGTTCTTCATTTTAGTACTCTATCAGTCATCTTTTCACATCAGTCTATAGCTTCATTCTTCTGGATGTTCTACATGTTCATATTTTTTAGGACATTATCTTGTTTGGAGGCTTCTTCAGTCCTTCACTTGGCTTTCATCTCTTCTTCTAGTATAGTTTTTTCCATGAGGTTTTCTCTATTTCTTTGCATTATAGATATCTTTTGTTTGTACATGGGAACCTTATATGGCCTTGTTTTCCAGGACCCATTATATATTCTTTTTAGGGTTTTTAGCTACTCCCTAAGTTCATCTTAAGGGGGGTGTTAGAGTTATCATGCATTAGCTAATAATTAATTAATATTTAATTGATTATTAGTCTAATTTATTCTCACGCACTTAACTTAAACTTAGGAGTGTTTTAATGCTTTATTAGTTGAGTTAATATTAGATCATTATGTCTCATATCATGTGATGTTGACACTTGTCATGATCTAATCCCTTTCTCATTTAGGGTTTTTCTCTTATAATCACTCAACTCTCATTGTAATTATATCTTGAGTTTTCATATCTTCTTGAAAGTATCTTGCTTCTGTACCTTTTTCTTGTTGAGGAATATTGCATATATTGTTTGCATATCTCTTGTGTGGAAGGTTTTTTTTTTTTTTTGTTTGATCCTATGGCTTGTGGTTTTCTACTTGTTTCACAATTCTAACACCATCTTCCACTTATCTATTCTTCTATTTTATCAAATATTATTGTAGTACCAAAAATTTGCACCCTTCACAATTTCACACTATATTTAGCTCCCCCCATTTACTAGGACCTAATTATGCATTCAATTTTGTTTTATATATATGTTAAGAAAATCAAACAAGGGGAATAAAAATAAAAATATTTAAATATTTGCACCTAATGTTTTAGGCCCTGAAAAGGATGGTTCTAGACTAGGGTGCGCCACACCCTTTTCCAACCCTTTTTAGCTCCAATTTGAATATGTCATGTCAATATTTTATTATTTGAATTCCACTTTCATTGGTTAGGTATCGATATTTGATTTTCATGAAATTGGAAAATTTCATATGAATGCTAGTCTTTTTCACCATTTGAAATCCTAATGAGAGATAGAAAATATATTGAGCACAAATATGTTATATAAAGATGTATGTTTTCCCTTATTCTTTATGAGACCTTCTTTGATTAGATTATCTTCAATGTAATTCCATCTCTGCAAATTATATATTCTTTCATGAGCTTGGTTCATGAAATTCATGCATCATGATGCCATAGTCATTGAAACCTGTATATTCTCCTTGATCCCTACATCTACTTTTTATCATCCTAAATATGATCTATGGGTGAAAACTTGATCCAAGACAAATTCACGTAAAAAAAAATTTCTATTATTTATTTTTTATCACATCAAGAATAAGTGATCAATCAAATTTAATTTCAGCATGATTTTATATTAATTTCAAGAATACAACTATGTGAATAGGTGGTTGTAACTTTATTCATACAATAAACAAAAAATAAGTACATGATTAAATAGATATGCTCTAATATTCTTAAAATGGAAGTAAGAGTTATTACAATCTAATGAATAATGAAGATGAAAACATTAGAGAAAGCAATTAAAGAAAAAAATGTATTTAATTTATGGAGTTTCATATGGGTTTTGGTTATTATTCTTATTATGAGACTCAAAAGTAGGACCTTTAGTATTATGAGTGGTCCACCCATATGCCTAGTTCTTATCTATATACTTTTAAGTAGATTAATATTATGTTAGTGTTTAAAATATATCTAATTTTTATGTTGAATGTTTATTTTGCATTCACATATATATCCCTTGTAGTTTGCATGCAAATAAAAGTGGAATCTATATCTAATGGTAAAAATAATATTTTCATACCTTTTTTCTTACATTTTTGGCCCACTTCCATTAGAGTGTCATTTATGTAGGAAAAAAAAATCAACTAAAATAGTCTTGTATGAATTCAACTCATAATATTCGATATCAAGATCCCATCACTATTCATCTCTAAATATTTATACTAATACCTAGAGCCACTATTCATCACCCCAAATCAAGTTGATGGTTATGGAATTGAGCTAGATTATTTTCACAATCACATATATAAACCTTAAACTTTTAAAATTTAAATCCAAAATAGGTCACACTAACTTTCTTATATTATTCATTTTGAGCTAACTTAGTGCATGTTGGATTTTATGTATGTCTTATGTTGTTATTAAATGCATATATTCATTTGAAATCATGCTAGAATGTGAAAAATATCTTCATCAAAGAACTTAAAAAGAAACCTTAAATTTACATTTTTTAGTGTGGAATCATTCTAGGCCCACTACATAATTACTTATTTTTCTCTATTGTTATTTTAAAGTTGTTGAATAAATCATTGTAATGTTCTAGTTGAGGATAGCATGACTTGTACAATTTATTATATTCTCCTAATAATTTTGTAAGCATTGTTAGTCCTTTTTAAAATGTAGAAATCAAAAGATCAAGATGGGTGAATTTTAATGTTTTTTTTGTTGGTTCATTCCTCAAGTATAGGATTAGGCCCAAAATTCAATTATTTCTACTCAATAAATTTTATTTTGTTGGCTTATATTGAAAGTGGAGTGATTTTTTTATAGAATTTAGGACAATAATCTATGTAAGCAATTAAAACCTAACATTATGATGAATTGATTCCTAGCATCTTATACATCATTTTCCTATTATGTAAGGATGTGAATTTTCCCTTACACTATGTTAGTTAACAATATTTTTTTTAGAATAAATATTTCACTATACTAATAGTCGACTATATTTGAGTACAAATAAAAATTATAAATAGCCTATAGAGATAAAATGTTATGTTAATATTAATATTTTTAAATTATTATATATATGTCTAGTTAATTTTTAAAAATTGACCATATTTAATTTTTACTTGGAAAGGTGTTATTACAATGAAAAATAAACTAATTATAATGACTTGATTATGTTCACAAAAAATTCTTGATATAAAATATCCTATAGAATTTAACTATTTAAATATATTTTATATATAAGGACTATATTTATCTTATAATTATAAAAAATAATATTAATTTAATTATAATACCAATTTAATTATAACTATTTAATATAACATAGTAATTAATAACTAGATAAATAATGTATTAATTAATTCATAGTTATATAATTATTCTATTGTATTAATTATATTAAATTGATATGTTAATATTTTTAATAGATATTTTAAGTTATACATTAGTTGTAATGATGAAATTTGTATATTCATGTTATTTTTCATTTATTTTTTTGTCTATTTATATGAAAATAACTTAATATATTATATATTGATAAATGGCTCAATTTTGTGCAAATTGTGATCTCTTTTCCTATGTTTCTACCCATCCAAGTACAAATATTTATATTCACCTATTTCTAACCTTATTCACATAGACTCATTATTGTATAATCATCCAAATCATGTGTTTAACCCTTATGCATGTACATGTGTCTATCCATATGCATTATGTTATCTACTTCATTTGATTTTGATTTTTTGAATTTGTTGGATCATTTTTTTTTTCTTTAAGCCGATTAGATATTCATTTGCATGATTTAATAATGTGTACTTATATTTAAAGGCATTCAATTGCACTCATTTTTTTATCATCTAGTTATCATTTACATATCATTTACATTCAAGGAATAGAAAATGTTTAAAAGACTTCAATTTGTAAATTAAAACTAATCTAGATCTTCCACATAAGTATTCTATGAATGATCTAGGATAATTTGTTTCCTATCAACATACCAACGGCCTTCTAAAACTATTTTAAAATATCATTGATCTAGATATCAAAAGAGCTAGAGGTGAATCCAGACGTTTCAGTTTAAAGACATTCAAAATTTAATTCACCAAACATAAAAATATATATTTTTACATAACGGTCCATTTTATTGTTCTATACTTTAAGCATACATGTTCCTATTATTGATATGTGTATTCACAGCTGTCAATTATTGCTATTGATTAATTTATGCTCATGTATACATCTGAATAGACTGGCTTAGATTAAACCTAGGAAAATTTTATTTTCGTATAAATTAGTATATCATTTGTTTCGAAGAATATTTTATCTTCTTCAAGATTCTCATTTGAAACAGTTGTTCTTATATATTTCAAACTTTTAAATAAATCAATTTTATGACATCGGCAATTAAATGATAAACCAGCTTTGCCTTCGACGTGAAATTACATTTGATGCTGCAGTTTTATTCACAATTGATGGTCTACAACAAAGATGAGTGCAATTAAACATTTGTGGAAAAGAAGAGGTTTTATTTGTGTGGCGTGCCTAATGACTACGGATCACTGACTCTCCCTACGCTGAGACTCGGAAGCAAGCCCTTCCCGACGTTATGAGCGAGCCGCCATATACCCACTTCTGTCCTGAGAAAACAGCCTTCTTGTGGCAGCAGGGTCTTGGGTCTTTACCATTGCCCGCGCAGTTCGCACACTTAGCTAACTCCTCCATACCTGACAAAACAGCCTTCTTGTGGCAGCAGGCTCTTGGGTCTTTACTATTGCCCTCGCAGTTCGCACACTTAGATAACTCCTCCATACCTGACAAAACAGCCTTCTTGTGGCAGCAGGCTCTTGGGTCTTTACCATTGCCCTTGCAGTTCCCACACTTAGCTAACTCCTCCATACCTGACAAAACAGCCTTCTTGTGGCAGCAGGCTCTTGGGTCCTTACCATTGCTGGCACAGTTCGCACACTTAGCTAACTCCTCCATACCTGACAAAACAGCCTTCTTGTGGCAGCAGGCTCTTGGGTCTTTACCATTGCCCGCACAGTTCGCACACTTAGCTAACTCCTCCATACCTGACAAAACAGCCTTCTTGGAGGGTGGAGATGAGCAGCGTGGGTCTTCACCATTGCCCTCGCAGCTCACACCTTCAGTTAACTGTCCTGAGAAAACAGCCTTCTTGGAGGGTGGTGGTGAGCAGAGCTTACTTGGGTCTGGACCATTGCCCTTGCAGCTCCCACCACCAGCTAACTGCTCCATACCTGCAAGCAGATTATTGCTTTTGGGAGGAACTGGGAGGTTATGTCGAGCGGAGGCATGGAGCATACCTGTAAACAGAAACAAGAGCACCACAAGCAGTGCGCTTGTTTTCATGCACATCAAACTCCCCATATTAAAGGCTGAGAACCTTTACTAAATCAAATGCAAGGAAAACCTTAAGCTTTCAACTGAATAATGGGTCCGTAGATGAAGATTGAGATGGAATACAATGCAATGTAATCAGCCATTTATAGAGGGAGCCGTAAATTTGAAAGCAGTATTAGTAAATAGTCTTTTGAAAAAAACGCATTCAAAGTCATGGCGTGACAGAGAAGATGAAAATCAGAAAACTTTGCCACATTGATGGGTGATTTGACCAACTATAAATAAAACCCTAATTTTTAGCATTCACGTTGTTATTCTAATTAAACCTTTTTGACTTTGAGATTAAGGTGTTTCAAGGAACTTAATCAAAATGATTTTTAAATGAGAAAATTTGACAAATTGCATTCAATGTTTTTTTCCAGTTTGTTTATATCTTTTGTCTTGGAATATCTCTTTGTGGAGCAATTTTAGACATAATTATTATAAGTGTACTGATTTTTTTATAGTGATTGATTGTGCTAATTAAATTTATGTTTACAATAAAGTATAATTAATTTTAGATTAATAAGAATTAAGAAATTGATAATTAAAATATTTTTCAAAATTAAGAGTAAAGAGATAGGGTATTTAGTTTGAAGAACAACGATGAAAAATAATACTGATGTTATTTAAAATTTATTCATCAACATTTAGAAAATAATATTTTTGGTATGTTCACTATTTGAGAATTAAAATAAACACGAATTTTTTTATCAATCAAATCTCAAATTGATTATGGTTAATCCCAAAAAGTATATATTGAACCTTGTGGTTAGCAAAAAAATTTAACTTGTTTGATTGTAACCTTTGATACCTAAATGTGCATAATAATGACAAAATTTTAAAATACCTTGAGAAAAGTTTCTAGATTTCCATGGTCAAGTTATCCTAGGTTAACCCTTTTCATACACTACTTTATAGCCATAGGTGATGATTTAAAGACAATAATTTCAACCATGCACATGACCTATATGTAAATTTAATGTGATAATTTCTCTTAAGCTCTGAATTAAAATTTTCATAAAATTATTTTCTCTATGTTTGATCATGTGAATTAATTTCACATTACATTTCTTTAAATTCCTAGATGTAATAGCAAGTCATGCATATGTGTTCCAAGTCGTCTCATAATGATTATAAAAGGAGTGATAAAGATAGAAATTGAGTTATTAAATTTTGAATTTGGAGGCAATCTAAAGGCCCTCAAGACAAAACGTGAGCATCACATTATTGAAATAGGATAGGGAAATGTAAATTTGAGGATCAACAATAGGTGCGTGGAAGTTTGGGCTAGTACTTAGGGTGCATGTATAGAATAGATGTGCGGAGCTAGGATAAGGTCAAATATATTGGAATAAGTAAAAGTGAGTAAATGGACAAGGACAAGGATTAAGAAATGAGCCAAACATAGTAGAATAATATGCCACTTGTTTATATATAAGTTAATATGAACCGCTCCATCAAAATTACCCTAAATGCAAAATAGTATAAGTTTACGAATTCCACCATTAAGTTTTTCTTACATTTTTAGTTGGATGCAAATCTAACATGAAAATACATTTTAAAGTACATGACCATTATCAACCATTATAAAAAGTAAATTTATATAAAAATATCTCACAAGAATATCTATTCCATGTAAAGTGAAGGACCATTCTTGAATTACTCATGTCTTCATTTCTTTTGCATGAGTGTTCCATAGATGCCTATAAAATAAAAACATATATAATAATTAGATTATAAAACAAAAGTGAAAATAGGCATAAATATAAGTCAATTCAACTATCTACTAAAAATGAGGAGAGAAAGGTTTGAATTTTTTCTTTTAAAAGAGTTAATAATCTAATAATTCACCTAGCAGTAGCACAATGTGGTTCCCCTACTGATAAATATTATCTACATATGTGTGGTAATGTGATATAGTATGTCTAATTCTACCATTTAATGTGTAATGCTTGATAGTTCCACATAATTTGCAATAACAAGTCTCTCCAAGCCAAGCACCTCTAGTTAAATATAGGTTGTGTTGTTAAAAGAAACTCATACAACCTTAGCAAAAGGGTGATCCCACAATAGTGGGTTACACTTTGTGGTCAAACTTGACATTGAAATGAACATTTTGAACTAAATCTTCACTTTCGGACACCTATAGCTACTAAACCACGAGGAATTTGAAGATGATGCAAACTAGTGATTTGTGACATTTTGTCTATAGATTCTAAATATATTTGTTTTGAATTTTTTGGAATCAAATTGCATTTATTTTTCCATCTCCTTCGATAACTAGTTTTTAACAGTAAACACCATATTTAAAGATTGATGTGTACTATAAACCACATAACTTTTTTTCTATGAAGGATAAAATTTCTAATTTTTTCGAATTTAGATTTTTAACTATAATATATAGAGGATGCATTTGGTTTCATAATTTTTTATTGAATATTTTTTTAATTAAGTTTTGAACTCAAATCAATTACAATTTAGACATAGATGTACTATTAGGAGCATAACTTTTTTTGTGTGTATCGAAATTCATTTCTTTTTTGTTGAAATAAGGACATCAATACCTAGAGGACATGTATTTTTCATATGTGTGAAATAAAGACCTTGATTTTCATTGAAAAACCTACATTCACAAGAAATAAAAATATATATAATAATCAAATTAAATATATTTAAAATTATACTTTTTGGGAAGCTTATAATAAGGACTAAATACTTACAAAACATAAATTTTAAATGAATTCATTCAAGATCCCCTAAAAGGTAAATCAAAAGTGTTTCTTTATTAGCATTTGGATAGGTGTAGAGGAGACTACATTATAGGTATGCTTTAAAACTAGTGAGGTTCTATCCAAGGGGGTTTGATCTAAGGGGGTTTGATCAAACCCTCTTCAATTAAAAACCTTTAAAAGGAACCTTTCAAGGCTTAAATCACTATATTTTCTAAAACTATGCGATTTTAGGAAAAAATCAAGATGTCACAAAAAGTGTAACCCATTATTGTGGCAACACCCTGATGGAACCCCTCAAAAAATTTCTTGGTTCCATCTTAATTTTGTGAAATTTTGGCTTGGGTCCTTTTTTTTATATGGTTGTGTCTCCATCACTGCACTAGGGTTTTTATGTTGATCAAAACCTTGCGTGAATAATCTACAAAATGTTGTAACCCTTGATCATTGTATTGTTGCAATGACTTGTATTCCCAATTTTTGGTTGCCTAAGTTATGTTTTATGTTATTCACTGTCATTAGGGGATTAGCCCCTCTCATGTCAGGTTTGAATCACCCTTTTTATTATAAGATTAAATAAAGGATCTTTTGGCCTTTACATCCTTTGTATTTCATGATTCAAAAGTCTCGAGCTTATTATTCTTAGGACATCCTAGGGGATCTCCCTCATTAGAACAAGTTAAGTGCACATGCTCAAAGTTTTTACTTCAGTCCCAATGGCCCTCATAACTATATCGCTCATCGTTGATTTCTTCATAGGTACATACTTTAAATTGGTGACAAGCAATGGAACGATATTTTTCTTTGACATTGCTCATCGCTAATAGATTTTGAGCCTTCAAATCTATAACGGCAATAAGCGATGCTTTGGCCTTTTTCTCTTATTGTTCATCGTGGATGGTCATAAAATGATAAAATTGGATCAGCAATGAGCAATATGATATAATTTCCTTTATATCACATGATCGTAGATAGGTTTAAATGTAAAGACCCACATTAGCGACACACGATGCACATTGTAAACTTTGTAAATCCTCTCATCGCTAATAGATCGCAAACTATATGAGGATAATTAGCGATGAGCAACGACCTTGTGTTTTATCACTCATCATGAATTCATTTCTGAACTTGAGTTTTAAATTAGCGATGAGCAATGTTATTCTCTAAAAATGTTTCTTTCACTAATATGATGAGATCTTATGAGCAATCCCTTTTGTGCCATTGATTTTTATGCAGGTGTACATGTCTAAATCCGATGCCTTCACTACATCTCTCATCGTTGATAGGAGCCTAGGTGTGAAGTTTGAATTAACGATGGGCGATGGAGGAACGAACGTGATCAAAGGATAGGCCGCAGAACCAAGCGCTGAATTTTCATCATGGGGATGTTTACATCACTGATGAGGCCAATAAAGGATGAGATGCATCTGCGATAAGAGATGACTATTGATGGAATAGGAAACGTGGTAGGATGTTGAGGATTTAGCGTAAAGAAAAAAGGAAAGCAGTGAGAGGATTGAGGAACCATTGATGAAGTCTTAAAATAGGATGATCCAACGGACTAAAAATCATCACATGAATAATTTCATCATGAATTGCACCCTAAAACTTGCAGAATATCAATGATGAGCAATGAAGCATATAAGGAAATTTTCTCTCTAAGAAGAACTAGTCTTGTGTACTTCATCGATATTAATGAAAAGCACAGATAAGGTTGGTGATACATGCTAATTGATAGATCGCAACACTTGAGTTGGCATTGTTGTTTTCTATGAGAAAGTTGCTAAAATCATAAAAAAAAGGCTCATATCACCATGGATGAAGTTTCAAATTCTTTAAAATCAATGACCTAGATTCAAAGTCGAGTTGTTAAGTTATCAACCCACTCATGTAAGGAGCTCTCAAATCATTAATTTTGCATGCTTCAAGCTACCTACTTAATACAGATTGCTTATTGATCACCTTTGTCATAATTCAGTATACAATGAATGAGACGTGTGGGTTAGTAAGAAATTGTGTGAGGATTAAATATTCTTGAGATAGGAAGTAGACATTCTTGTTCTAAGTAAGTTGATTTTCCATGGTGGTTCAAGAGTCTGAGAAGCTGAGTTTGCTTGAGTCTAAGGAAGATGCTCTTGAGGATGAAATTGAAACACAAGGAGCTCTTGATATGCCAAAATTTATAATGGGACTCAGGAAATTCAAGGAGTATAGTGACAAGGAGAATTACCATCCACATGGCCAAATAGTTTCAGAAGAATTAGTCAAACACAAAGAGAAGAGGATGGTGGAATATGAAAAGAAGGCAAGGAGAGAGTGAGCATTGTAAGGCTTATCCAAAAGGATGTAATTCTCCATGTGAGGTTTCTAATAACCCTTCAGACAGTGAGGGTGGCACTGATCCAGAGGGTGATTATTATCCCCTCTCCCTGGTACCATCTGAGGATTCTAATAAAGAGGTGGTGATAGTTTCTCCAGTCCCACCACAAGAAAAATGTGGGTGAGTATCCTCTAAGGTTGATGACTCAAAGTGATGACTGTGCTCTTTTTTCTTTTTTGATGAAACCATGCCCCTTCTGTTAGGATTGTCCCATTTAGCACTCATGTGATTTCTTGTTTCTAGTGTTGATGTAGAATGTTTTCAGGATAGTGTGTAGGAGAAGTGCCAAACTAATTAACCTTGGCGGTGTGTATGTTATTTTTAGATGATATACAAGTTTGTGTTGGATCTGCTATTGGAGAATCTTCTTTGGTCAACAAGGATGGGGATTCAACACAGTTGCAAGAAACTATGTCTTTTAAGGAGTTGGCGTGTCTTCATTCAAGGAATATGGAATGTGGTCTTTTACTCTTCCATTTACCTTAAATGATTGCATGGAGGCACACGAGCGCAGGCAAGGGCGGAAAAAAAGGGATTTCAAAAATCCAAGCAACGGGAATGGAAATGGAGAAAGATTAGAGAAATCACAGTCGAATCAGGAGTTGGAATCGAGTCAGAAGCAAGGTAAGGATGATTAGGATGATGTGGACTCTGAAAACAAAATCTAGGTGGAACCTAGAGGAAAGGATATTCTGGCAGTTAATCCTGCTGCTTCCTCAGCCGATAAAAAAAATGAGAAAGCTAAATATGTGGTGGGGACCACGAGCGGCATTGGAGGCAATCATAAACCCTGGACCTCTTTGTTCGGGGTAAAACCAAATGGAAAATTATCTTTCCCTCCAGTGCAAAATATTTCTTCCTTGGAAAAAGGTAAGTTTGCAATCTCTATCCCAGATTCGCTAATCGATCATAATATCGCTCTAATGGAAAGAACCCTGGTTGGGAAGTTTATGGGCTCTAGACCAAATATTGAAGTGGTCAGGGAGTTCATTAAAAACAAATGGAGAACGAATGGAAAAGTTTCAGTTGCTGCTCTTCCAAAGGGTTTCTTTGTGTTTGAATTTACTTGTAGAGAGGACATCTTGGCTGTTAGAAGTGGGGGTCCTTGAGTAATAGGGAAATCTTCCTTGGCTCTAAATAAGTGGTCCTCTAACTTGGACGTCTCAGACTCCATTTTTTAGAATGTCCCAGTTTGGGTTAGACTATCGGGCCTGCCTCTGGAGTATTGGAATGAAGATATTTTTAATGGTATTGTGAGTTCCTTTGGTGAGCTCCTTTCTATTGATACAATGATAGCAGCTAGAAAGAGATTCATTTTTACGAGAATATGTGTGGGGGTTTCCTAGGAAGCTGACCTTCCTTCTTCGATTGAGATCCAGTCTAAACTTGGATCCTGGTTGCAGAATATAGAGTTTGAAACCATCACGTTTGCCTGCTTCAAGTGCAGGAAATCTGGGCACTAGGCTAAAAAATGTCCCTTAAACGCCACATCTGAGAAAGAGAAACCAGCTGGTTCTTTAAAATCAGTTTAGAAAAAAAAATTAGAAGGAAAATAAAGAGTCTAATGTTCAGGACTTGGAAAATAAAAAGTCTAATATTCAAAGCACCTCTTTCAAGACTGAAGCGGTCATGGAAAATAATGGAGAGATCCCTTTGGATCCCCATAATATGAATCTTATTAAAACGTTATCTTCTAAGGAAAATGGACCTAATGAGGATCTGTCAGCTGGGGAGGAAGATCTGAACCAAAAAGCTAAATCTTTGTCCCAAGTGACAATCCCAACTGCAAAAAATGTTGAAACCCCAGGCTTGAAGGATATTCCTAGTAAGGGTTTGTCCTTGGAACTGAATATCCCATTCCCTTTCCCATTTTCTGAAGGTCTTTCCCCCTAGGTGCTGCAAACTTTACGGATCCCAACCCCTTTGAGGAGGTCAAGGACTCCCTCAAAAACCCGGACCATTCTGCTAATCTTTCCAATAATTTCTCGTCTTTTCATGTGAATGGTAATATGGATACATTACCCTGGGAACAAAGGATCCTAACTGATAAGGAATGGGAATCTAGCAGAGAGCTAGATAGCCAAGAAGAGACTGATAAAGAAGAGAACTTATCAAAGAAGAAGAAGGAAAAAAATAAACAAAGGAAGACTCCAAGTGGCATTTCTACCAAATCAAAAGCTAAGGCAGACTGTGGAGCAGTAAAGAATTCATGAGGGAAAAAGTCTTCTAAAAGGACAAGAGAGCAGAATAGCTTCCAGGATATAGCGGATGGGTCTCAGAAAACCATCCCGAAATGCCTTAATTCCCCTGGTAATTCATGAAGATTATGTCTTGGAATATCAGGGGACTTAATAGCCCCCATAAGCAGGATGTTCTTCACAATTTTGCTAGAGATCACAAGCCCGATATCCTTCTAATTCAGGAGACTAAAATGTCAAAGGAGAAAGTTGAAAAGATGAAACTTTTCTAGCACTATAGTACTCATGGTAATAACTCGAGTGGCACTTCTGGAGGCATTGCTACATTTTGGAATAGCCACATAATCAAAGGAGATCCGATTTTGGAAGGAACAAATCATACTGCCACTAGATTCACACATATTCTAGGGACAACTTTAGCTGGATTCAATTGAATATTTATGCCCCCAATGGAAAAGGAATGAGAAAATCCTTTTGGTTGGAGTTGGTTACCTTTAGGAGGATTTTTGATAAAGAGGCTTGGGTTGTTATGGGCGACTTCAATGCACCTTTAATGAACGGAGAAAAATTTGGAGGATCCCAGATCAATATGGAGAGCAAAGAGGACCTTCAGAACTTCATTGACAATCAGGGGCTGATAGATCTGAATTTACATGGTGCTTCCTTTACCTGGTCTAATCGTAGAAAGGGGATGGATCTCATACAAGTCAGATTAGATAGATCTTTAATTTCCAATCATTGGTTTTTTTATTATTACTGCTCTCTTAAAGCTCTCTCTAGGATTGGTTCTGATCATTTCCCTATCAGTTTTACTGTGGATCCCATAAAAAAGAAGAAAAACATCCCTTTCAGATTTGAAAAAATGTGGATCTCTCATCCTGCTCTTAAAGAGGATATTAGGAAATGGTGGAATATATGTATTCTTGGTACTGCTATGTTTAGAATAGCTAAAAAACTAAGGGAAGTGAAATGTAATTTGAAAAATGGAAAAAGGAGACCTTTGGGAACATCTTTAGAATCAAGTCTGACCTCCAGACGGATTTGGGAGATATTCAATATAAAATCCAAAAGGAGGGTTATTTGAATGATACTAAGGAAAAAGAGAATGAGATCCTCTCTAAGATGCATGATATAATCGGAAAGGAGGAGGAGTTCTGGAGGCAAAGATCTAGAGCTCTATGGCTATCTGCAGGTGACAAAAATACCAGGTACTTTCATCTATCGGCTTCAAAACATAGAGAAATCAACACAATATCTCAAATTGAAGTGAATGGCATTAGGTATGAGGAGGAGGAGGATATTAGAAAGCATCCTTGCTCTTTCTCCAAACATCTTCTTTTGGTGAATGATGAAATTAATCAAAATGATCAGGATCAGTTAGTTGAAGCTATACCGAGAATTATCAACCAAGAAAATAACTCTCTGTTGTCTGCTATCCCCACCAATGAGGAAGTCAAGCGGGCTATTTTCTCCTTTGATGGGAGTAAAGCCCCGGGTCCAGATGGTTTCCCTTTATTTTTCTTTCAGTGGCTTTGGGAGATAGTTGGAGATGACGTGGTGAATGTTGTTAAAGAATTTTTTGGATCCGGAAGTCTCCTAAAAGAATTAAATGCCACCTTTTTGGTCCTTATCCCCAAGAAACCTAGAGCTAATAATTTTGAGGCTTTCAGACCCATAAGTCTTTGTAATTCTATATATAAAATCATCTCTAAGGTTTTAACCTCAAGATTTTTAACCTTTTTGCCTTCTTTGATTTCTCCTCAACAGAATGGCTTTGTCCCTGGTAGACAAATCCTTGACTCTATTGTTACTGTGCATGAGAATATTCATTCCTTAGTGGAATTGAAGACTGAAGGATTTTTACTAAAGCTTGACATATCAAAAGCCTATGATAGAGTTGACTAGATTTTCTTATTTAAAATTTGGAAGGCTTTTGGATTTTGTAACAGGGTTCTTCAAATGGTGGAACAGCTTGTGTCTACTACTTCCATATCAGTTATGGTTAATGGATCCCCTACCTCCTTTTTCCAAAGTACCAGAGGTCTAAGACAGGGTGATCCTATCTCTCCTATTCTATTCACTTTAATGGCTGAAAGTCTTGGTAGAAATCTAAAAAAATTGGTTGACTATAGATCTCTTTTTGGTCTCAAACCTTCATCTGGTAACCTAATTTGTTCCCATCAACAATTCATTAATGATACTATGTTTATGGGTAAAGCCTCGGTCTCTGAAGGAAAAACTTTAAAACAGCTGCTTGATAAGTATGGGAGAGCTTCAGGATAGTTGGTCAATAATCAAAAAAGTTCTTTGTTCTTCTTCAACACGCCAGCTCATAGATAGACTAAAATTGCCAGAATACTTGGCTGCAGGGTGGACTCCTTACCTGCCACCTATCTTGGTTTACCCTTAAGCCTTAAACCTCCTGATTCTTTTTGGCTTTCATTGGTTGAGAGATTCAACAAGAAGCTTGCTGGATGGAAAGGAGCTCTATTAAGTCAAGCGGGAAAACTTCAACTCCTCAAAGCCTCGCTCCAGAATTTTCTGATCTACGCCCCGAGCCTTTTCAAGATTCCTGCTAAATTTGCTGATGCCATAGAAAAGATTCAAAAAATATTTCTATGGTCAGGTGTTGAAGAAAAAAAAAGACTTCCTTTAATTGGTTGGAATCTGGTTTGTAGACCAAAAAAAGTCGGAGGATTAGGTCTTAGAAGAATCAGAACAGTTAACAAAATCCTTCTCACAAAACAAATTTGGTGAATTTTCTCATCTTCAGGGGAATGGACAGATATCATGGCTAGCAAATATTTAGAAAACAGTTGTTCCTTTATTATCCTAAAAGATTCCCACCTTCTTCCTAGAGGTTCTACTTGCTGGAATAATCTAATCAATGGTAAAAATATTGTGGACTTTGGAACTGGATGGCAAGTGAGAAGCGGAAACCATACCAGATTTTGGGAGGATAGATGGCTTTTTAAGGAGACCCTTTTAAAAATCAATTCCTTTAATGAATGGGCTAAGACTTGCAAGGCCCGTTATGGCTCTTATGTGAAAGACTACAGAGTGAATGGTAAATGGGTGGATCTGTGTCTTGTTAGTTAGGCTCTTGCTCCTATTCAATCTTCTTTGCTAGCTATTAGACTTTGTTCTGACCAGTTGGATGATCATCTTGTCTGGTTTGATGAACCATCAGACAATTATTCTGTTTCGTCTGCCTTTGCCAGGATTACTTCATCTCAAGAATCTCCTCCTTTCTGGTCGAAGGCTTGGTTCAAACATTTGATCCCAAAAATCAACATTTTTTTCTGGATCCTTCTCCAAAACAAGGTGCTCACGATTGACAACCTTAGCAAACGTGGGTTTCAAATACCTAACAGATGTTTTCTTTGTAAGATGGAGGCCGAATCTGTGCGTCATTTGTTCCTTCATTGCTCATTTGCTACTACTATTTGGGAAAAATTTATCAGTTTGTGGCATCTTTCTTGGGTTTTTCCTTCCTCCATTGAAGACTTCTTCCTTCAATGGAAAGCCCCAACTAAAAATACTATGCTCAAGCTTTTATGGGATTTCTCTTTTCCTCATGTTGCTTGGGGTCTTTGGAAAGAACGCAACAATAGAATTTACAGAGATAAAGAAGCTTCTGTGGATATTGTTTTTGATAAAATTGTTAGATTCTTGAAGGAAAATGTCAATGTCTTTTCACATTAGGTTTTCTTTTCTAAGAAAGCAGTCCATTCATCCTATGACCTTATAGTTGCTAAGAATTGGAATATTAGCCTTGAATTGCCTTGTGCTCCTAAGAAAGCCAAAAAGGACAAAGAGGGTGTTCGCTGGTCTTTTCCACCTAATGGATGGGTCAAAGCTAACTTTGATGGTGCGGCTAAAGGTAATCCTGGGGCGGCGGGCTGTGGTGGAGTCATAAGGGATTCCTTTGCCAATTTCCTTGGAGTGACGGCCTCTCCTCTCGATTCCCAAACCAATCATTTGGTGAAGGCTGCTAGTGCATATCACATTAGAAATTTAGCCCAAAGCCTTAACTTTAAGAATCTTTGGCTAGAAGGTGACTCCAAAAATATAATTGACTGCCTCTGTGGCAAGTCTCCCCCCTTGTGGACAATAAAATCTTGGATCAATGAAGCCATCTTGACCTTGGCTAGGTTTGATAAAGTTAAAATATCACATGCTTATAGAGAAGTCAATGTTGTTGCAGTTTTTTTGCTAATGAAGGAGTTAGGAGTAATGATTTGTGCACCTGGCTTAATGTTAGTGATCTAAGTTCTAATGTCTATGCTTTATTGAATTATGATAAATCACATGGACAAGAGGCGTGTCATCCCTTTAATGAGGACAGTTTGGATTTTTCACATCACAATCATTAGATTGTATCGGACCGAGCTCAGTGGCTTAGTCTGCAAGGAAACGTCGCACGCTTTGTGGGTTCTCAAATTTGGTGGGGCCAGTTTTAGTAAAGATTTCATCTGTGTCTGCCCCACTGTGTTGGCCAAGATGGGTGGAGAAAGGAAAAGAATCGAGCTGGACAGCTATGAGATGCACACTAAAAATGTTAAGGTTTGGAATAAAGTAAAAAACAGCGGGTTACTTCCTTTCCTAGAGAAGCTCCATGGTTCCAATCAGGCGGCTACGGACCTTTTTGAGAAAAACTGGAATAATGGAAACCTGACCCTATTTGGTAGGAATGTGGAGCTCAATGAAAATTTGATTACTGAAGTGACGGGCTTGTCTACTGATGGAAAGAAGTTCTTCAGGGGCAGGGTTTTTTCCGACGATGTCGTTAGCAGATTTCCTAAAAAAGAAAAAGAAATGTTGAATCTTGTGAAAATTGCTAACAGCTACTTTGAAGCTGACACCATAAAATCCCTTTGGAGAAAGGTCCTACGGGTCATCATGGAGTACATTATGGTGGACGAGCGCTTCACCAGGGTCTATGGCTATCACTTTGCTCTACTCAATCACTTCCACTACAAGGTAAGGGTTTCATTCCCCTACTATCTTTTCTATTCTCTTAGGAAAAGCTTGGATGATCATAAGAAAAACCCTAGAAGATTCCCTATACTGCATACTAGGCTGATTAGATTGATTGTTGAGCATTATCAAAATTTTCTCGTCCCCGCTAATCTAGAAACCCTTCCTGATTTTGAGGAAGACGACACTGAGCCCAGTTGTTCAAAGTATCTACCCAATTTAAGTCTGGCCAGAACTATCCCTAGCCCACATGCTGTCCTTTCTGGCAAAAAAACCCTATCCCTTTTTCTGATAAGGCTCGTGTTGAGTTTGAGTTGGGAAGCCCCTCCTTCAAGACTAGTATTGTCGATAAGATCCCCCAAGCTAAAAATCTTGTTTCCTATTCTGAAGATTCCCCTGAATCTGAGGCGTCTGGTGCCAATAATACTAAGTCAAGTGCTAACCCGTTGTTGGAAAGATCTACTAGAGACGGTTCCCCTATTTCTCTTGACCCTAAAAAAACTTGTTTAAACACTGGAAGGGATCCTGCTTTTGGATGTTCTAAATTTAGCCAAAACTAATGTTGATTCCCATTTCAAATTTTTGGAATGGACTTTCAATGAAATTAATGAGTTAAAGATAAAAAAATTGGGCCCTTCAAAGAAAATTGGAAGAGCTGGGAGCCAAGATTGCTGCGATTGAAAAGAAAGAAGTGGATCGTGGAGATCATGGTCTCAGCAAAGAAACTCGGAACCACGCTGACAATAACAAAAAGATTGAAATTGAGGTTGAGAATATGAGGAACACCATCAAAATTGTTGTAGAGAAAAACAACCGAATGGCCAGACACAACGCCATTATTATTAATGCTATGACTAAGAAGTTAGACAGAGCCCAACAGGGGTCTCTGGTGGTGGATCTGGAGGAGACCAATGATGAAAGCCAGGAAATGGATGTTGGCATATCAAAGAGAACCAGAGCCACTATGAAGAGAAAGGCCCCCCTACGCCGAAGATGATTCAAATTTTTAAAAAGGGAGTTCATGACATGCAAAATTTGGAGGTGGAGATGGAGTCTGTCCTTAAGACTCTCGGATAGTTGCAGCCAGTTTTTTTGTTGTCTGCTCTGCTAGCCTTTTTTGCTTGACCTTTATGGTCTATTATGGTTGGCTATTGTTTTCTCCATTCTTTTCCTTTCTGGCAACTGGTGTTTTATGTGGGACTTTTGTTTCCTTTCCTTTTTATTGTAAACTCTGTAGTTTCGGGTCCCTGTACAACCCGTTTTACCCTTTATCAAAAACTAACTAGGAATGTCTCAAATTCTGGTGCAAATGGAACGAAATCTAAATTTAATTAATCATGACGCTTGTTGCTACCTTGTTCTATAAAAGGAATTTCAGGGTTTATTACAGAGGTTGGATTGTGAAGTCTCAATAGGGTTCTAGGTGAAAGCTAAGTTCAGGAAAGGCATTTTAAATAGAATACTGATAATAGGCCAGTAGTTTGTCTTGGATATGAAATCTTGTATGTAGCGATCTTAAATAAGTTTTATAGAAATTACTGATATTGAAACAAATATTATTCTAGAATCAAATACTCTCCTATGTATGTTCCTCACGATTATAAATGAGAAATACTAATGGTGTTATCATTTTTCTTTAGATGTTTCATTTGAATGCATTACTATGTTTTCAGCTTTAATTCAAGGAGTTAATTAAAAATGCTTGAATAGGGTTATAAACTTTGTAAGGAATTGCTTAGGATTCATAAGAAGTAAATGTTTCAAGCACAGTGAGTTTTCATAAATGCAAAGCAATATGAAAATAGTCAACCTATTTCTAAATTGAGTAATTTGTAAATTATTGATCCTTACATATTTGACTCTGTTGCTCCAATTGATGAGACACTATTCATTTTGTCAGAAAATCCTGCATAAAATGAACAAGTAGTGTTTTGGGCCCTGGACTTAAGATAAGACAATATTCAATTAAAAAATATATTTTCAAGGATAGTATAGGTGGGGATCATCCCCTATTCCTAGCAAATAGCTGGTCACTCACTCAAAAATCCACCAAATCTTTAGTGAGAAGGATTTTATTTGCAATAAATAGGAATCAATCTATGTATAAATGTGTTACTAATCAAATATACTTCACGAAAACACAATTGGGATCACCCTCCTAGGTTTCACAGAGCCTGAAGTAAAGGAGTAAGGATCATAAAATCATATGCTCATTGTGTTGGCCACTAACCCAATAGTTCTTCATCATAGGAGTCGGCTACTTTTTAGAGAATCATTTGGTTCTGCTGGAAAAATCACCAACAGAAATGGTGACTCCACTAGAGAGAATTTTGAATCTCTAGTTGCAGACTGTTACATCATAGAGTCAAGGATTTGTTGAATCTAAACATCTGGTTCAGATAGAAAAATTTTCAAACCTGGAGGTGAAGTTGTTGCAATGAACTTGAAAGTTACATGATCTGTGGTGCTCTAATATGGGAGAAAACCCAAAAGGACATTCATCTTTGAAGGAGCTTCATATTGCTTGAAGTTCAATCCCTTGTGAAGAGAGGTGTCGACTCTTTCAAAAGAACCTGATGAAGATGTGAAGAATGTTTTAGATCTACACATGTTTCTAGTCAGGAAGAAAAACCCTTTGCTGCAACATATCCAAGTATTCTTCAATTTTTGGTTTTCAAGAAAGATAAATTTGTATATGAAAACCATAGTTGTAAGTCCTGTAAAAATTTGATTCCCTATTGAGTGATTAAGCACTAAGGAAGGGAAATAGTAGTGATAGGCTTGCATACTTTTGTATTACTAAATGGCATATTTATTTATAGAGCCATGTATGCAATGTTCTTGAAGA
Source organism: Sequoia sempervirens (assembly GCA_007258455.2). NCBI lineage: Eukaryota > Viridiplantae > Streptophyta > Pinopsida > Cupressales > Cupressaceae > Sequoia > Sequoia sempervirens. Next base: position 261,547,491 of record VDFB02058242.1, read on the forward strand.
AATTCATTTAGGAGATCTTAAGCAAGTTGAGATAGAATTTTTCATTGTAAAAGCTTAAGGTTATGTTGTAAAAGAATTTTGAGTTTCCCCATGCAAATGCATAGTGTAAGAAGGCTTATCGAGCTATAAGAGAATGTATCATCAACTTATGCATCCTAGTGTGTATCCCTTATCATGTAATAAAAGAAGTTTTAGCATTAAGAGGTACATGGCCATAAATTTTGATGGCATTTGTGGTTACCCAAATGTTATTCCATTTGAAATCAGAGATAAGTTCCAAAATTCAGTGGTGAGAAGTTTGAATCAGCAAGTAGACATCTGCAAGAATTCAATAATCTAATGGATGACTTTGAAGTAGATCATGAAGATGTGATTATGAGGTTGTTTGTTCAGTCTCTAAAAGGAGATTCAAGAGATTGGTTCTCTGATTTACCAGCATGCTCTATTTGTTCTTGGGATGATTTCAAATTAGTGTTCATGGAGCAATTTGGTGAAAGAATCAGTGCTAGCTCTCTTCTTAATAAATTTATGAACATTGAGAAAGAAGAGGATGAGTTGGTTCCAACATTTAATCGAAGGTTTGCTAAAACATTGAGGTATGTTCCTAAGTTCTTGAGACTAAGTGATGCAATATGTTTGGTTGTTTATTTGGGAGATTTTGATAATGAGATGAGCTATCTACTAAGAGATAAGGACCCTAAAACCTTGCATCAGGCATATGAGATAGCCATGAACATTGAAAACAACTTGAAATATGGAATGCAAAGGAGTTATCTGTCAGCAAGTGTTTGCTACCCTAAGGCACAAAATGTTGATGAAAGGTGTAAGTTAAAAGTTAAAAATGAATATTGAAGAGCATGTACACCCCTATTGTTTTAGCTTATACATCATTTCATAATGTTTATCACATTAGCCTTATTATGAACTATGACTCAAATAATGAGATGTATGCACCTATGGATTTTGTTCATAAAGTTTCAAATGCACTACATAGCACGGTTGATAAAGAAATAGAAGCAATTTCAGATATTGGGCCAATAATACCCTGTAATAAGATCACTAGTTGTAATAATGATGAGGTCATAGAAAGGGATTATCTATATTCTTATGGTTCAGATGAGTCCGGTAACTTGTTTGAGGATAAGAATGATGATGAGCTAACTTGTTCATCATTCAACATGCAAGAACCATGTAGTCCTAATCTAAATATTGATAGGATTGAAAGCTTTGTAAAAAATGAGCTTAGTATCATTGGACCTATTAATGCATATTCAACTCAGGAGGTAGATTCTGCTAATTGTTATTCTACTAATCAAAATGGTTTCTATGGAATAGAGTTGGAAAGTTTTATTTCAAATGAGGATAATATTAAACATGTTGATGACATAGGTTCACTCCCGGATGACTATGTTGTGCATTGTAATGAGAATTTGAAGCCACTAATTATGGTTGATAATCATATAGAGTTAAAAGAGCTTTCTAACTATGATATTTCAAATCATGTGGAACAAACAAGAATTTTTAATGTTTGTATAGGACAATCTAAAGGTAAAAATGAAGTTGAACATGTGTCTATCTGCTCTTCTAGTGATTACAGTAATTTTGAATGCAGTAATGACTTGAACGAATTAGACCTTCATGTTGAGGAAGTTGAGGCTCTTATGTCAAAAATGAATATAATAGAAAACCCCTTATTTGGTGAGCCTCCACCTTCATCAATTGATAAAAGTGATGATCCTTATTAGTGCAGGGATAGTCCACTCTTTACTAAGGATTCTGATGATGCATCTGAAACAGAATTAGAATATGGCCTTAAGCAAACAAAGCAATATGTTGATAGGCTCTTTGAAGGAATTTCCTATGAGTATTTTACATTTGATACAGATGTTACTAATGAGGTTGAGTACCATGATGCCAACTACTTAGAAGAGTATGAACACTTTCAGTTTCCAATTCATTTGGAAGGTATTTCAATAAAGCATGACATTGACATAAATAACAAGGAATATTATTACGAATATGTTTCATATAATAGAAATAACACATATGTGTCACGTGATAATGAAATTCTTTAGTTTATGCCTGATTATACATTAAAGAATAACATATATGTTAATGGAAATGATTGTAATCAGGAATACTCTCACTTGTTTAGAAGAGGCCTCACATTTTTTTGGCAGGAATGAAATCACTCTTACTTCAATGGTACAATAAGGAAAAATATGGATGGAAGGACATCAGTTCTTTTAAGAGGTTGGTTTTTTACAGAGGTAGGACCCTACCCAAAGTTTTTGTGGCCTAATGCCACCAATCAGGAAATAAAGCTTGGTTAGACTGAAGGGTGCATACTACAATTTGCACCTCTGAGGAAATTTTCACATTCGTTGGGTGGAGATTGGATCTCCATTTTCAGGTCTTTTTGGCCTGTGTAAATCTTATACATATATTTTTTCTTTTGTTTTGTTCTTGTGCTTGGTCTACTTCACCCAAAATTATGGGATCTCACCATGCCTGCAAGAGGCATGTGTCCCCAACTGGAGCCACTGATGGAACCCCTAAAAAAAATTCTTAGTTCCATCTTAAGTCTATGAAATTTTGGCTTGGGTCCTTGTTTCTGATATGGTTGTGTCTCCATCATTGCACTAAGGTTTTTATGTTGATCAAAACCTTACATGAATAATCTAAAAAATGTTGCAACCCTTGATCATTGTATTGTTGAAATGACTTGTATTCCCAATTTTTGGTTGCCTATGTTTTATGTTATTCATTGTCATCAGGTGACTAGCCCCTCTCATGTCTAGGTCTGAATCACCCTTTTTATTATAATATTAAATAAAGGATCTTTTTTCCTTTACATAATTTGTATTTTGTGATTCAAAATTCTCTAGCTTATTATTCTTATGACATCCTAGGGGATCCCCCTCATTAGAACAACTTAAGTGCACATGCTCAAAGTTTTCACTTGAGTCTCGATGGCCCTCATAACTATATCACTCATTGTTGATTTCTTCATAGGTACATACTTTGAAAAGGCGACGAGCGATGGAATGGTATTTTTCTTTGACATCACTCATTGTAATGGCTTTTGAGCCTTCGAATCTACAACAGTGATAAGTGATGCTTTGCCCTTTTGTTCTTATTGCTCATCACGAATGGTCATAAAGTGATCAACTTGGATCAGTAATAAGCAAAATGATGTAATTTCCTTCATATCGCGTGATCGCGGATAGGTTTTAAATGTAAAGACCCACATTAGCGATATGTGATGCACATTGTAAACTTTGTAAATCCTATATCATCACTAATTGCTCACAAACTGTATGAGGAGAATTAGCAATGAGTGATGACCTTATGTTTTATTGCTCATCGTGAATTCATTTATCAACTTAAGTTCTAAATTAGTGATGAGCGATGTTGTTCTCTAAAAAGGTTTCTTTCACTAATATGATGAGATCCTATGAGTGATCCCTTTTGTGCCATTGATTTTTATGTAGGTGTACATGTCTAAATCTAATTCCTTCACTACATCTCCTGTCACTAATAGGAGCCTAGGTGCGAAGTTTGAATTAGCAATGCATGATGGAGGAACGGACATGATCAAAGGACAGGTCATAGAACTAAGGGCTGAATTTTCATCGCGGGGATGTTTACATCACTGATGAGGCCAATAAAGGATGAGATGCATCTACGATAGGAGATGACTGTTGATGGAATAGGCAACGTGGCAGGATCCTGAGGATTTAGTGTAAAGAAAAAAGGAAAGTAGCAAGAGGACTGAGGAACCGTTGATGAAGTTTTAAAATAGGATGATCCAATGGACTAAAAATCATTGCATGAATACTTTCATCATGAATTGCACCCTAAAACTTGGGGAAGATCAGCAATGAGCAATGAAGCATATAAGGAAATTTTCTCTCTAAGAAGAATTGGTCTTGTGTACTTCGCCAATATTAATGAAAAGTATAGATTAGGTTGGTGATAGATGTTGATTGACAGATCACGACACTTGAGCTAGCATTGTTTTTGATAAAGGAAAAAATGGGTTTTACAGGGACCCGAAACCACCAAGTTTACAACAAAAGAAAGAGAAGGACAAAAAAGTCTAGTGAATTAAACAAGCTACAAAAAAGAAAATCCAGAATAAACAATAGCCAACCAAAAAAGGCCAGGAAGGTCAAACAAAGAGCCAACTGAAACGCAGGACAAAAAACTAGCAACAACTAACCCAGAGTATTCAGAATAGACTTAGTCTTGGCCTCCAGGTCCTGCATATCCTAGACACCCTTCTTGAAATTTTGAATCATATGCGGCGTGGGGGGTTCCTTCCTTTTCAAATTAGCCCTGGTTCTCTTCGAAATTCCAATGTCCTCTTCCTGGTTTTTATCTTTCACCTCTTCCAAATCAACATCCAAGGACCCCTGTTGAGCTTTATCCAATTTTTCAGTCATAGCGTTGATAATGATGGCATTATGTCTTGCCATCCTGTTATTTTTTTCAGTAATTATCTTCACAGTATTTTTCATTTTTTCCAAGTCAATTTCTATCCTTTTGTCCTTACCCGCATTGTCCTGGATCTCTTTACTAGCAATGTTTTCATTACACTCTACATCCTTCTTGCATAACGTAGAAACCTTAGCACCCATCTCCTCCAATTTACTCTGGAGGGCCCAATTTTTTATTTTTAGGTCATTAATTTCATGAAAGACCCATTTTGACATTCTAAAATGGTCCATAGCATTACTCCTAGCTATGCCCAAAAAATCAGCAGAAGGTTCCCTATCAAGATTGAAGCAACTTTTAGTAGGGTCAGAGGCTCTAGGGGACCCAGTTCTAACATCTTTGTCTGTTGATGAGACAGCAAAGGAAGAATTATTATTTACGTCAGAGTCCTCAGAATCAGGAGAATCTTCAGAATATGAAACAAAGTTTTTGACAGGTAGATTCTTTTCAGCACCTTTGGCTTTAGGAGTAGAGCTTCCAAGCTTAGAAGCAGGGTAGACTTTAACAGACTAGGGATTATGGATTTGGGTTTTCTTGCCAGTTGGGACAGAGGGCAGATTCAAGACCATCCTTACCTGACTCAAATTAGGTTCAGTCCCCGAACAACTAGGTTCAGTGTCATCCTCCTCAGACACCGAAGTGACATCAAGGTTATCAGGGGCCGACATATTTTGGAAATGTTCAAAAATTAACCTAATCAGACTAGTATGTAATATAGGATATCTTTTAGGGTTTTTCTTATGGTCTTCCAGAATCTTTTGTCCTTCTTCAGAAATCTAACCACCACTTCATCCCATAGACCCTAGTGAACCTCAAGGTAATTGTTGGAAACTTTCACCAGTTTCAATTTTTCCTTGTCTTTCTTCATAAATCTAACCACCACTTCATCAGAGAAATTCATGTCCTAGAAAAATTTGTGTCCTTCAATGGACATACCAGTCACTTTAGCAATGATATTTTCATCAAGCTTAACTTTCCTGCCAAAAAGGGTTATTTCCCCATTGTCTCGGTTCTTCTCAAAAGCTATGTAGCTTCCTAATTAGACCCATGGAGTTTTTCCAGAAAAGAGAGTAAACCCCCACTTTTAACTTTGTTCCACGCTTTAGTGTTTCTTGTGTGCATCTTGAAGCTATCCAACTCAACTCTTTTTCTATCTCCTCCCATTTTAGCAAACACAGTAATGCAGACAGAGATGAAATCTTGACTCGAAATGGTCCTGCCAAACCTGTGAGCCCACAAAGCATGCCAAGCAAGCTTACAAGATAAGCTAAATAGCTAGGCCCCATGCAATCTAATGATAGTGATGTACTTACCCTGTTCTATCATCATTAATGAGGTGACACACATCTTTTCCATGTGACGCATCATAGTTCAATAAGGCTTGGACATTAACACCTAAATCACTAATGTTCAGCCATGTGCATTGTCCTTTGCTTTTAACCCCTTCATTCGCAAAAAAGTCTGCCACAACATTGGCCTCTCTATAGGCATGGGATATCTTTATATTATCAAATTTAGCTAAGGTCTAAATAGCATCATCAATCCAAGACTTTATGGTCCACGAGGGGGGGGACCTACCTAGAAGACATTCAATAATATTTTTTGAGTCCCCTTCAAGCCAAAGGTTTTTAAAATTCAGAATATGAGCCAAATTAATGACATGAAAAGCTCCAGAAGCCTCAACTAAGTGATTGGTTTGTGAGCCATGGGGGGTATCAATCACACCTATAAAATTGCCAAAAGAATCCCTTATAACTCCGCTGCATCCCGCCGCCCCAAGATTACCTTTAGCAGCCCCATCAAAGTTGGCTTTGATCCAATCATTAGGCGGAAAAGTCCAGCAGACACCCTCCTTGTCCTTCTTAGCATGTTTAGAAGCACAGGAAATATCATAACTAATATTCCATTCCTTAGAAATCGCAAGATCATAGGAAGAACAAGCCACTTTCTCGGTGTTACAAACCTTCTGGGGGATTGCATTGAAATTTTCTTTCATTAATCTGATTATTTTATGAAACACAATGACCACCGATGATTCTTTATCTCTATAAATTCTATTGTTTCGTTCTTTCCATAGACCCAAAGCAACATGAGGGAAGGAAAAATCCCATAGTTTTTGAAGTGTTGGGTTGTGAGTAGGGGCTTTCCATTGGATGAAGAATTCTTCAATTGACGAGGGGAAGACCCAAGATAATTGCCACTAATAGAGGAATTTTTCCCAAATCGAGGCAGCAAAAGGACAATGAAGAAACAAATGACAAATTGACTCTACATCCATCTTGCAGAGATAACATCTATTGGGTATTTGAAAACCTCGCTTGTAAAGATTATCAACTGTGAGCACTTTGTTTTGAAGTAGGATCCAGAAGAAGATGTTGACTTTAGGTACTAGGTGTTTGATCCATGCATTCAACTAGAAGGGGGGAGCCTGGGTAGAAGACAGCCTGGCAAAAGCCGATGAAACAAAATAGTTGTCTGAGGGTTCATCTTTCCAAACAAGACGGTCTTCCGTCTGATCATGGCAAAGTCTGACAGCCAACATGGATGAATGAACAGGAGCAAGAGCCTGACTTACAAGACACAGATCCACCCATTTTCCATTCTTCCAATAATCTTTAACATACAAACCAAATAGAGCTTGAAAAATCTCAGCCCACCAGCAAAAATGTTCAATTTTGGCAAGGGGCTCATTAAAAAACCATCTATCCTCCCAAAATCTTGTTTGGTTTCCACTCCTAACTTTCCAACCCACTCCTGTTTCAACAACTTTTCTACTAGTAATTAGGTTATTCCAACAGGTTGCGCCTCTGGGTAGAAGATGGGATTCCATCATGATTATAAGAGATTTGTTATTCTCCAAATATTTGCTTGTCAGAATATTAGTCCATTCCCCTAAGGATGAAAATAGCCTCCAAATTTTTTTAGCAAGGAGAGTCTTGTTAACCATCCTGATTTTTCTAAGACCTAAACCACCGACCTTTTTAGGTCTACACACCAGATCCCACCCTATTAAAGGAAACCTTTTTCTTTCTTCAACACATGACCAAAGAAATCTTTTTTGAATCTTTTCAATGGCATCCACAAACTTGGCAGTGATTTTAAAAAGGCTTAATGCATAAATCAGCAGATTCTAAAGAGTGGCTTTGAGGAGCTGTAATTTACCAGCTTGACTTAGCAAAGCTCCTTTCCATCCAGCAAGCTTCTTACTAAACCTCTCAACCAACGAAATCCAAAAGGACTCTGGGGGTTTAAGGCTTAAAGGTAAACCTAGATAGGTGGTAGGTAAAGAATCCACCCTGCAACCTAGGATTCTAGCAATTTTATTTTGTCTGTGTTCAGGAGTATTAAAGAAGAAGAGAGATTTTTTGTTTATTAATCAACTGGCTAGATGCCCTCCCATACACATCCAGCATATTTTTCAAAGTCTTTCCCTCCGAAACATTAGATTTTCCCAAGAGCATGGTATCATCAACAAAGTGTTGATAAGAACAGATCAAATTGCTAGAGGACGGTTTAAGACCAACATGGGATCTTTGATCTATAAACCTTTTCAAATTTCTTCCAAGACTTTCAGCCATAATAGTAAATAAAATATGAGAAATAGGATCTACCTATCTTAGACCTCTGGAGCTTTAAAAGAAAATCGAGGGAGATCCATTAACAATAACAGAGATAGAAGCAGTGGACACAAGCTGCTTCACCAACTGAAGAACCTTGTTGCTGAACCCAAACACCTTTAAAATTTTAAACAAGAATTTCTAGTCAACTCTATCATAGGCTTTCGATATATCAAGCTTTAAGAGGAAACCTTCAGTCTTTGATTCAACCACGGAATGGATATTCTCATGCACTGTGACTATTGAGTCAAGGATTTGTCTGCCAGGGACAAATCCATTCTGTTGAGGTGAAATCAAAGTTGGCAAAAGAATTAAAATTCTGGAAGTCATAACCTTCAAGATGATTTTGTAGATAGAGTTACAAAGGCTGATGGGTCTGAAAGCATCAAAGTCCACCACTCCAGGATTCTTAGGAATAAGAACCAGAAAAGTAGCATTCAACTCTTTTAGGAGACTTTTGGACCCAAAAATTCTTTTACAACATTCACCACATCCTCTCCAACAATCTCCCAAAACCATTGAAAGCAGAACATAGGGAACCCATCAGGACCCGGAGCTTTACTCCCTTCAAAGGAAAAAATAACCTTCCTAACTTCCTCACTAGAGGGAATAGCAGTCAGCATAGAATTATCATCCTGATTGATCACATTAGGTATAGCCTCTATCAAATGATCCTGATCATTTTGGTTATTTTCCTCATTCTCATAAAGAAGATTTTTGAAGAAGATAACAGCATGCCTTCTGATATCCTCCTCTTCCTCATACATGTTACTATCAACTTCAATAAGAGATATTTTTTTAACCGCCCTATGTTTTGAGGCTGAAGAGTGAAAGTACCTAGTATTTTTGTCACCTACAGATAACCATAAAGCTCTAGATCTTTGTCTTCAGAATTCCTCTTCTTTAGAAATGATACTGTGCATCTTAATAAGGAGCTCATTCTCTTTTTCCTTAATATCATTCAAATATCCTTCCTTCTGGATTTTCTTTTGGATCTCCCCCAACTCCATCTGAAGATTAGATTTAATCCTAAAAAATGTTACCAAAGGACTCTTTTTTCCATTTTTTTAAAGTGAATTTAACTTCCCTTAGTTTTTTGGAAACTCTAAACATAGTTGTCCCAGAGATATTAATATTCCACCATTTCCTAATTTCCTCTTTAAAAAGAGGATGGGAAAGCCACATTTTTTCAACTCTGAAGGGGATATTTTTCTTTATCTTTAAAGGATCCGCAACAAAACTTATAGGGAAACGGTCAGATCCAATCCTAGAAAGGGATTTAAAAGAACAATAATAGTTTAAGAACCATTGATCAAAAATTAAAGTTCTATCTAATCTAACCTGGATTAGATCCATACCCTTTCTGTGATTCGACCAGGTATAGGAGGCACCCTGCAAATCCAGATCAATCAATGCCTAATTATTGATAAAGTTTTGAAGATCCTCCTTACTTTCCACATTGATCTGGGATCCTCCAAATTTTTCTTCATTCAGTAAGGGAGTATTAAAGTCTTGCATGACAACCCAAGACTCACTGTTAAAAATCCTTTGGAAAGCAGCCAGCTCCAACCAGAAATATTTTCTGATACCTTTTCCATTGGGAGCATAGATATTTGAATGAATCCAGCTGAAATTATCCCTAATGTGGGTGAATCTAGTAGCAATGTGGTTCGAGCCTTCCAAAATCAGATCCCCTTTGATTATGTGACTATTCTAGAAAGTGGCAATACCTCCTAAAGCACCATTTGAGTTATTGCCATGTATACTATAGTACTGAAACAGTTTCATCTTTTCCACTTTTTCCTTTGCATTTTAGTTTCCTGAATAAGGAGAATATCTGGCTTATGATCTCTAACAAAATTGTGTAGTACATCCTGCTTATGGGGATTATTAAGTCCCCTGATATTCCATGACATGATCTTCATGATTTTCCAGGGGAGTGGAGGCACTCCGGGATGGTTTTCTGAAAGCCATCTACAATATCCTGAAAACTTTTATGCTCTCTTGTCCATTTAGTAGACCTTTTTCCATGAGAGTTCTTTGTTGCTCCACAATCTACCTTGGCTTTTGACCTAGTAGAGATACCACTTGGAGTATTCCATTGTTTATCTTTTTTCTTCTTTTTCTTGGATAAAACCTCCTCTCTATCAATATCTTCTTGACTTTCCATCTCTTTACTAGATTCCCATTCCTTATCAGTTAGAAGTCTTTGCTCCAAGGGTAAAGTGTCCATGAGGCCATTCAAATGAAAGGTTGAATAGTCACTAGAAAGTTTTGTAGCTTGGTCCTAATTATCATAGGAGTCATTTACTAATTCCGGGGAATTAGGATCCGTAAAGGGATCTACACCCGAAGGAAAAAAACCTTCTGATGAAGGTAGCAGAAGGGAGCTAGCATTGTTGTTTTCTATGAGAAAGTTGATAAAATAATAAAAAAAAGGGCTCATATCACCATGGATCAAGTTTTAAATGCTTTAAAATCAACGGCCTAGATTCAAAGCCAAGTTGTTATCTTGACTCTCTCGCGTGAGGAGCTCTTGAATCATTAATTTTGCATGCTTCAAACTTCCTATTTAATACAAATTGCTTGTTGATCACCTTTGTCATAATTCAGTATACAATGAATGAGAGGTTTGGGTTAGTAAGGAATTGTGTGAGTATTAAATATTCCTGAGATAGGAAGTAGACATTCTTGTCCTAAGTAAGTAGGTCTACCATGGTGGTTCGAGAGTCTCATGAGAAGCTGAGTTTTATTAATTCTAAGGAAGATGCTCTTGAGGATGAAATTGAAACACAAAGAGCTCCTGATATGCCAAAAGGTAGAATGGGACTCGGGAAATTCAAGGAGTATAGTGACAAGGAGAATTACTGTCCATGGGGCCAAATAGTTTCAGAAGAATTAGTCAAACACGGAGAGAATAGGTTGGTGGAATATGAAAATAAGGCAAGGAGAGAGAGTGAGCATTGTAAGGCTTATCCAAAAGGATGTAATTCTCCATGTGAGGTTTCTAATATCCCTTCAAAGAGTGAGGGTGACAATGATCCAGAGGGTGATTATTATCCCCTCTCTTTGGTACACCATCTAAGGATTCTAACAAAGAGGTGGTGATAGTTCTCCAGTCCCACCATGAGCAAAACATGGGTGAGTATCCTCTAAGGTTGATGCCTCAGAGTGATGACTGCACTTTGTTTTTGTTTTTGATGAAACCATGCCCCTTTTGTTAGGATTGTCCCATTCGGCACTCATCTGATTTCTTGTTTCTAGTGCTGAAGTGGAATGTTATTTTGTTGGTGTGTAGGAGAAGTGTCAAACTAATTGACCGTGGTGGCATGTATGTTGTTTTTGACCGATATACAAGTTTGTGTTGGAGTTGTTACTGGAGAATCTTCTTTGGTCAACAAGGATGAGGATTCAACATGGTTGCGACAAACTCTACCTTTTAAGGAATTAGTGTGTCTTCATTCAGGGAATATGGAATGTGGTCTTTTACTCTTCCATTTTCCTTAAATGATTGCATGTAACCAACTAGGAATGTCCTGAATTCTAGTGAAAATGAAATGAAATCTAAATGTAATTAAGCCTGGTGCTTGTTGCTCCCTTGTTCTATAAAAGGGAATTCAGGGCTTATTATAGAGGTCGGATTCTAAAGTCTCAATAGGGTTCTAAGTGAAAGCTAAGTTTAGGAAAGGAATTTTAAATAGAATACTGATAATAGGCTAGTAGTTTGTCTTGGATATTAAATCATGTATGTAGCGATCCTAAATAAGTTTTATAGAAATTACTAATATCGAAACAAATATTAGTCTAGAATCAAATACTCTCCTATGTATGTTCCTCATGAGTTATAAATGAGAAATACTAATGGTGTTATCATTTTTCTTCAGATGTTTCATTTGAATGTATTACTCTTTTTTTAGCTTTAATTCAAGGAGTTAATTAAAAATGCTTGAATAGGGTTATAAACTTGGTAAGGAATTGCTTAGGATTCATAAGAAGTAAATGTTTCAAGCACAGTGATTTTTCATAAATGCAAAGCAGTATGAAAATAGTCCACCTATTTCTAAATTGAGTAATTTGTAAATTATTGATCCTTACATATTTTACTTTGTTGCTCCAATTGATGAGACACTGGTCATTTTTGTCAGAAAATCTTGCATAAAATGAACAAGTAGTGTTTTGGGCCCTGGACTTAAGATAAGACAATATTTAATTAAAAAATATATTTTCAAGGATAGTCTAGGTGGGGATCATCCCCTATTCCTAGCAAATAGCTGGTCACTCACTTGAAAATCAGCCAAATCTTCAGTGAGAAATAGGAATCAATCTGTGTATAAATGCGTTACTAATGAAATATACTTCACGAAAATACAAGTGGGATCATCCTCCTAGGTTTCACAAAGCTTGAAGTGAAGGAGTAAGGATCATAAAATCCTATGCTTGTTGTGTTGGCCACTAACCCAATAATTCTCCATCATAGGAGTTGGCTATTTTTTAGAGAATTGTTTGGTTTTGCTAGAAAAATCACCAACACACCAAAAAATTAATTATTTCTTTTATGTGAGAAATTTTTAATTTATAAATAGTTGTAGATAATTTTACAACTACCTAACTACTTACTAATTTTGTGAGCATGAGCAGTTAGTGTATTCATTAATGTCAAAAATCATGTGTTTTCATTGATGTATATTACAAGAGTATGAGCATTTTATGTTATTCATGCTTTGATTAGTTGCATTATGTTGTCATTAGTAAAGCTATTGATGTCAACATATAGTGTTTCTTTGATAAGCCTTTGTCTATGGTTGAGGAAGTACTTAAGATGATGAGGATGTGTCTCTTGTGTTTTCTTTCCAAGTTCTTTTGAGAAAATTTGTTAAAAAGAGGAAATAGTGTGTTGTAATGGTGTTTTGTGGTACAAAAGTGTTTTCTTGTGTTGCTCTATATTTCTTTTAGGTTGAAGATCTTCCTGTGCAATTTAGATATTTTAGTGAGAGTAGTTCAAAGGTGCTATATTCAAGATTTGGTGTGTTGGATCATTGTGCAGAAGAATATGTGTTCACCAGTGTGCGAACTGTGTATTGCAAAGGTGTCTAGGAGAAATTTATTTGCTCTACATTTCTCCGTAGAGTGGTTTCAAGCCTTGCATATTTGAGGGTGTGTTGATAGTGTTGGTATCTTTGTTCATCCAAGGTGGTTCAAAGTTTATTACTTCAAAACATAGATTCTCAAGTAACAGTATATGGCAGTGTTGTTTGAATGTATTGGGTGTGTGCATTCTCTAGGTGGAAGTTATTGCAAAGGAGTTTGTTGGATTTTAGGGTGTTTAGGGAATATTCTAGATCACGTTCAAGCATGGTGTGTGGTTCACAAGTCATCCTTAGGATTGAGGAAGTGTGTACTTAAATGTTTAATGGTGTTTGTATGGGTAATGACTTACCTAGTCTTTACACTACTTGCAATGGATAATTATTATTTGTAGAAGAATGTTCTAGCATGGTGTTGTTAATTTGGGTCCTAGCTAAGGAATGATGTGATATGCTTTCACTTCTACCCACCTCAAAAGTGTTTTGGTGCCAACCTAATTTTAATTTGCATAGTTGATGTGCATAGCCTACCTTGGAGAAGAGTTTCAAGGTTGAAGACGATATAAGTATGAGGTGAGTGGTTGAGGGATGATAATATAGATGCAAAAGATGTGAATGATGTGAAGTGTAAATCTATAGGGTGCAAAATTAAGAAGTGAAATGTGAGATAATTTTATATGTTAGATTACTGGATGCAATGAGTAGAAGGTTTCTACAATTCTTCAGTCATAATGTGAAGGTTTTTATGATGATGTGGTGGATTCTCTATTGCATTGAGATGTTGTTATCTATGTAACATTTCTTCTCTATCTTCTTTTCTACTCTGGAAATGAGCATTTCTTCTTTGGGAAGTGAACCCTGTTGTATTTGGTGTTGATATTACTTATATTGTGAGCTAATCCTCACCGTGGTTTTTCCCTTCTTGGGTTTTCCATGTAAATATTTTTTTCTCTTGTGTTTGGTGCTAAGTTGTTTTAGTTTCTATTATTTTCTTTTCATGATAAATCATCATAATAGATTTAAGGTTTTAATTAATGAATGTAGATTTGAATGCTAATGAGGGTTCTGAATGTTTAAGGTACAACTTACTCACCCCCCTCTCAGTTGTCTTGTGCATTCAACAATTATTATCAGAGCAAGGTTCCTTGGAAGAAAGATTAACCACATAAGGTGGATCTAGGATGGCATGCAAGAAGGATATCCCTATATTTGACAAAATGGACTATGTATTATGGAAAACAAGGATGGAAGGATTTTTGGATTATCTGGGATATGATTTCTTGAAATTAGTTCAAAATAGATACACTATGCCTACAAATGGTCTGAGCACTAAATTTGAACTCAATGCCTATGAAAGCAATAGTAAAGAAAGGTATACTCTCTTGAGTAGTCTTACAAATTATGAATTAGTGAATGTTATGAATCAAAAAACTGGTAAAGAAATTTGGGAAAAGTTGGAAAGTATTTATGAAGGAGATGATATGGTAAAGCAAGCTAAGATGCAAAATTTAAAGATTGCATTTGAGAACTTGTAGATGTTAGAAGATGAAAAAATTACAAGCTATATGCAGAGGGTAGATGAAATGGTCAACTCCATCAAAGATCTTGGTGGAAAAGTCAATGAATCAAAAGTGGTAAAGAAAATTCTAAGAACCCTTCCTAAAGCTTACATTCATAAAGTTTCTACTATTGAGGAATCTCAAAATCTAGATCATTATAGTAGAGATCAATTGTATGGTTCTCTAGCTGCATTTGAAATGAGATAATTTGGTACAAATAATGGTGAAAAAGTTGATACTGATTTTAAGGATACAAAATTAGAGAAGACTAAGGAATCAGATTAGGAAAATCTTGATGATGTGGAAGCTAACTTTGTGGGAAGGATGAAAAAGGGCACTGGTAAGTACAAAGGTAAGTTTCCTTGCAAATTTTTCAATTGTTCAAAGATAGGTCACTATGCTTCAAGATGTCCAAACAAAGTTGTGAATGACAAAAACAAAGAGAATAGAGGAAAAATTATTAAGAAAAGCTATTATGTTAGAGAAGATGCAATTATTTTATATGATGAACCTGATTATGGATATGATGATGATCAATTCTTGTTCATGGCTTTAAAAGATGAATCTATTTTTGCTAGTTCTCTAAAATATTTGTGAAGGAATTCCCTCTAGAGAGAAAGGATAAGGTTGAAGGTACTTTGGTATCTACTTTTTATGCTAGACAGGATAAGAACTATTTGATCATTGATAGTGGATTCTCTAATCATATGACTAGAGACAAGAATAAGTTTTTTAAACTTGAAAATTATGATGGAGGACTTGTTAGATTTGGTGATGATTCAGGTACGAAGATATGTGGAATAGGTTCAATCAATTTTGATGGAAAGCATAATACTGATGATGTTTACTATGTTAAGGGTTTAAGGCATAACCTCTTAAGTGTTAGAAAAATGTGTAGAAAAAGATAAAATATTATGTTTTTGGATGATGGATGTGAGATTAGAAAAGGGTCCAAAACTATGATTGTTGTTGGAAGGACATATGGAAATGTTTATCAGCTCAAGGGTGTTGATGGTCACTGCTTTATGACTTAGATTAATGAAAGTTGGTTATGGCACAAGAGGATGTGTCACATTAATTTTGATAATCTAGTAAGAATCAGTTCAATTAAAGCTATGAGAGATTTTACAAAGATTGCAAAGCCTATCAATGTTGTCTATAAGGATTATCTGATTGGAAAGCAAAAAAGAAGAAGTTTCAAAGGAAAATAATAATCTTCTACTAGAGATTTTGAATTGGTTCATACAAATCTTTGTGGTCCTACAAGAATAATATGTCTTAAAGGTGACAAGTATTTCATTCTTTTTATTTATTATTATTCTAAAATGACACGGGTTACTTTTCTTAAAATTTTGAAGCCCTAGGTAGGTTCAAAGCATTAAAAGTTATGGTTGAGAATGAGATGGATATGAAAATAAAATGTTTGAGGTCTATCAGAGGTGGAGAGTTCACCTCCAATGAATTTAACATGTTTTGTGAGATTCATGGCATAAAGAGGAACTTGTCTACCCCTAGGAATCCTCAACAAAATAGAGTGGTTGAAAGGAAAAATAGGACTATTCAAGAAGTTGCAAATACAATGATGAAAGAATCTAACCTATTGAAATTCTATTGGTAAAATCCATAAACATTTAAGGTGAAATACTTAATCATACATTTGATGTAATGCAAAGCATATATACAAGGAGTGGGAGTGGTTGGAAGTGATTTGTTGCATAACAGTTTAACTGCCTATTTAAACACCCAACCACATATTGTAATATAACCATACTATTAATTATGCTAACATCCCCCCCCTTTATTACATTGTTCCTACAAATGTATCCCTAAACCCACACAATTCACCTTGCCAAGGAACCCCCCCTTAAGGTTTACATAACAAAACTTGTTGATTGTAAAATAGATATACAATCTTGAGAAGATTTTCCTCTTGAAGAAACAAATCTTGAATCAAGTGGAACTCCTCCAAGTTTCCTCATAAACCTCGGAAAGGTGTAGCTCCAAGCTAAATTCCTGAGTTTGTCCTCCCATGAACTCTCGAATCAAACCGTAATTATTGGACAACCACCCTCCAAATTGTCTCCTTAACCCTCGTAAAGGTATAAATCTTGGTCTTGACCATAATTATTAGATAACCATCCTCTAAATTGTCTCCTCGGCCCTCGTAAAAGTATAATCCTTGGTCACATTCTCATGAATTCTTTGGGAAATTGTAGACATTTAAAATTGACCTAGCACTTATCACACACCCTCAATGACATTTTCACATCATTGGCATCATTATCATCAAACATCACTGTATTTCACATAAATTACATCCAAAATCCTAATTCCCCCTATTAATTGAATAATACAACATTATTTAATTAATTCACTTTCTCATCATCTTTTACTAATTAAATAGATTCCATTTATTTAACAAAGTCTTGAAAACCCTACTTCTACTATTATTTGAATAATATAACATTACTTAATTAATTCACTTTTTCATCAATCTCAACTAATTAAATAAATTTCATTTATTTAATAAATTTCTAATCTAACTTTAATCATCCTAATTAGTTAAATAACACCACTTATTTAATTACGTCGCTAATCCACTTTATTCCCCTAAGTCGATTGAATTATTAAATCATAATAATTTAATTAACTCACTTTCCCTCCAAATTTGAATAAATTTAATTAAACTATTCAAATTTTCATAAAAAATCAAATTAAACTAATGCAACTTTTTTTGCAAAAGTCAAACTTGATTTGCACGTTCAACTCCAAAAAGGATTAATTAATTAAATTAATTAATTGAATTATCCTCACCAACTTTGAGCAAATTGCTCTCAACATGATTTCCTCACCAACTTTCTTCAATCTCACAAATCACTCTACATAATTTTCTCAATCCCATTGAAGGCTCAAATTGATTTCTTTAATTTCATCAATTGCTCCACCTATTTCATCAATTGCTCCACCTATTTCATCAATCTCACAAATTGCTCAATACCATTTCTTAAATCACACTAATTGTGTAATCTATTTTGCACAGATTATTCATGTCTATTTCCTTTCAACAACTTTCGACCATTTATGTGGATATTCTACAATGCAATCTTGATCATCCATTTCAAATCACAATTTCTATATAAGAAACCTCTTTCCTCACAAAAAAGGATCGAAGAGTCAACATCATTTGCACAATGAAGTATTGCTAATATTCTTAATCACCAATGTTGATAGATCTTCAACACATCTTCGATCAACCAACACTTGCATCGCATCAAAGCTTTCTTGAATGTAACAATGGAGGCTTCGTAGTGATATGAATAGCTCGACATCTTGCAAAAACACTCTAACACATGATGGTAACTTCTCTTTGTTTTGAATTCAATTTGGTAATTGTAGGATTTCATTACATGTTTTCAATAGCTTAGAAATTCATTTCATGAGTGTAGGAATAGATCTAGATTAGTGTTCTTGATTATAGATTAGATTCTATTTCATTTTCATTTATCTCATTTACCATCTATGATTTTCCCCCACACACATTCTGGCATGCTTGATGGGACCCTGGTCCCCAACACTAATGATTTCGTGAGAAAATTTTGAAGTTATAGGTCCTGGAGGTGCTCTGGAAAAAATTCACGCACAGGTTCTAGAAATATTATGCACTTGATTTCACGAAACTAGTGCACTTGACCCTTTTTTCCAACACACTTGACTCTGATTCTAGCACTTTTGACTCTGATTTTGGTGCACTTTCTCTATTTGGGCTCTTTTGACATACTTTTGTGCATCTAATTTTAGCACTTGCTCTGTTTGGGAACTTTTGACATACTCTTGTGCATCTAATTCTGGCGCACTTGCTCCGTTTGGGTGCTTTTGACATAACAAGGCACTATTGACTAGCAATTAGGACTTTTTTTACCCTGCCTTCAAACGACTATATCTTGGTCATATGGAAACTTATATTTTCAATGCTTTTTTTTAAAATGGGGTAGAATTTTGTGATATTTGCAATGGTATAGGTGGTTTTCATTTTTTGTATAGTTAAATTTTCCATTGGTGCACTTAAAGTTAACATACCTCGCAATTTGGTCTAGGTTGTAGGGTTTTGATGCTTAATCAATTGTCTAACCCTAATGTTTGATTGTGTGTTGTGATTGAAAATTTTCTAACATATTTTATGTAGATCTTGCAAGATTTATGATGCATCTTTTTATGAAAAAAAATAACACTCAAACCTTAGGTTCTTGAGCTTCATAGCAACCATCTCACAATTACACCTTATGACCATCTAGTGACCAACTACTCATGTTCAACAACCAGGCCTTGTAGCATCAATCCTTCAACCTAGTCTCACATACATTGAAGGTGTTCAAACAAACTGACATCATAAGTAATTTGAGAACCTTCATATTTGAGAAGAACGAAACACCCCACCAATTTCTCACCACGTCAATCATCTTAGACAAAGAGGAAGAAAAAGTAGACATAGCAGCCAGAAGACCCATGTTACCACCACCTGCTTGGCAATAAATATCCTCTCCATGATCTCATGCAAAGTCAAGATCCATAAATTAAATTCTATAGGTCATCATTTCATACTTAGGAATCTTAGTGTGAAAGCTCTTAAGAAACACCTTTGGGCACTTCACAAAACTAAAACTAGGTTGGTATACAACTTCTACAAACATGCTTCAAGGAACAATCCAAACTTGTATTCCTTTTATTACTGTCAGAATCTTGTTCTTTTCCAACAATTCAAATTTCTCACATGATCATAATCTTGAACCTATCTAAATCAAAACATCAAACTTGAGTCAACTAGAGAGTTCAAACATTGCACAACTCTCCCACAAGGGACCCAAGTTGTTTATGACAACCACGAGATCACAGCATAGGAAGAGATTGGAAGCAATCAAGAACAACACTAGCATCCTACCAACCAATACCATGAATGATGAAATTATCCCTTGGGGCTATAGGCCAAGTGACCTTGAAACACCCCAGAAGAGTCCCATGTATAGACAGACCTTTAGTGAGGAAGAACTAAACCACAAACAAAAGGAGGTGATAGAAAAAAACAACCAGGACCCAAACAAAGTGGTTGTAGAGGAGGAAGATACCGAAGAAGAAATAAATGAGGATGAACTATTTGAACATTCTAACAACCCCAAGGTTCTCAAAATAATAGATAGGTTGTTGAGAAAAGATCCAAACTCCTATTTCTTCAAGTTAGCACAAAGTAGTGCTAAATTACCAGTGGACTTCAATGTAGAGGCTCTCAAGGATCCCAGTCTTATTCCCTTAGGGGATAACTTAGTTGTGAGACAAATAACCAAACCCCCAGAGATACCAAACATGTCACTCATTCTCTCACAAAACAATGGTCAACCCAAAGAGAACCCCTTGTTTAGAAAACCAACTTAGATTGAACAAGCAGCAGTGGCACAATTGTATCAAGGAGGTTCATCCTAGTATGAACCACAAAGCATCAATCCACCTCTTGGAAAAAATATACCTCAAAACACTTCAAGTGTCGACCCTTCCTAGAACAATCAGTACTATCAATAGGGTGGAACACAAGGTCCCCCTTTGAACAATCAGTACTATCAATAGGGTGGAACACAAGGTCCCCCTCTGAACAATAAGTACTATCAACAAGGTGGAAAATAGGGTCCCCCTCTGAATGTTCAGTAACACCAACAAGGTGGACCATAGGGTCCCCTTCCAAACCAACAATACCACCAACAAGGTGGACCACAGGGTCCCCTTCTAAACCAGCAATTCCACCAACAAGGTGTGCCATAGAGTACCCTTCTATAGTCATCCCATCAACAAGGTGTCCCACCAACGTATCAATAGGGTAACCTTCATTTTAGTCCTTCCTAGCAGCAAGGTGTGCCATAGACCACTCTTCCTCAGTCATCCCATCAACAAGGTATCTTGCCAACGCATCAACAAGGTAACCTTTAGTTTAGTCCTTACCAGCAACAAGGTGTTCCATAGAGCACCCTTCCTCAATCATCCCATCAACAAGGTGTCTTTCCAACACATCAATAGGGTAACCTTCAGTTTAGTCCTTACCAGCAGCAAGGTGTACCACAGAGTACCCTTCTATAGTCATCCCATCAACAAGGTGTCTCGCTAATGCATCAATAGGGTAACCTTCAATTTAGTCCTTACCAGTAGTAAGGTGTTCCATAGAGTACCCTTCTACAGTCATCCCATCAACAAGGTAACCTTTAGTTTAGTCCTTCCCAGCAGTAAGGTGTGCCACAAGGAACTCCTCCCAATTCATCCCATTAATAAGGTGTCCCACTAACGCACCAACAAGGTAACCTTCAATACATTTACTCTTAGCAACAAGGAGCTAACCCTCCATAACCCAACAAGGACCTAACCCACTCTATGTCCAAAATAGTTACCAAGGTCCTATACCTTCACAATACCTTATATATGACCAAAACATGGTGGGGCTGCAAGGTTATTATACACAAAACTCACAAACAAACATACAAAAAATGGACATAGAAATGAAATTAGAGGTCATCACCCAAAAAATAGTAGGCATGCAAGCTGGAAAACAAAAGAAAACCTATACCATCCAAAAAATATGCCCATTCTCATTCAATCAATCTATCACTACGATACCTTTTCCAAAGAATATTGAGATACCCAAGTTTGAAAACAAATATAAGGGAAGAGGGGATCCAATAGAGCATATACGCAATTTCTTTGTATCATGCATGGAAGTATGACAAAATGACTCATACCTCATGAGGTTGTTTCCATGCATCCTTACAAGCCATGCTATGGAGTGGTTCACCCGTTTGACACCAGTAGCCAAGACCTTTGATGAACTATCTAACAAGTTTATAAGTCACTTCTCCTTCAACATTGAGCAAGATGTCATCATCACAAGCTTATCCACAATCAAATAGAATCAAGAAGAGTCCTTTACCTCCTTCCTACAGCGATGGAGAAACAAGGCTAGTAGATGTAAGTGGCCCATTCCCGGCAAGGAGTTGGTAGACATATTCATTACCAATGTCTTACCTGAGATCAACTATCAACTCATAATGTTATGTCCAACTGAATTTGAAGAAACCATCGAGAAGGGATTAAATATTGAGAGCCCTCATTGCAAGGGGAGCCCTCAAAATGAGTAGCTCAAAAGACAATCCCTCTAGCTCAAACGAAAAACCTAAAGTCTGGGCTAAGAACAAAAATGTCACAAATGATGGAGTAGTTGATGCTAGAACACTATGGCATACACAAAATACATCTCAAAATGCACCATAGGTAGCACAAATAAATTATTCCTTGAATAGTACACAAAATAGTCAACCTACTTATCACAAAAACAATCAACAAGCAAATTAAGGAGGTCAACAAAAGAAGTATGACCAACCAAGGAGGAAATTCATGATAGTAGGAGAACCTATTGAGACATTCATGTGGAAGCTCATACAACAGAACCTAATCAAGCCTAATGATTGCAAAAATTATGAGGAGCCTAACTTCAAAACACCGTGGTACAACGAAAACAACTTGTGTGAATTTCACAAGATCAAGGGGCACACCATGAATAATTGCATGAGACTCATGCACCTCATCCAAGACTTTATATTCAAAAGGGAGGTAGATCTTGAACATCGTCCTGGGAATAAGGATATGCAAATATACAACAACCCAATCCCAAACCACCAAAAAATGAATGACAAGGGAAAAGACCAAGGTTACCATAATGCCAACTATACCTATGGGGACATGGTGTTAGGAACTCTATCCCAAGCTGATGACAATAGGGAAAACGTAGTAACTATACAAGGGGGAGACAACAACTGTAATATAACTACTCGTTGAGGGAGAGTTACAATACAAGGATCCCCTCCTAAATCCACGATCAAGTCATTCACTGACTACAACATCGTGGAATAGCTAAAGAAAACCCTTGCTTTAATCTTGATCCTAGAGTTGCTAAAACTATCACCAGCACATAGGGAAATACTTGAAAAGGAATTGGAAACATTAGTCCCTAATGACCTCGATCCTAGTCAGTTCCAAGCCATGGTTGGCAAGATCACAAGTAATCATTTAATCTTTTTTGAGAAAGATCTACCCCAAAGAAGATTCCACAACCAAGCCCTCTACATAGAGTTTGGTGTTCATAAAACCATGGTCAAAAGAGTATTGATAAATAATGGTGCAGGTTTAAACATTTGCACCTTAAAATTTGTCAAACAGTTGAGGTATTCTGACAATGTGATAGACAAAGGAAAAAGTATCACCATAAGGGCCTATGATAACCTTGAAAGAAATTATGAAGGAACAACCAAGCTACCTATACAAATAGGACTGGTCCTCACATAAACAACATGTCAAGTGCTTGATCTGGAATTATCATATAACCTTCTCCTTGGACACCCTTGGATCCATGCATTAGAAGAAGTACCATCCATTTTTCATCAATTCCTAAAGTTTCCCCATGAAGGAAAAGAGGTGACCCTATATGTCAATCCTGAGCCTTTCCACTTTTGTGCAAAGCTAGAGGAAAAATATAATAAAATCCAATGCATTAATGATATATCCTTTCCCTTATTCTCATATATTGACCCTTCCATACTACCATCAACCACAACCAAAAACACACCAAGTGAGTAACTGATTATTGAATCCAAGAT
The DNA here is from genome assembly GCA_007258455.2 of Sequoia sempervirens. NCBI lineage: Eukaryota > Viridiplantae > Streptophyta > Pinopsida > Cupressales > Cupressaceae > Sequoia > Sequoia sempervirens. Next base: position 261,570,932 of record VDFB02058242.1, read on the forward strand.
TCAAGTACTTCACAAGGGAAATTTAAACTATCATTTTTCCCAAGCATTTTGCATTGGTATGCTTCCACAAACACCCAAAATCTATGGAGGGCCGAGAGAGATCAAACATGCTCATAAGGTACAAATGATAGCTAAACCCATGATTTTCACCAAGTGGGGGGACATGAAGGATGAAGTCTTCCAAGAGGATTTTTCATCTATGATATACAAAGAGGACTCAAAAGAGCAGAATAAGCCAAAATCTATTGATCCTAATAGTAGAGGCTATCAAATGGAAAAACACAATGGATATCGAGGAACCAGTGGCCTGGGGCTGCACAAACAAGGTTGATGGGAGCCTATAATAGTGGAACAGAGACAAAAGAATATGGGACTAGGTTATAAGCCAAAAGAAGTGGTTACTCCAAAGACCAAACGAACCCCTTATAAGAAACAAGAAACTTCTGCTAACATTGAGGCATTGGATATCCACCATATAATGGACAATGACTTACCTATAGAAGACCTGTTTGACAAGTTTCACATTGATAGGTTCCCTCTCTAGTATATAAAAACTATTCCCAACATCTACTATCATTCTAGAACTGACTCCAATGAATATGAGTGAGATTCCCCTTCCTTTGTCACCAGATATGATTCCCCTACTTCTAGTAATGACGATCTAGACACCCAATGGGAAAAAGACACTAGAACCATATTGACCCCTTCACCCACTTCCATAAGCTTTGAAGACCAAGATGATAGCCTCCCAATCTGTTACTTGCAACTTATAGATTGGGATCAACAACAACATACACCTATTCTGTATCAATTTTGGAAAGATAAGGAAATTATGAAGTTCATGGGACTTTGAATAGATACACCAGCAGGAGATCACAAGGCAGGGTTTGTCATGGAACTTGAATAGAAGGCATACTTTGGTAAGGATATTGAACCTTCTAGTCACAAAAATGAAAGAAAAAATATAACAATAAACACAAGGTCCCCTAGAGAAAACCACATTGTGGCTCTATCAGATCTGGAAAAGAAGAAAATAAAGGACGCATCTAAAGGTGAAAACCTCCTAGAGGCACCTGAGGATGGAGGGTTCAATCTCCCCATATCAGAATATCAGGAAATATCAACACTCTTAGTGGAAGAAGCAAACCCATAAATGTTGGCACAACAGAAGACCCAAAGATAACATACCATGTAGCATCACTTGATCCTAAAGAGAAAGAAAATTTCACAACTTTCATTAGCGAGAGAAAGGTAAACTTTTCCTAGACCTATGTTGACATGCCTAGACTAGATCCAACATTAGTGGTACATCATTTAGCCATAATACTTGGAGCAAAGCCTATCAAGAAAAAACTAAGAAAAATGCATCCTCAGATTATATTACTAGTAAAGGTAGATCTAAAGAAACTACTAGATGTGGGTTTCATCAGACCCATCAACTATCCACAATGGATATCAAATCTAGTACCAGTATCAAATCCTACTGGGGGCATCAGAATATGCATAGACTTCAGGGACCTGAACAAGGCTTGTCCAAAGGATGACTTCCCATTACCAAGCATAGACATAATTGTGGATCTAATAGTATGGCATGAGATGCTATCCTTAATGGATGGTTTCTCTGGATACAACTAGATAAAGATCTCTCCAGATGACCAACATAAAACAACATTTACTTGTGTGTTGGGAACATTTCACTAGAATGTAATGCCAATTGGTCTAAAGAATGAAAGAGAAACATATCAAAGAGAAATGATGACCATATTCCATGATATGCTTCACACCACCATGGAGGACTATGTGGATGACATTCTAGAAAAGTTAGTCAAAATGGTAGATCACTTGACAAACTTGGGAAAGGTGTTTGATCAGCTTGAATATTACAATCTATAACTCAACCCTAAAAAATGTATGTTCAGAGTAACATCGGGCAAACTATTAGGGTACATAGTATCAAGAAGGGGGGTCGGGGTAGATCCTGTAAAGGTAAAATCTAGTCTAGATATGCCTCCACCAAAAACATTGAAACAACTAAGCATTTTACAAGGAAAGTTGCAGTCCATCAGGTGATTTATCGCACAATTGGCAGATAAATGTCACCCTTTTACTCATCTCCTACATAACGATGTCACTTTCAACTAGGATGGAAGATCATTTCAGCAGGTCAAGGAATACTTACTTACTCCTCCCATACTCATGCCACATATTCTAGAAAAGGGAATGATATTATATGTGTCTACCACACAAGCAGCGCTAGGAGCTCTCCTAGCCCAAATAGATGATGAAAATAAATAAAGGGCAGTCTACTACATCAGAAAAACACTGGTGGGCTATGAACTAAACTACTCACCCATAGAAAGATCATGTCTCTCAGTTGTATTTACAGCACAAAAGTTGAGACACTACATCCTAAATAGAAAAGTCAAGTTGATTTCGAAGGTAGACCCACTCAAGTACCTACTATCAAAGGCATCCCTAATAGGCTGAATCGCCAAATGGGTGATGATCTTGAGTGAATTTGGGATAGATTATGTGGATAAAAGAGCTATTAAGGGACAAATCATAGAAGACCAACTGGCCAAAGAACCCATAAATGACTCACAAACCTCTCATGATAGAATTTCCAAATGATAGTATCTTGATGACAGAACAGATAGACCATTGGACTCTCTACTTTGATGGATCCCACTCTCAACATGGCTCTAGAGCATGTGCTTTATTTCTTACACCACAGGGAGATAGTATACCCAAGGCCTACAAGGTTGATTTCCCTTGCACAAACAACATCTCAAAATATGAAGCTTTGATCATAGGGCTAAAAATGGCTATTGAATGGAGAATAAAGGAGTCGGATGTCTTTGAAGACTCTCAACTAGTAATCAAATAGGTGAATGATTACCAGACCAAAGATGACAAACTGATGCCATATAAAAGGATGGTGGATAGTTTCAAGGATTACTTTGTCAAAATAACTTTTGAGCAAGTTCCACGGATCAAAAATAGAGTTGTCAACACAATGGCAACAATAGGCTCACTTCTTGATATTCCACAAAATGTGCCTAAGTATGAGTTCCTCATGGAATGGTTGCTTGTTCCTACATTTGACATCTTGAAATCAGAATTGGTATGTGTTGTTTTTGTTCCTAACTCTCCATGGTACCAAGATACTTTTGACTATATCCAACACGGTATCATACCACCTGACATAACGATAACTCAAAAGAAAACCTTCACCCATAGAACTTCTTGATTTACCATCCTAGGAGATACCCTATACCGTCATAGTCTAATGGTATGTTACTCTGGTGCCTTAACACATAAGAAGAAAAAACAACCTTACAAGAGGTACACAAAAGTGTTGGCAGATCCCACTCTAGTGGACCTAACTTGGTCCAAAAATTACTCAGAACAGGATACTACTGACCCTCCATGGAACAAGAATGCATACAATACTCTAGAAAGTGTCGGAAATGTTAGCAACAAAGTAATCTTGTTCATGCACTAGCACAGGAACTGAGACACACAATCACACCATGTCCTTTCTCGCAATGGAGATTAGACTTGGTAGAAAAGATATCACCTGCCTCATCCAACAGGCACAAATTCATTATCACAACAACAAAGTAATTCACTAAATGGATAGAGGTAATTCCATTAACCTATATCACCGGCAAACAGATATCAAAATTCATTTTGAATTATCTAATTTTTAGGTATGGAATCCCCCAAACGATAATAACAGACAATGGGACCCCATTCAAGAATCAGGATGTCTAAGAACTTTGTTCCCAATTTTCTATCCAACATAGATTTTCCACACCCTATTACCCCCAAGGAAACGATCAGGTTGAGGCATCTAACAAAACCATATTGAAAATACTCAAAAATATTGTTAATGAAGCTGATTGAGATTGGCATTTGCAGCTAAATCTAACCCTATGGGCTTATCGAGCTAGCATCTGAATACCTACTGGTGCCACACCATTTTCCTTGGTCTATGGATCAGAGGTTGTTTTACCTATCAAGGTTGAAATCCCCTCATTGTGAATTTCATTTTAAGGCATGGTCAACAATGAAGAATACAGGGTAGCTAGACTAAATGAATTAGAGCTCCTAGACGAAAAGCATTTGAACACATTAAACCATCTGCAGGTTTATCATAATCAGCTCAAACGAAACTATGACAAGAAGATCAAGGACAAGAAATTTCAATTTGGTGACTTAGTCCTCAAAGAGAATTAGAAGGTACAACTAAATTGGGATGGAAAAGGTAAATTTGAACCCAACTCGTTAGGCTCATTCATCATCACAACAAACTACGGCTCTAGGGCATATCAGTTGGCTACTCCTGAAGGAGAACCCTTAACCAAACCGCTAAACAATAGCCACCTTAAGAATTTCTACACATGAAGTGCATCAGAATACCCTAGGAAAAAGGGTAAAAATTAAAAGAATAGAAAAAAAAAGATAAAATACAAAAAAAATAAAAATAAAAAAGAAAGAAAAAAAAATAAAAAGAAATAAAATGTTCTTTGAGTGAAAAACAACTTTGTGACGCTCCTAGAATAGGTACCGTAGGGAAAACCTAGCAAATAGATTTTATGTTTTAATAAAACATGCATCATTATCTATCGGTACTATCCATAGCATCCACCCATCCATTTCATAATAAAATAGTCTATCCAACCATGGCTTGTCACTAATAAAGGAAAGCAGTCTTGTCTTCAACTAGGGGAAACTTCCTAAAGTTGGTTGTGGATTAGATCCTTGAGTATCCCAACATGGTTAAAACAAAAAAATAAAAACATAAAAAAATAACAAAAAATCAAAAACATTCACAAGACAACGAAAATCAAAAACATCTAGAAAACAAACAAAAAAAAGTCAAAAACATTTGAAAAACATCAAAAATAAAACAACATTGTTGGGTTATTCCTTCACTCAAACAGTCTAACATATCAACATTTGCTTGACCCTCACAGCTAGTTCAAGTAGATTTCCCACAACATATCCTCTAGACACAAAAGTGGAATATCAATCCAGATTATCAATGTTGTTTATCCAAAAATAGTTTATTCTTTGTGTCAAAAGGTCAAACTATGTGGTCTCTGCATGTACAACATAGGCAAGACTTAATAGCCCCCAAGACCCTAGGTCAGTCCCCTTAGGTTTCCAACATGCTTTATTTCAACTTAGTCAAAAATTCAAAATCCAAAAATAGTCAAAAATACAAAATCCAAAAACATTCACAAAATAGAGAAGGTCAAAAATATTCAAGCCAAACAAACTACAAGCCTCTACCTATATAATGTAGGCAAGTCTTATCTTTAATGAGCCCCTGAGGCCCTAAGTTATTCCCCTAAAAATAATAAAAACATCATATAACACCTAGAAAACCAAAAAAATTCCAACCCCATCATCAAAATCCACAATAAATTGTTCATCCATAATAAACAAATCATCACACTCACCATTTGACAAAACAAACAAACAAAGAAAACATCAATAGCTAGAACTTTCAAGCAAAAGATCACAAAGATTGTATTACAAATAGATGAGAACAAGTGCCAAGGTATTACCTACATATTGTTTGAAAATTTACCAACAACATCCTAAGATATGCCTTAACGGATCTGTTCCCATGATAGGCATGATCAACACTGGATAATAGACCCACCCCAAACAGATATGGCAAGTGATATAACAGCATTGTTTTATTTTTTTGTAGTCTTATTTTTATGATTGATTTTATTGACACATTCTCAGGATCTATCAAGGATGTCCATAAGGATTTAAAGAAGAAGGAATGGAGGAAATTGATCATCATTTCGGTTTGTTGTTTGTAAGATATTTTTGTAATATTACCATGGAAAATACTTGCTTTATTGAGTGTATTGAAGTTGTATTTGTTAGTTTTAGATTATAAATGTAAGCAATAAAAAATGCAACACATATGACAAATGAACACAGAAAATACCCTAGGAAAACCCTCCTTCTCAAGGGAGAAAAACCCAGCAAAATATATCTCATATGTATAGGATGAATAAGAGAAGAAATTTTCTTTACAATCAGACCCTTCTCAAGGGAAATTAATACAATGAATAATAGCAACTATCCTTTTATGCAAAGATCAATACATGTTTCTCCTTGAAGTCAATCTGCTTCTACAAGATGGTAATCTACTGCTAAAGGGTGAACTTCTGCTCCTTAGAAATTTGAATTGAAGAGAGAAAAGACTTGATGTAGAAATGAATAATCACCACCTTACATATATGCCAATCTAGGTGACTTTTAATTTCAGTCGGCTCCCTTAGAAGAAAAATATAAAATAATAATTGCAATATGTAGGTCGAAATGCCTTTAATTAAGGAGAAAATATCTCCTGAAGCTACCAAAAACTAACACTACCTCTTAGCTAGGGATATATTTTCTAGATATCTTCATCATGGAGTCTCTCAACATGACGCCCATAATGGCTACACCCATTTGTGGAAAGTAGTTCATCATGGAGTCTCTCAACATGATGTTGTCGTGGAGTCTCTCAACATGACATCCACCATGGCTACTCCCATGTGTGGAAAGAAACACATGTACAAGTGTACATCATGGAGTCTCTCAATGTGATGTCGTCATGGAGTCTCTCAACATGACGTCCACCATGGCTACTTCCATGTATGGAAAAACATAAGTACAAATAGTTCATCACGGAGTCTCTCAACGTGATTTCTTCATGGAGTCTCTCAACATGACGTCTCATCTCAGTCTTAGAGATGAAGAAGGTCTCACACCTTATATTTCTCTATCTCAAAGAAATATACACTACAAGGTATTTCACCTCATATTTCTTCGTATTAGAGAAATATACACTACAAGGGCTTTCACCTCATACTTCTCTATCTCAGAGAAATATACACTACAAGGGCTTTCACCTCATACTTCTCAATCTCAAAGAAATATACACTACAAGGGCTTCCACCTCATACTTCTCCATCATAGAGAAATACACTACAAGTGCTTTCACCTCATACTTCTCCATCATAGAGAAATATACACAAGGGCTTTCACCTCATACTTCTCTATCATAGAGAAATATACACTACAAGGGATTTCACCTCATACTTCTCCGTCACAAAGAAATATACATTATAATAGATCTTCATGATGATGTGACTCCCTCTAAAGCTCCAAGTACTTGCAATAACCTCCTAACCTCCTCATCCAAGGTTTCCTCATTTGGTTTGTCAGAATCCCTTTGAATGTTATTTCCTCCTCTTCGAAGAAACCAATTGCAATGAAAATTTGTATGGGATCTTTGATCTAGATGTCTCTAGCCACCAACTTAGTCCCATGGCTATAAGCTATGTCACCATTCTTCATCCTATGTGACTTCCTCCCTTGAATGCAATCTCTTATGTTTCTCGATCCATCCTAAAAGCATTTTAGAGAGTCTAATAATAGTTCATAGAACTAAACTATCCCAAAGAGAAATACCAATGCTAGAAGCATACATGATTCACTATTCCAATGTTATTGCATGAATTAATAACTACATAAAAAATTCATGAACATTATCTTTTATTGTCTAATCTTCCTCACAATCCACCAATTGTTCTTTCTTGATCTTTGCACTTAAAGATTCAGATCTGCTACAACCGAAAGATTCAAAAACATCTGCAACTTCAAAGAAATGTCTTCACGTAGTAGATATGTGGACAAAAGACCTTCAGATACACCCAGAATAAGACTCCAATTGTTGGTTGCGACCCTTAAATCACATAACAAATGAACCTAAACCAATTGTAGGCTAGCTAGAAGCTCATGACAATTAGCTGACCACACTTGGCATAGTCTCACTGACATAAAATGTGTCCCTCTAACATGTTTGCAAATAGGCCACTCTGGCCAGAGCTTAAAAGGTGCAACAAGTTGCTCCAGTAACTTCAGTATCCTTAACACTAATCGCGGTTCCTTGACCAGGTCCAGTAGAGGACCCCTCTGCTGCTACAAGTAACTTTATGCTAACTATATGGTATATTTTTGTAAGAATTGATGGAAAGGATTTCTCAACATTTGTAGACTACAACGCAAAATTTTCTATAAAAGAGAGGCCCTCCTTTTCAGCAAATATTTGTGCATCATCTGCTGACACATCTCGTTTATGATTCAAGTCAGATTTATTGACTTCCATCAAGATAACAATGTTTGAATCAACATGATCTCTCAGCTCATGTAACCACTATTGTACATTATCAAAACTAAAATTCTTCAAAATTTCATAAACTATCAAGGCTCCCAAAGCTCCAAGACAAGTATGATTCAAATACTCCAGAAACTCATTCATATGTGCACCACTATCGTAGCAATTGAGATGATAAACAATGAGTTATTTTTTCCTTCATGCTTAAACACATCTAATCACATCTTTTCTTAGACCCGCTTTGATACCATGCTAGTTTTAGATTAGAAATGTAAGCAATAAACAATGCAACAAATAAGGAAAATGAACACATTAGATACTGTAGACACATAAAAATGATCTAGGCCTGCAAGCTCTATTTTACCACTTTCGTCTTAGCATAATTATGACATTTAATTATGTCTTTGGTCCACATTCGACTATTAATTAAATAATTCATAATTATTTAATTAATTCATGTCTATTATATTCTTCATGATTATTAAATTTAAATAAATTATATTTATTTATTCAATACGTCACTAAAGGTTTATTGTCCTCTTACAATTAAATAAATTTCTTAATTTATTTAATTTCCTTCATTCACTTATGTCTTCTCGATTATTAAATAAATGAATTTTATTTATTTATTTAATGTCACTAATTGTCATAATTAAATGAATTTATTAATTTATTTAATTATCAATCATAATCATCTAAATTAAATAATTATCTTTAATTATTTAATTGCCTAATTTTAAATTTCCCTCATTTTAAATAAATTAATTATTTAAAATAAGCTCACATTAGTAACTGTCACTTCCTTTTAGTAAATAATCTAAAAAGATTATTTACTGTCACACAAAATCCACATTTTGAATTAATTTTATTTCAAAAATGGTAATATTCTTCCATAAATCAAGTAATTAATCAAATTCTTGATTTTCTAAAATCTTTTTTTCTATCCAACTCTTATCTTCTTGATTTTTCAAATCTCATAAATCAATCAGTCTTTATCTTCTTGATTTTTGAAAATCTCTATCTTTTTGACTAATTGTCACATTTATTCTCGACCACTGATTTGATTTTCTCAAATGACATCTTAGCCACTCATTTTAGATTTTTTCCCTAATCCTAATTAGGGATTGTCACATGAAATCTTGTCCACTGATTTTAGGCTTTGTCAGCTTTCAATCTCGTTCGTCCATCCAAAATTGTATTTTCTATAAAATGACAATTTTGCTCATATTTTGGGACCACCACTTCATTAATATAGACATTTATGCTTAGATTTTACTTTACATTTAGCTTATTTACTTTGATTATTTCAACTCATATTCATTTGTCATAGTCATAGGCATAGTCTTTTGTCATTCAAATCCTTCAAAACTTGCATATGACATAGTCATAGTCAATTGCTCACACATACAAATATGAGGGCAACCATCAGCAAGTTAGAAGGTGTTATGAAGGTGAATCAAGGAAGCTCTGATGAATGATAGGTATAATCATTTTATTTATTTTTAGTTTCCTTTGTTCTTGACAGCTTCTTTGGGTTTTGTGCTCTGATACTTGATAATCTAACAATCCAAAAATAACCCTTAGATACATTGGTGAACCCGATGCATTCAATCTTTTTTTTTTGTAGTTTTCGTACGGTTTTCAATTTTTAATTTTTTTTTTGTAGGTATAGGTACAGAACGCCGCATTCATCTTTTATCACGCTGCATCTGATGCGTCGTGATGCATTCAAGGACTTAGACGACGCAAATGCTTTGCTAAGCTACATACACAGTCTGAAAAGCCACATTTGACAGACAAAGTCGCATCCGACTCTTCAAACAACGCATTTGATATCTGAGACACATCTGCCTACTAGACCAGAATGTAGGACCGAGCCACATTTGCAACACAGAGCAACGCATTCGCTCTGTTATGATGCATTTTCCTGGTAATATTTCTTTTTGTTTTTGCATTCGGGTTTTCCAAATTTCTTTTGGCATTCTAGTTTTCTTTTTTGCATTCTGCCTAGCATAGTTTTTTGTGTTACTAATCTTAGTTCCAGCGTGTGGTGGTTACATTTCGTGGGTCCAAGACTGGTGGATAAAACTCCTAACTTGTGGTTTTGCAGGTTCGAGTGTCAAAGACTCAATACTAAACATTGTGCTTGTCTTTTTTAGATTAAAACACATTTCTTTTTAGTGCACTTAAAACAAACATGTCTTTCGTTTCTGATTGTGTTTGCAAATGGTAGGTGATTATGCTCTCACCTTGTGAAAACTTGGTGATCAGAAAACCAGACCCATTTTCTTTGTTATAAAACCCTGATGCAATAACCAGAGTATCCTCTCCCCTTGCGCAGTAATGCGATCCTAGGTGTAAGAGAAACGATTATTGCCTCTAGAAATTGGGCCTACCTGGGGATTTCATCACCCCAACGCAACTCAAACTAGCAATGGAGCTAAAGCCAAGCTACCCCCGACTGGTATATTAATGTGAATCTTAAGGAAAACCTAAGATTACGAGTGTGGATGTGTCATACGGACAGAGTTGTACTCCCATAAACCCTGTTGAGCTTAACCTCTTTAGGCTAGAGTGCCACCTAATCGGTGATTAATCTCTTGCCCCATGTATGGCCACTCGAACGGGGGTCCCGAATTAAAAAAAATTGTGTAGTAAGCCCAAAACCTTCTATTTGCTAGTACAGCACCGGTCGGTGTGAAGCCTTCCACATCTTCACAGTCTTTAGTAGAGGTGATCAATCTACCATGGGAGTTTCATGGGGGTTGGAAGCTTGGTTGGCCTGAGAAGAGAGTGCATTGTAAGGGGGAGCCTGTGCAGCCAAGCTTCTGGATTCACACACTACTGATATGCAGCTAGGGAAACCCATGTGGAGTCTAGCGAATACTGTCATGGCCTAACCTAGGATCGTACTTGTTCTCTTGTGTGTTTGTTACTTTTCAAAATATCGTGCTTTCCAAGTGTTTGCTAGTTACTCAAACAAAAAAAACAACACTCCAACATCTAAAAACAGATAGTCAACCTTTCAACAATTTGGGTTTTTAGCCACAACATCAGAAAATTAACTTTTTAACATCCTAAGACACATCTGTCAAACCGCATTCGCTCTGTTGCACCGCATTTTCCAAACTTTGCAATGCATCTGCTCTGACAAGCCGCATTTGTTGCTCCAAATACTGCATTTGCCTTTCTCAAGCTGCATTCGCCTTTTGTAGAGCCGCATTTGACTTTTTTTAAGCTACATTTGCAAAATTGAACCGCATTTGCCATCCCCAGAGCCACATTTGATAGATGCAATGAATTTGCTACCTATAACGACGCATTTTCCTGTCAACAAATTAAACCCTATTTTAAGACCAAAATCTGAGTCCGGACATCTTGGCCCACTGTCAAACATCTTTTTCAAAAATCTTTGTCAGAAACTAGAATCGAAATTGCTCAAAACACCTATCATTTGCATTCATTAGCTTGCACTTTAACCATAGGTTTTAAAATTTCCATATTTTAGTTGCATTTCTTAGGCGTCATAATTGTCATTTTTCCTTAAGTTTCATTTTGGGAAACTTTGGATTAGGCCAAATCTCCTCACTTTACAAAGACCATTGTTTTCAAAATTAGGGTATCTTGGGACATAGTCATTATTCCTCTTTTCGGTCATTGTCATTTTTGTGAGAACCTCCAACTCAATAGTCTAGTTAGGAAAGCTCACTCGTCATTTTGACCTCGTCATTTAGTCCCTTTAGAAAGTCCTTTTCATAACCTAAATTGAGACATACGTCAAGCTTAGAGTAGTTAAACAAACCTTTCTCCAAACATTGTCCAAACTTAGTCATCATTTTGAACTTAGACTTTTACATTGTCCACCTCTAGTCCCCATTTTAAACCTAGACTAAGTTGCATTAATCGCCTTAGTCCTTCATCAACATTACCATCTTAGTCCTCATTCGACACTTTGGCTTTGACAACCTCGTCAGTTTGCATCAATCGTTTCCTTAGTCATCACCTTGCATTGCCACCCCTCATTATCAAAAATACAAAAAAAAAAAACATAGGCTAGTATCATCCTTACATTTCGCCATCATTTTCATTACCTCATTTAAGCAATTCCCTTTTATGGTGGAAACTAGACTCCAAAGAAAGAAATGACAAATGGAAAACTTTGGACAAGACTCCACTTCCAATGTCAACAATCACACGTATGACCCAAATTGGACTTTTGACGACCCATTTAGCAACACGAATACTCAACCTCTCACGACCATACCATCCTCATCAAAAAGCCCCTTTGAACCATTCTTACGTAAGGATGAATATGGACAAATACTTGAGGAAAACCTAGAGGTAGCAGCACAAGATCCAGAGGCGTCCCAATTCGTGGAACAAATGGTCCTATATGACAGAGACAGATATTTGGCCATACTCTTAATTCAAGGAGCTAAGTTACCCCATGGATTTGACATTAACACGTTGAGATCAACATCTCCTAACCCTAATGTCCACAACGCGCATAACATGTCCAATAGTGGTCAACATCCAAACACCACGAGCAATACCTTTTTTATTCTACCTCACAAAATGTCACAATGACCATGAGTGCTACCTCCAACATTCCAAACAACTTCAATTCAATAAACGCTACATCCATTGGAGGATCAAAATCCGTCACAGTGCCCACAATATCCACAACACCATCACAATTGGCTAGAACCACCTTTGGCTCCTCCGCAATGTGGGAAAGTTATTCCAATCCTCTCTTTACCACTACGGTAAATGCCATGGGGGCATCATCAAGCCATAAAAATCCTCCATTGACAACTACATCTAGTACCATGAGTACATCTTCGTCATATCCTCTCATTTGTATCTCACAAAATCCTTTGGGTGGAGGTAAATGACGTATCTTTATTCAAGGACAACAACAACATGTTACCACATCAACACAATCCAACGCCATTACCTCCCAAGGACAAAATATGACCATTCCCCTTGTACAAACCCAACAATTTGGACAAGGCAGTCAACACACACAACCTATGGCATCATTCGCACATCAAAATATTCATGGTCGCCATATTCCCCAAATATCGACCCAAATGGTTGGGGGACACATCCCAACATACTCATCCCATATTCATACCCACCAACATGCCCCCAATCCAAACTTTCAATACCAACAACATGCAAATCAAAACACATCACACATGTCACAACAATCCATCCCTCAATAATACACCAACATCCACGCACAACAAATGGGGACCTATGGCATACCAATCAATCCTATGTATGGAACCACAAATGACCCTATAATCGACGCCTTACAAGCAAAACTGATGGGTCTAGAGAAGACCATAGAAAACATACAAATATCCGGCAAAAAATAAAAAGTGTCATATGATCTATCTGTATATCCCTTCGACATGAACTTATACATGCCACCATTTCCTCTGGGATATGTGTCACCTAATTTTACCAAATACAGAGGAAAGACAAATCCCATCGAACATGTCTGTGAATTTGCAACAAATTGTATGGATGTCGCCTATGAACAAACATACTTGATGAGAATTTTTTCTAAAAGTCTTATAGGTCCTGCCCTTGAATGGTTCTCCACTCAAAAGGATATCCAAACATGGGATGAGCTTAAACACAAATTTATAAAAAATTATGCGTACAACATTGACATCGACACCTCTATTACTAGCTTATGCAATCTCACACAAGAGGATGTTGATGAAACATTCATCCCATTCTTTCAAAAATGGAGAAGTCTAGCTAGTCGTTGCCACATCGACATACCCGAAAAGGAAAAGGTGGACATGTTTGTTCAAACACTTCTAGGACCCTTAAAATATGCATTACAAGTACATTGTTACACAACCTTCACGGACCTAGTCGAAAAAGGGGTCCTGATTGAGAAAGCCCTTATCACAAAGGGAGAGCTAAGATACGGTCCTAAAAAAAAAACGCAAATCCTCCCACTGAAAAAAATAAGTACTGGGTCAAAAATAAACATGTTAGCAATGACGATGTTGTGGATGCCAAGGCTGCAAACACTATGGGTCTTGTACTGGCTCTAAAAGGGGTTCAACCACAAAAAAAATCAACGACGATATTGACACCCCCTACCAATGTTCCCCTAAACAACCAAAGCAGAAAAAATAATCAAGGACAATACCGTCAGATGAGACAATTCCCCAAGGGTCGCACATACACTCCCTTGGGTGAACCCATTGAGGAAGTCCTCAAGAAATTCCTTCAGAATGGTGTCATCACACTTCAAGAACCAAAACCATATGACCCAGGACAATTCAAAATAGCATGGTGGGACGATAATGTATTTTATGATTATCATCAAGCAAAAGGACATAAAACTTCTTCCTGTCAACAACTGAAAAATCTGGTACAAGACCTTATCAAGAATCGTATCATTGAGGTAGGTGGGCCACAATTTTCCTCTAATTTAGATCATACCATTCATAAGAACCCACTGCAAGACCATGGTTCTAATAATGCTTCCACATCAGGTCCAAAGATAAACAATAATCAAGCCAATTTCGCCCGAGCCAAGTATGACTATTCTAGCAGAACCACTATAAACAATATCCGAACTAATAATCAATGTGTCAATACCATCACAGTCAAGAGAGCACCCCAATGCAATGCTACTACCTGAAGTGGCAAGGTCACCATAGCTGGTCTGCCTCCCGTTAGGCAACCTAAGATCACCATAACTGGTCCATCTCCTAGGAAATCACAACCCATTGCGACCACAAAGCAATGGCAACCCAAGAGTCAGTTTAACCTTATCGACCAGCTTGGCAAAGCTCATGCCAAAATTTCTATACTCGAGCTGCTTCGCATCTCTCCCACGCATAAGGCTATATTGGATAAAACCCTGCAAGAGTCGCCAATCCCTAAGGATATTAATTTTGACCAATTTGAGACCATGGTGGGATACCTCACTACACCTCACCATGTCACCTTTTCGGATCAAGACTACTCTTCACCCAAGACTAACCATAACAATGCATTACACATTGAAACTTTCATCCATAAGCATAAGGTCAGAAGAGTTTTAGTAGATGGCGGAGTAGGATTGAACATATGCTCCTTGAAACTAGTTAAGGCTCTAGGATTTTATGATGCATGTGTAGACCCTACAAAGAGTATAGTCATAAAAGCATATGATGACGAAGAACGCTCTTCATGAGGCGTTATTTCTCTTCCTATCAGAGTAGGACCAGTCATTGTGGATACAACTTGCCAGGTCCTGGATCTAGAATTACCTTACAACATCTTGCTCGGTTGCCCATGGATTCATGCCTTAAAGGTTGTCCCCTCCACATATCACCAATGCTTAAAATTCCCATTTGAAGGCACAGAAATCACCATATATGGAGACCCCGACCCTTTTCAATATTGTACCAACCTAAGGGGTATTTCTGAAAATCGAGTGCCCATCAATCGAGAAGCTCCTAGCTCTTCTTCTTCCAAGTACATTGACTCATCCACACTAGCATCATCTTCCACCACGCCACCATCTTCCACACTTCCTAAGGCTGAGCCCATTGTCAAGATCCAGGACCTAGGCTGTGGAGAATTCAAACTGCATACAGCTTATAGCATCATGACAATACCCAAGTCGCCAAAGATCTATGGTAGACCATGTTTTAGAATGGAACCTAAGGAAATTTTCAAAGTTCCACCAAAAACGGTTTTATCAAATGGGGAGACATGAGCAATGAAGACATTGTCGATATTACAGGATGGTTCTATAAAGAAATGGAAAACCTACCCCCATTACCAGTTAATAAATATGGCAAGGGATATGACATGATGAAGGCTAAGGGCTACGATGCAACTAGTGGCCTAGGTAGAAATAAAACTAGACGAAGAGAGCCCATAGAATCTTTCAAAATACCAAAGTATCTTGGATTAGGGTATGGATTTCCTGATAATGACGACCGATGTACTAATGGACTTTCGATTTAGTGCGTGCATGCTTCGGAAAGTGTTGAGACTATCAAGGAATCCCTTACCGAAACTGACTCCCAAGAGTGGGAATTTGGCTCCCGACAATCCTTAAGTGACTGTTCCCTCGATGATTTGTTCATTGAAATGGGGGAGCTTACCTCTGAACAAAATTTTTGGCAAACATTTAAAATCGATCAAGCACCAAATTGTCACAGTACCATTTACCTCCCCCATGACATACAAGCCTCACCATCTGAAATTCATAACCATCAGTCGAATCAATCTGAATTGACAGATAACATTGATACCCACGACTTTGAGTCCACCCCTTATTTTGACAATGAATATGAAACTAGTGAAGGGGAATGTTGGATCAAGTCTGATGTAGAATTGGATGATGACAACTTCATCTTCAATGTCTTTGAATCTATCTGCATGCTTTCTGCATCCTCCCCTCAATTCGCCAATAAGTTGGCGATGGTATTTCTCTAGTGTACCCACAATTAATTGATTGGGACCAACAAGGCCCACCAGTCTTGGATACCTTTCAGAATGATGAGGCCATCGCAGAGTTTATGGGATTACATGAGGGTATACCCAATGGTGACCACAAGTGTGAGGCCTCATCATTTGTCTAGCATTGATTTCATATTTTTACAGTGGAGGTTGTTTAATAAAACCTTAGGGTTATCATATTGAGTTGTGTAACATTGGTGCTTATGCCATGCTTTGATGTGTTTAATCATTTATGTGACATTTGGTTCCAATCCGTGTGTGTGTTATCTATGAGGTTTTCATATTGTCAGTTGTTATTTAACTATATATGAAGAGGTGCATATGAAATGATGTTTATGCATGGGAACCAGTACAACATCACACTTACTTATGTATCTATTGTAGATGTTCACAGAGGGATATGTCTAATGCATTTGGATTCACATATATAAATTGCATTGAATCTTATCTTCATGAAAAGGCCAACTTCAACCTTTTAATTGTCATTGTAATTTAATTCATGGAGAAGTTATTGTATGTAATTCAACCTTGTTATCATTTGATATGTTTTTGAAGAATAGATTTATTTAAAGGTTTAAAGTACTATTATATTCTTAACCAATTCAAATGGACCATCATTGTCCTATTGTGAAGGTTCTGGATTTATTACCCATTCTTCTTTCCACCTGATTAATTGTAGTTTAATCCTATATGTCACAACCCTCCTTGAATGTTTAATTAATTCAATTTATTAGTATTAACAAAGTAAATGATACTATTCAGGTAATACTATAAAGAAGGTTATAATTATTATTGATATATTAGAAACAAAATTCCTATTTTGTTATTACTACAAACTTTATGGATGTTTATGTGTGTATCAATAATTTTAAACATTTTTAGAATTTATATATTTAAAATGAGAATAATTTAAGATCTTGTTGAGGCACATCTATCCTTTAGGTAAATAAAAATAAAATAAAAATATATAGAACTATACAATTTAATTATGTTATTTTCAAAATAAAATATTCCTTTACTTTTTAATTTAAATTATATAATGATCTGATTTTAAATCCAACGCATTAGTAGTTGATCATTATTACCATAAAACCATATCAGATTCTAACTAACTCTATTCATGCTAATGTAATATCAAATAATTAGGATGATTAAGGAAAATATAACTAAATATACATTCATTTACAAAGTGAATATCTAACTACTAGAAATAGTGCTTATTATAAGCTCCTACATATGTTGTACAATAGCAATTTAGACTCATGTTATATAGAATGCCTCAAATTGATAATGATCTATAATAGTGCTTGTGTGTCGGCCCCTCTAAAAAAAATATGTAAAAAAATAATTAAAAAAAGTTTCAATGTCCCTTCAAAAGATTTTAGTTAGTTGGAATTGTTTTCTATAAATTAACTTATTTACTTCAATATAAACGAGAAATTTAGAGAAAAACTCTATCTTATCTTGAAGCAATAAAATAAGAGGTTAAATCAATCTATAGAAATAAAGTAACTCCAATTAAATGAGAATAAGAAACATGAATGATTGTGATAAAAGAAATTAATTTAGTTTTCTTGATTCAATATTGGAAAAGTCACAAGGATATAGAAACGATAATACTTCTTTGACTGCGGACCCATTCCACCTTCACTCTATACCAGTTCTATTAAGGGAGTTGAAAGAGTAAACTTTATCTTTAACACTAGCTTGGATTTGAGAAACAATGACTTCACTCAACCAATTCCATTGTTACAAATTAATTTTAACTTTTATTCTCAAACAATATCATGAGCCGTCATCCATTCAATTTTGGGTTTCTAGCTTCACTGGGTTTGCATTTTTGTTGACACAGGTCATTATCCTTAGGACACCTGCAAAGAGGGATGGACACAGTTACCAAATCATTAATCACTCAAAGCTATACAATATTTTATTTTTACCTACTTTGAAGAATGTTGAGACGGACGAAAGCGCTCATATGAGACCACGTTTCAGAGAGGCATTCTTTCCAACAGTCCAAATGTTTTTGTTTCATGCTTCCACATTTGGCATTCATATCGGCAAGTGCATTCCCAACTATAACATCTGGAAGAAATTCATTTTAAGGGAGGCTGGAGGAATGGCTGTACCAGGGGGGTTCCAAAATTAAAAAAATAAAAAAACTCCCATTTTTGGCACAGGCAGAGGATGTTAGCTAGGGTGTGGATTTGGAACCAGTACGATGTAATTCTTGCAACATCTTGAGGTAAGTCACTTTCCTTAGTTTCAGTGGAATTTTATTTCTTTTGGAATCTGCATTTGAACGTTAAACAATTGGATTGTTATTTGGGAAATAATCGATAGTTAAAAACAGACAACTAGACATATTGCAACTTCATTGTATATAGCAATGACCTACAATTCCTCTTCATGCTACCCTTTAATAACAGCCTGTGTTGCTTCATATGCTTCCCTTAGAATTGCTCGGCAAGATTTTATTTGAGTCATATATTATTTAAAACCCCTTTAGGCCTTGGCACACAGGCATATCACTGGTTTATTATTTAATCCCTTTTGTCTTCAATGTGACTCCTTAAAACTGGTTAGTGCATTGCAAACATGAAAGATTTGTATTGGCTCTTGAAAAGCCTGATCATTGCAATTCGAATGTGCTGAGTTTCTTCTCAAGGGTAGAGCTTAAATTAATCATATATAGTGGAAAGAAATCTAATTTATTTTCTCTGTTGTCCAAACCTAAACAACCCTTGCAATAAGATTTAAATTGTTTCCTTCAAAGATCAATGCCTTTTTATTACAATATGAATGCGGATATCATATAATTGTCAATAAAACATGGTTTCAGTTGTGATTGCATATGGTTTCGTTCATTGATTGTCCCCTTGTTAATTTTATTGCTGCTCATGCATTTAAATTTTAATTCTGTAGTTTTTCAAATGGCGGTTCCAGGCTGTAAAAGAAAGACATCTCTCATGTCATAATTGAGATTTGGAGGCTTACCTATTTAGGGTTCCCCACACTCCATCTCTAATCTCTTCTACGTTATCTCTCTGGCTTTCTATATCTCTATTGTTGTCTATCTTGTCTGGGCACCTTCTTGTTATTTGGGGTTCTGTATGTTATGCACCGTCATTTAGAAATTGTATGCAACTGAATTAATATTTATTATTTTAATGTGCTGCACCTGCCCTACATTTTCGTTAAAATTTCAATTGTCATACCATTTCTTAGCTTTCAATCTTTTTCAAGTATGGAGCAACAAACATTTTAAGGTGGCGAGAAATTTTCACAAGTTAAGAACAGAACTGAAGAAATTTATCATTTCATCTGTAGTCTTTGAAGTAAGTAAGATCACTCAAGAACTGCACAATAACTAGTGATTTATTTATTTGCTAATATTATAATAACTCTTTGATTTATTTATTTGGTAATATTAGATAGTTCCTTGATTTATTAATATTTAAGATTTTTGGAGTTATAGCTTCTACAACAACAGAATAATTAATTAGAAATTCATTAGCATTCGTGTAATATAGAAAATCCTAAAGCTCATTTTCAAGAGCTTCTAAAAGTGGGAAGTTTCCAAAGCCTTTTAACTAGTTAATTAAAATGTAGTAAATCCTAATGATCTATAATTAAGCTGACATTTATGGAAATTAAATTATTTTGGTGGAACAATTTTTGCAAGTCATTAAGCATTTTTTAGCGTAGAATTAAGAAAATTACACAAACCTAGCATCCCTGGGAGGTGTATTCAAATCTGAAGATTGTGTAAATCAATTATTTTCAACTGGCAAACCTTGCATGTCTCACACAATTATTTTAAGCTTGGATTTTACCAGAAAGCATAGAGAAAAGAAAAAAAAAAAAGGGGAGGTCTATTCTAAAAAATTTAGATTAATGAAAAATTCAACAAATCTTACATCGAACAGAGGAAAAATTTAAAGTCGTGAAAATGATTTATATATATATAATATATAAAAGAACTTATTTAGAGGGCAAATCCTACATGTCTCAGAAGTATTTTTCATGAAAAATATATCTATAAATTTCTCAAAAGAAATAGGTTGTAGTTCTTAAGATAATATAATTTTATATTCATCCTATCCGTAATTGGTATCGTGTATAGAGTTATCTAGCATTGAATCTTAAGATATATCTTTTGGCTGTCTTTGTAATTTTGGGAGAAACTAGTGAAAGGTTGCCAAAAAAACTGCTCGCACATGGTTGTGATCCTTAGGAAAACATTTCTGGGTTTTGTTCTTCATTGTATTACCTTTCCAAAACATATTGAATTTTAAAATTTAGATAATTGACATAAAAGTTATGACTGTTTTAATACTGCTCTATTTTGCTGCAAATTAATAGATTAAAAAAAAAAAATGATTAGTGATTAAAACATTGGTATTAAACCTTATTATTTTATATTGATAAGTAATGGAATTTGAAAAAAATATAGCTTTTGTATCACCCTAAGACTTTAACTCTATTATACCATGGCTTAGCCAAGCATACGATATTGTTTATATCAATATAGTACATAACTTGAATTTAATCTGTGACTGTAATATATATGTCTCTGTTTTGATTAATAGCCTATTCTCTAGGACACATTATGATCAACTATTATCTTTATTGGAATTTTTTTTTACCGACTTAGTCATGGGTGCTAACCAATGTTATATGCTTATTCTTCTTCTCTTTTTATATAGCTCTTTTGAAGTAAACATACATGCATAGAATATTCTTAAGAAGGTTTTGAGTTATTTATTCTGCTTATATACATCTACATATTAGTATGTTGGGAACTCATTTACATGTGTAGTTTTAAAGTATATGAGATGATACAATCAATGTCGGACTCATGGAATAAATGAACTAAGCAATTATGTTGGGAGTAGTATTTCCTATTATTGTGGTGTGACCCAACAATAACCAATAAATAGGGTATTTTTCTAGGAAGTTTAATTGTTCATTAAATTAGATTTATGAATTATTTATAAGTTTAGCATTTTAGAGCAATATGATTAACTCCAAGAAGACCATTAAGGTTGTATGTGTCATCCCTTTACACCATTAGAGTTTTTAGTTTCAATTCCTTGGAAAATATGTTATTGTCTTGATTATCATTATAAATGTTGCCACTATATATATATATATCAAATATCATTACCATATTGTTGTTACCACTTGAATGCACTAGAATACACTTTCATGGATTAGTAAGTAAGTTGGCAATACATGATTTTATATAATTGGGTTATTAAGTTTAAGCATTATTTTGGTTTAAGGATGGCATGGCTTTGCTTCGAAATAAATATTAAGTTGTTAATCATTATCTTCTCATATTGTAGTTCCTATTTGAAAAGCATTAATACAAATCTTTTTTGTGGTCATTCATCAGTCTATGGTATGACAATTATTAATGGAAGGGTATAGATAATAGAATAGCTTTTCTTGTGATGCAGTACTATTATTACTTGTTTTAGTGCTATTATCAATACATTTGGCATTAGTATGGATTCCATTATGGTTATAAGAGATGGTGATTTTATTTTTATACTCTTGAGAAAACTGTTACGAGTCTAGTCTTAATCCTTGACCTTGAACTGTTGTCCCTATTATTACCACGGGGAGAGGTGTTAATAGTTTGTGTTTAGAGTTGATGATTAAGCCATAATTTTGATTTGGCAATAATATGCCTTTGTCATCCAACCATGGGTGAGATGGTTGAAGTCCAGTTAGTCGAACTACGATTCCTCTGCGAATTATATACATAGGCAAGGCCGTCAGAGACGAGCCCCCGAGGAATTAGGTCGGGCCCTTAGGACTGTCTTTTTGAGTCCTTCTTTGGGACTTGTCTTTCTCTCTCAATGTTGTAAACCTCCATTTGTCTTGTGTAGCTATGCAGTCATATCGCTTATTGTGGATATCATGTACTAATAAATTGTTGATCTTATGTGTGCACCAAGACTTATAGACCGTGCAGGTACAGGTGTTGGGAGTGAGAATATCATGATGCGCTGGAATACAAAAGATGCTTAAGTGTGTAAGAGCTGTGCTAAGTCGACCCCGAGTCAGTAGTCTCTATTTCTAACAATAGTAAATGTTTTCTACCTTTGCTTCTAACTAGTGTGATCATTTACAATAGTTGTAAGTAGTGAATTAAGTTGTTATTGTCTTTTAATTAAACACAAAAAAAAAATTATTTGGAAAATTAGTAAATTCATTGCAAATTTGATACGTCGTTTAGTGTATAAAAGTGTGGGCATTACAACAAGGCCAGATTCGCCATTGACCTAGATTGTGCAACTTACTTCAGGGAGACTACTCCATCCTCCAGTCGCAAAATTAAAAATAAAAATAAAATAAAAAATGAAACATCTTTAGGTGAAAACCGAAAGGCACCTTCTGACAACAAAAAAGTAAAAACAAAGGACGTATCTGCGGGTGAAAACCTCTCTGAGGCACCCAAAGATGGAGGACTGGAATTTCTTCCTGTAACTCAAGAGAAATCATCGATGCTTATAGAAGACACCATAGAAGACAACATATCAACTGCATAAGATCCCAAAATGGTCCTCTTCGTTGCATCATTAACTGAAGAAGAGAGACCGAAATTTCACAAATTCTTTGCAAAATGTAAAGTCAACTTCGCATGGTCCTATGTTGATATGTTGGGATTACACCCAAAATTGGTTTTGCACCATCTACCACTATTGCCTAATGCCAAACCAGTTAAACAGAAGTTACGCAAAATGCATTCTCAGGTCGCTCTATTAGTCAAGGATGAGTTGAAGAAACTTCTAGACGTTGGGTTCATATGGTCTATTGATTATGCTGAATGGATATCTAACCTGGTGCCAGTAACAAAGCCAAATGGGATGATCTGTGTCTACACAAATTTTAGAGACCTAAATAAGGCATGCCCAAAAGATGACTTTCCTTTACCAAATATTGATATCATAGTTGATCGCACAATAGGATATGAGATGTTGTCCCTCATGGACAGTTTCTCTGGCTATAATCAGATTCGTATTGCCCCCGAAGACTAGCATAAAACAGCATTCACTTGCCCTTGGGGTACATACCGTTGGAATGTCATGCCATTTGGTCTTAAAAATGTAGGCGCCACATATCAGAGGGCTATGACCACAATCTTTCATGACATGATGCATAAAATAATGAAAGATTATGTAGACAACCTTTTGGCTAAATCAGTAACAAGAAAGGATCATCTGAAGGTGTTAGACACAATTTTCAAGAGACTAGAAGAATACAAAGTCAATACAAAGTCTGACTGAATCCTAAGAAATGTGTCTTCGGTGTAACATCAGGTAAACTCTTGGGATACATAGTTTCTTGAAGAGGCATTGAGGTCAATCTAGCAAAAGTAAAAGCCATCATAGACATGCCTCCGCCTAGAGGAATCAGTGAACTCAGAACCCTTCAAAGTAGGATGCAGTCTATTCGGCGCTTCATAGCCCAATTGGCCGATAAATGCCAACCATTCCAATATCTTTTGTGCAAAGGTATCCCCTTTTTGTGCACAAATAAATGCCAAGAAGCCTTTCAGCAAATAAAAGATTACCTATTATCGCCGCCAATCCTTATGCCTCCCATTCAAAGAAATCCTTTAATATTATACATCTCTGCCACTACTTCAGCACTGGGGGCATTACTAGCGCAAAACGACCAAGAAGAAAAAGAAAGAGCTATATATTACATTAGTCGAACATTGGTCAGGTATGAACTGAACTACACATCAATTGAATGGGCTTGTCTAGCTGTGGTATTTGCAGCACATAAACTACGACATTATATGTTAAGCCATTAGACACAACTAGTAGCAAAGATCGACCCCCTCAAATATTTGTTAAGTCGGGCAGCATTAACAGGACATATGGCAAAATGGGTCATTATTCTAAGTGAATATGATATTCAATATGTAGAAAGAAAGGAAATAAAAGGATAAGTCATAGAAGACCAGCTGGCAGATGCACCTTTACATAGTGATCACCCGTTAGTGGCAGATTTTCCAGATGAGTTGATATTCCATACGGAACCTAAGTCACCTTGGAGACTCTACTTTGACGGATCACACACAAATCATGGCTCGGGGGCAGGAATCTTGTTCATCACCCCACAAGGAGACTCCATTCCTAAGTCTTTCCGCATAGCTTTCCCATGCACAAATAATGTGGCGGAATATGAGGCACTGGTTGCAGGACTTAAAATGGCAATAAAATGGAAAATCAGAACACTGCATGTCTATGGGGATTCTCAGCTGGTCATCAACCAGGTTAATGATGACTACGACACAAAGGATGAGAAACTCATGCCCTACAAACGAATGGTTACCAGTTTTCAGACGTATTTTCATATGGTGACTTTTGAACAAGTTTCAAGAGCACAAAACAAAGTGGCAGATGCCATGGCTACAATAGGCTCTCTCCTCGACATTCCAAGCAATATGCCTCAACTGGAATTCCTAATAGAACAATTGTTGGTCCCTGCCTATGACATTTCAGAGTCAGAGATGGTTTGCGAACTTGTTGGTCCTAACTCTCCTTAGTACCAAGATATTTATGACTACCTTAAGTCTCAAACCCTTCCACCTAGCATGTCTAATAACCAGAGAAAGTCCTTTATCCAAAAATCTGCAAGATATGCCATCGTCAGTGACACCCTTTACCGCTGTAGCTTTGTTGACACCCTCCTTAGATGTCTCGACACCGATGAAGCACATACAACCTTACACGAAGTACATGAGGGTATATACGGGTCTCATTCGAGTGGTCCTACTCTAGCCAAGAAGATAACAAGACTTGGGTACTATTGGTCGACCATTGAAAAAGATGCACTAGAATATGTCAGGACTTGTCACCAATGCTAGATTCACAGTGACTTGATTCATGCTCCAGCACAAGAACTTTAGCCTATCACTTCTCCTTGGCCCTTCGCTCAATGGGGACTCGACCTCATTGGTAAGATCCATCCTACCTCGTCCAATGGCCACAAATTCATCATCACCGCCACAGAGTATTTTACAAAGTGGATCGAAGCCATCCCTCTGACATACATAACTGGAAAACAAATATCCAAATTCATTCTTAACTACATCATTTTTCGGTATGGCCTTCCGTAATCCATCATCACTGACAATAGAAATCTGTTTAAAAACCAAGACATTAATGAGTTATGTGAGCGATTTCACATCCAACACCATTTTTCATCTCCGTATTACCCACAAGGAAATGGTCAAGCTGAGGCATCAAATAAAACCATTGTTAAAATCCTCAAAAATACTATCAATGACGCTAGCTGTGACTGGCATATACAACTCAACCCTGCTCTATGGGCTTACCGCACTAGCATTCATATGCCTACAGGAGCCACTCCTTTCACCCTGGTCTTTGGAGTTGAGGCCATCTTTCCCATTGAGGTTGAAATTCCTTCTTTACGAGTCTCCCTGAAGGGTCTGATCGATGATGAGGAGTACAGAAAATTGTGCCTGCACGAGCTGGAAATGTTAGAGGAAAGAAGGAAAAATTCCCTGAACCATCTACAAGCGTATCAGAACCGTCTTTGTCGCAGTTACAACAACAAGGTTATGGTCAGGAAATTTGATATTGGCGATTTAGTTCTCATGCAGAACCCTAAGAACCAGGCTGACAGAGAAAAGCCAGGCAAGTTTGAACAAACTGGTTGGGTCCTTATGTCATTGTATCTTCTTTTGGTTCTGGAGCATATCAATTAGCTACTCTAGATGGTGAACAATTGACAGAGCCTATCAATAGTCTACATCTTCAGAAGTTTTATGCATAAGCATCAAAAAGTTGAGCCAAAAACTTTAAAAATACAAAAAAAATGAAAAATGGTAAAAAAAATTGTTTCCTTGATGAAAACATGGCAAACAGGCTTCTTGGCGGCACCAAAAAAATAAGAAAAATGACAAAAATAGTGAAGAGAAATAATTCGTCCAATAGTGAAAACCTGGTAAACAAGCGCTTTGGATAAGTACCATGGTGAAAACCTGGCAAACAGGCACCATGCATAGTCAATCCTTGCTCAGCCATCTACTATTACTTTATCTGCCTAGGCCTAGGATGGAACACATTTCCCATCACTATCACGACACTCACCATGACATCATACCCTTCCTCTCATGGTTGATAAATGATTGGCATCAAGTCCTTTATACTGTCCATCTGGTATCGCATGCATATCCCTTCTTCATGTCGTTTAAAATTGGCTAAGTCTTGGACCTGACTAGGGGAAAAGTTTTATCATGTGACTATAGTGGGTATCACGCACGGTCTAGGCAATTGTAAAAAGTCATGGAAAAAAGACAAAAAACATTGCAAAAAGTCTTGAAAAAAAAAAGACAAAAACATTGCAAAAAGTCCTAAAAAAAAAGAGACAAAAACATTGCAAAAAGTCTTGAAAAAAAAGACAAGAACATTGTAAAAAGTCCTGAAAAAAGACAAAAACATTGCAAAAATTCTTGAAAAAAGACAAAAACATTGTAAAAAGTCCTGGAAAACAACAAAAACATTCCAAAATTTCCTAAAAAAAGACCAAAAACATTGCAAAACATCCTAAAGAAAGACCTAAAAACTGAAAAACACCCTGAAGAAAACCACAACAAACGTCAAATTGCTCAAAGAACGCAAAACAAAGTCACATTTCCTTAGGTCCATCATTTTAGTCAAGTCTTTGTCATTCGTCTGAAGTACGTTGTCTCTGTGCATTTGCTATGTAGGCAAGACTCATATTTGAGTCCCCGAGACGTTAGGTCAGTCCTTTTAGGTTTGTCAAAATAAAATCATGACTCAATCTTTGGTCATCAAGACAAAGTCATTGGTCATGTCGAACTACAAGGTCTCTGAGTGTATGATGTAGGCAAGGCCATCTATCGATGAGCCCCCGAGGCCCCACTAGGTAAGTCCATTAAGGTTCATGGCATTACACTGGCACACATGTCAAAGGTTTTTAAGTCAAGAAAAAACATTTTCCAAATGGGAAAAATCTTAAAACAAAGTATGGCAATCATTTATTCAAACATGACAATCACACCAGCATGACAACACCGACATGTGGTCAACACAAGTCAAACTCAGTCAAAACAAGTCAAATTATCATGACCAGTCAAATTGTCAACTCTTGGTGATCTTTTAGATGTGTCCTTCTGAAGAACAACCTCTGTCATTTATGCCTTAGGATGTGTCCTTCCTAGACATCATCACTATCATCTGACATTTTGAGGGATCCTCTTAACATCTAAGGATCACTCCTCTCGACATCAATGTTCTTTTAGATGTGTCCTTCTGAAGAACAACCTCTGTCATTTATGCCTTAGAATGTGTCCTTCCTAGGAATCGTCACTGTCACCTAGCATTTCAAGGGATTCCTTTTGACATTTAGGGATCAATCCTCTTGACATCAACATTATTCAGGATGTGTCCTTCCTAAATTTGGCAATCTTCGGCATTTCGTTATCTCGGCATCGTCAAAACCTTGACACCCTGGCATCTCGACATCATCAAACCTGACATCTTGACATTAAAACACTTGGAATTCAAACACACTTGGAAACAACTTGGCATTTGTCTGTGGCTTTTTTTATCATGTTACTAGTTTTTCAGCGAGGTCTTAACAACAAGATTTAGAGAAGCAGCAACATATCATGATGTTTGTCTTGTCTTTTGACACTCATGTTACTAGTTTCTCAACGATGTCTTGACTACAGAATTTAGAAAAACAACGACACTCGTGATAATGGCTTTATTTTTCCCTTTTGGAAATCATGTTGCTAGTTTCTCAAGGATGTCCTAGAAATAGGATTTAGAGAAGCAACGATGTTTCATGATTTGTCCTTCTTGTCTTTTTCTGCTTGCGGCTGGTTATGACAAAAAGATTGGGGCAATCGCATTCTTGGTATGAGTCATAATCATCCTTGTCTGTGACTGTTTGTCTCATGTGATGGTACAACCTTGCACACCTTGATCTATGTCATATCATGGTGTTTGTTGGACATTACAATAATCTTCCCAATGATGATTAAGAGCAATAAATATTAAAGTCCTATGGTAATGTTTTGAAGGATTTGGTCTAGGAACTAACATGCATCTCCTTTTGTCTTGTCATCTTCTCTCACCCATCTCATATAGGCATTGCATCCATATCATCATCCATATTTTTTACACTAACATTTCTTTGTCTCTTCATATTCTAGTCTTCTCATCAATTTCTAAAGCACACCCGTGTTCTTAGAACCCGTCTGTCCTCTCGAGGGGGCATATCGCTACCCTCCTCATCATTCTTTCTCATCCTATTTTCCACTAGGGCATATTTTTGACTTATTTTCTTTGTCACAATGCGACATGCTACATTATGACAAAGAGGGGAAAAATGTAGACACATAAAACTGACCTAGGCCTACAAGCTATATTTTACCACTTTCGTCCTAGCATAATTATAACATTTAATTATGTCCTTGGTCCACATTCGACTATTAATTAAATAATTCATAATTATTTAATTAATTCATGTCTCTTATATTCTTCATGATTATTAAATAAATAAATTATATTTATTTATTCAATACGTCACTAAAGGTTTATTGTCATCTTACAATTAAATTAATTTCTTAATTTATTTAATTTCCTTCATTCACTTATGTCTTCTCGATTATTAAATAAATGAATTTTATTTATTTATTTAATATTCACTAATTGTCATAATTAAATGAATTTATTAATTTATTTAATTATCATTCATAATCCTCTAAATTAAATAATTATCTTTAATTATTTAATTGCCTAATTTGACATTTCTCTCATTTTAAATAAATTAATTATTTAAAATAAGCTCACATTATTAACTGTCACTTCCTTTTAGTAAATAATCTAAAAAGATTATTTACTATCACACAAAATCCACATTTTGAATTAATTTTAATTCAAAAATGGTAATATTCTTCCATAAATCAAGTAATTGATCAAATTCTTGATTTTCTAAAATCTTCTTTTCTATCCAACTCTTATCTTCTTGATTTTTCAAATCTCATAAATCAATCAGCCTTTATCTTCATGATTTTTGAAAATCTTTATCTTTTTGACTAATTGTCACATTTATTCTCGACCGCTGATTTGATTTTCTCAAATGACATCTTGGCCACTCATTTCAGATTTTTTCCCTAACCCTAATTAGGGATTGTCACATGAAATCTCGTCCACTGATTTTAGGCTTTGTCAACTTTCAATCTCGTATGTCCATCCAAAATTGTATTTTCTATAAAATGACAATTTTGCTCATATTTTGGGACCACCACTTCATTAATATAGACATTTATGCTTAGATTTTACTTTACATTTAGCTTATTTACTTTGATTATTTACTCATAGTCATTTGTCATAGTCATAGGCATAGTCTTTTGTCATTCAAATCCTTGAAAACTTGCATAGGACATAGTCATAGTCAATTGCTCACACATACAAATCTGAGGGAAACCATCAGCAAGTTAGAAGGTGCTATGAAGGTGAATCAAGGAAGCTCCGATGAATGACAGGTATAATCGTTTTATTTATTTTTAGTTTCCTTTGTTCTTGATAGCTTCTTTGGGTTTTTTTTCTTTGATACTTGATAATCTAACAATCCAAAAATAACCCTTAGATACAGATACCCTAGGAAAACCCTCCTTCTCGAGGGAGAAAAACCCAGTAAAATATATCTCATATATATATGATGAATAAGAGCAAAAATCTATTTTACAATCAAATCCTTCTCAAGGGAAATTAATACAATGAATAATAGCACCTATCCTTTGATGCAAAGATCAATATGTTTCTCCTTGAAGTCAATCTGCTTCTACAAGATGGTAATCTATTGCTAAAGGACAAACTTCTACTCTGTAGAAATGTGAATTGAAGAGAGAAAAGACTTGATGTAGAAATGAATAATCACCACCTTACATATATACCAATCTAGGTGACTTTTCATTTAGGTCGGCTCCCTTAGAAGAAAAATATAAAATAATAATTGTAATATGTAGGCCGGCCTACCTTTAATTAAGGAGAAAATATCTCCTAAAGCTACCAAACACTAACAGTATTAAAACAGTTCACGAAATAGTTGCATGTTAGGTGTTTTATACCTCTTTGTGTGACTGCTTCAAAAAAAATTTAATGCAATTCAACCCTATACTTTAAATAAAGTTTTTTATATGTCTAGTATGAACAAATATACTCTTTGTTTTTTGAGTCAAAGTCCACGTAATAGATACAAAATGACCTTGGTCATTTATACCCTGGTGCACCAAATCTTTTTACTACACCAATAAGGATTGTTCAAAAATGTGAAGTCTCCAAACAAAGTGAAACAAAATTCATCAATGACTAACAACATCAACAATTCTTCATTTCTTATTAACATTTTTGTCTTCTCGCCATTTCCTTTGTCAATCCCTAATGAATCGCATCAGCTTATCAAAAAAATTGGTTCATTATCCAGAATTTTTACCAATTTTTTTGAGGGGGCACAAAGCTATCCCGTACGAGGCATACTGGGGAAACTCTTGCTCCTAGGGCATACTGAGGCAATGTTCTTTAAAGCAAAGCAACCAGTACTTTGTCTCAAAGAGGGGGAAAATGTAGACACCTAAAATTGTCCTAGCTCGGGAACTAGCATTTTAACACTAATATTCATCATTTACATCAAGAAAAACTCTAATTAACTCTATTGATTGAATAATAATACATTATTTAATTAATTCACTTTTTCATCATTTTGGAACAATTAAATAAAGTTCATTTATTTAATAAAATCCTAAAAACCTAATTTCTACTATTGATTGAATAATACATTATTTAATTAATTCAATTTTTTATCAAATTTGAAAAATTAAATAATTTTCATTTATTTAATATAGTCATAATCTAACTTTATTCTTCCTAATTAATTAAATAACACCAATATTTAATTATATCATAATTAACTTTATTCCCCTAAGTTGATTAAATTATTAAATCATAATAATTTAATTAACTCACTTTCCCTCCAAATTTGAATAAATTGAATAAAACTATTCAAAGTATCATAAAAAATCAAATCAAACTAATGCAACTTTGTTTGCAAAAGTCAAACTTGATTTACATGTTCAACTCTAAAAAATAGAATTGATTAATTAAATCAATCAATCCCCCCTCATAAATTAAATAATATTAAATATTATTTAATCCTCTTTCAACTTCTACATTAAATAATTATTTCAATTATTTAATCCCACCTTTTCTAAATTCAATAATATTAAATATTATTTAATCCCCATTCAACATCATCCATTTAATAAATAATCTTTTATTTATTAAAAACAATTCATCATGCATGTTCCTTTTAAAATTAATTAATTAATTTAATTAATTATCTTTTCCACATGGACTAATTCTTCTTTTAGTTAACTAAACAATCTATTTAGTTAACTATTCAATTATCTTTCCATGCATTATTCCCTTAAACATAACGACCA
This sequence comes from Sequoia sempervirens, assembly GCA_007258455.2. Lineage (NCBI taxonomy): Eukaryota > Viridiplantae > Streptophyta > Pinopsida > Cupressales > Cupressaceae > Sequoia > Sequoia sempervirens. Next base: position 261,603,148 of record VDFB02058242.1, read on the forward strand.
CTTTCTCTCAATTGACTAAATAATCTATTTAGTTAACTGTTCATTTAATCCTCTTTCAACTTCTACATTAAATAATTATTTTAATTATCTAACCCCACTTGTTCTTCTAATTTAATTAAATGATTATCAGTAATTATTTAATGAAACAACTTTTCCCTTTCCAAATTAAATAATTAAAGGGTATGTGCAGGATCATCATGGAAAAAATAGGCCCTTAAGTGGCAATGAAAATTTAGAAAAATCAGAGTTAGGTAACTTGACATAAAAATTTGAATAAGTTATCTATATTATTTTAAAAATATGTAAGAATAGAATCTGTGGAAAATTGAATGTAGTTTCTAAACTACTAGGTTTTTTTTTTTTAAATCTATTTGGTGAAAAATTGAAATTCCAATGCAGTACTTAAATTTTAGGGAAAAAATAAGAAGTAGGTGTCTATCTAACCACCCTAACCACAATAAAATGATAATATTTTTTTATAAGATTTTAGATATAAGTAGAGGACTCATGTCCGGGTGTGATTCATAATTTTTGGTAATTTTTTTCTAAGTAAATAATTAATTATGAATTTTTTATTTCTGTTTCACATAGAAACTTGTGTGTCTAACCACCTTAACTTAGTCAAGGCTACTTGAAATTCATTTTTTTTTAATTCCTATAATTATGTAAAAGAAACACATAGAGATGTGACACATGTTTTTGGATTTAAAAAATGTGATCTGGATTTAAGCTAGGATTTTTTCAATTAACCTATTGAAAGTGGGACTTTGATAAGTAATTCTAATAGAAAATAGAGACTAATAATTATTTAATTAAATTCAAAGTAGAAGCATGATTTATATTGGTGGAAAGCTAAGAATATCAGCTACAAGAGCCTTTTTTGTTTAGGGTTAAGAGGTAGGGGAGATATAGGGGAGTGAGGTGAGAGAGACCTAAGAAAGAAAGGGGATAAGGGTAGGAGGGAGATACTTGAGAGAGAAGTAGAATTAGAGAGTTTAAAGTTAAAAGAGTTTAGGGTTTAGGGTTAAAGAGATTCTAGAGGGAGAGTGAGGGATTCAGTGAAAGAGAGAGGAGGAGAGAGAGGGAGTGGGAGAGAGATAGAGGGTAGAGATTTAGGAGTAGAGGGAGAGAGATATAGTGATTGAGTGAGAGACTTGAGAGAGAGAGGGAGTGGGAGAGGGTATAGTGTTGATGGTAGAGGGTAGAGGGTTATAAGGGTTTAGGGTTTAGGGTAGAGGGGAGAGAGATAGAGGGAGTGAGTGTGAGAGAGAGACCTGAGAGAGAGAGGGGGGGTAGAGGGTAGAGGGTTTAAGGGTTTACGGTTTAAGGGTTAAGAGTAGAGGGGAAAGAGATAAAGGGATTGAATCTGAGAGAGAGACCTAAGAGGGAGAGAGGGTAGGAGGGAGAGACTTGAGAGAGAGAGAGGGAGTGGGAGAGAGATAGAGGGTGTATAGGGTTAGTGGTAGAGGGTAAATGGTTTAAGGGTTTATGGTTTAAGGGTTATTGGTTTAGGGTTTAGGGTTAAGGGTAGAGGGAGAGATATAGAGGGAGTGAGTGAGATATAGAGACTTGAGAGAGGGAGATGGGGTAGGATGGAGAGAGAGAGAGAAGGTAGAGGGTTAAGGATAGAGGGTAGAGGGCTTAAGGGTTTAGGGTTTAACAGTCAAGGGTATAGGGGAAAGAGATAGAGGGAGTGACTCTGAGAGAGAGAGACCTAAGAGAGGGAGAGGGGGTAAGAGGGTGAGAATTGAGAGAGAGAGACGGTATATAGGGTTAATGGTGGAGGGTAGATGGTTTAAGGGTTTAGGGTTTAACGATTAAGGGTATAGGGGAAAGGGATGAGAGGAAGTGACTCTGAGAGAGAGACCTAAGAGAGGGAGAGGGGGTAAGAGGGGGAGACTTGAGAGGAGAGGGTATATAGGGTTAATGGTAGAGGGTAGAGGGTTTAAGGGTTAAGTGTTTAGGGTTAAGGGTAGAGGGAGAGATATAGAGGAGTGAGTGAGTGA